>JAECWO010000035.1:0-505000 GCA_018150735.1 Drosophila sp. 14030-0761.01
ATGTAAAGTTTTCGTGTCTGTGAAAATTTTGACCATATATTAGTTATAGACGTCCTGCCGCCATTTGTGTTCTATGTATAAGTACTTATATACATAAGAAAACACACACACACACATATACTCCCGGTGTGCAGAGAGACATAAAATAAAAAAATGGAGTACGAGGATTGCGCGCTTTCTCCAATAAAAGCAATAAATAATGCGGGAAACGGAGAAAGGGCGCCAAACGGGGAATTGAGCGGGAATTTCTCGCGATACAACGCCACTAGCACCCAAAATAAAGTGACAAACCGCGACTTTAAATCAATTGACAAGGGTCTATTTATTAAAAAAGAACTTCCCGCGAACTACGATTATAATTATAAAGAAATAAGTGCAATAGACTATGACGAAATTATATCAATTAATACGACAATAGTGGAAAAATCGTGCGTGGACTCAGTGAGCCCGGTCGTCTCTGCTGGCCAATCAATTTGGAGCACCAGCTCAATACAAAAAGCCCCGTCCCTCACCAAATGCGAGGAATGGATTCAAAATGTTGCATCTCCCACACAGCAAGCTACGACAACGTCCAGTGCACCAGTGAACACAATTAAAAAAGACAATTTAAAAATAAACTCCGTACACAAAGTTATAATTCCACAACTTAAAACGACATTTAAAAGACCGGCAACAACAATAGCGGGAGAACTAAAACGACAAGCAAACGCGCATAAACCGGACTACAAAATTACAAATGACAAACCTACAATTAATTCTAAAAAATCAAAATTAAAAAGCAAAAAGAAAAAATACAATGTGAGCTCCAGCAGCAGCTATGACGACATGGATGTCGACGCGCAGGAGGACTCCATTTCAGCAGGAGATGATTCAGAGGCTTCATTAGCATCGCAGCAGCTGCAGCAGACACAGGCTCCAGCAGTCAGCCTACACCAAAGCACAAATGGCCGTTCTAAGGGGCCCTCACAGGTACCTGAAATACAACAAAACGTTTTAAAAAACAAGATATCGACCATTTATATTGACGCTGATACTGACTACAACCTCTTGACGAACCTCCTTGACAAAGAAAACCTAAAAAATAAAATAAAATTAGTTACTGACAACAACAACAAAAAACTACTTACCTGTATTGACGTCAACTCATTTGAAGCAGCGCTAGAAACCTTAAAAAAAGAAAAAATTAAAATGCATACTCACCAGACTAAAGATCAAAGAGGATTCAGAGTAATTATCAGAGGTCTAATCCACACCACATCGTGTGAGTGGATTAGAAACGAGATGAGGAAGCTAGGACACACGGTGCGCTACATCAGTCTGATGAAAAATGGCCGCACGAGAGTACCCTATAATATCTTTGAGGTGGAACTAGGGCCTCTTTCAGAAGATGAGTGCGCACAAGTCCTCCTAATTCGGCAACTGGGCCAGCAACAGGTGTCTATTGAGAAACGAAGAAGACGAATTGCACCTGTGCAATGCCACCGATGCCAGGCGTATGGGCACTCAAAGAACTACTGCCATCGCCCATGCGTCTGCATGAAGTGTGCAGGGCCACATGAAACGAAGGACTGCAATTTCGCTAGAGTGCCAGATCCTAAGTGCGCCAACTGTGGAGGCAGCCACATCGCAAGCTATAAAGGATGCAGAACTTACAAGGAAGAACTGAGCAACATTATTAAAAACTTACCCCCGCTTAACAATCCTGGCAAGCATCACCTCAAACGCCAAAGGCAAGCAGAAGAAAACCCCAGAAGCGAGAGACGCCCCAACCTAAACTGGAGAAGGCACACATTTTCCAATCTTGGCCAACCCCACCAGCAGCAGTCCAACTCCATCAATGCGCCAAACCTGCAAAGCGTAAAAAAAACAATTAGTAAAATGCACAGCTACAAATTCAACAAAAGACAAAGGCAACAAGAGCCTAAAACCAACAACGTGCAGCATCAGCACCAGCAGCAGCAGCACCAGCACCAGTTCCAACAGCAACAGCAGCCTTCAGCTCCACATCCTGGATTTGCTGAGATACACAACATGATGGAGATGATTAAAAGACTTAACGAGCAAGTCAACATACTTACTCGGACAGTTCAGCAGCTTAGCTCCACTCGCGCTCAACTCTAGAGCGATGGCCAAAAACCTGGTTGCACAAGTACGTGCAACGCAGGTCCTAATCCAGCCCAGCCTCCGAAGATACCTACAATGAAGAAAAAAGAAGACGAATTAATAAGTATCAACGCCACTTGTGGCGATAACCTCTCTGTTTGCTCTTCAAACATTCTTTTCAGAACGCTATCTTGCCAGCCACACTGTTTCATAGCAAAAGGCACCAAGAAGAAGAAGAAAAAAAAACCTGTGCCACTTCCTTGGACTTTTCCAACTTTTAACACCTGGAATGGCCTCTACTACATGTCTGACGACCACAAAGCGAATCCTAGATGTCCCAGGACATCCTAAGTCCTTTTCGTCCTGTCGTCCAATTTTGGTCCCAATTGGCCAACTCTAAGCTTCTCCTCAGTACCTGCAAATTACAATTTATTAGACGAAGATGACTACTACACTACTTGACGACTCTACTCACCTGATCCTGCCTCTAGTCCTGCCAAATTCGTCAATGCGTACCTGAAAAAGAAGAAAAACAATTAATAAAAAGAAGCGCTAATATACTCACCTGCGACGTCACACCAAAATCCACATACTCACCGACAATGCGATTGCTGCTCCAATGATCACCTACTACTCCATCCTGACGACCGATCCAACTCGCAACACTGATGACCTGACTCCAGATGACCTGCAAATAGATTTAATAGCTTAATATTAATCATTTTGTCAAACTATTTTCGTATAATTATTAATGTTTACTTATTGTCCTTAGTGATGACACAAAAACCGACTTGCCTACTTACCAGTATTGTCGCAATTATTCAACCCTGATTAAAATAGTGAAACCCAAAATAGGGCATATGCGACGTCTAATCACTCTACCTAAAAATAAAAATAAAATTAATAAGGCAAAAATCAAAATATTATATTAAGTAATCCAAATAGTCCTAATTATCAAATTTATTCAATTAAGCACTGTATTTTTGTTAAAAATTTTTGTATATTTATTAAGCCTTTTATTGTTGTAGGACTCACTATGAGATCCATAGCTACTTAGAAAAATTTGTAAAGACCTAAGTTAAGGTATAAACAAATAAAAAAAGCCTTGCAACGATCAGTTGCTTGGCTACAGGCGATGCACTGACATCACCAAACGTAAAACATAAAAATTATTAATAAAAGTGCCGGCAACTGAACATTGAACTAAAAGCGTCACAGCAACAACAAACATACAAACAAATTAAAATTTTCTCGGTTTACCGCTATAAAACATAAAACGAGAAAATAAAATTAGTGATGACACATACATATAAAACGGAATAAACGCCAACTTGACAAACTTTAAAAAAATTCGTGTAATCTCATTCGTCCCAAACTATATTTTAATCTGTGTTAATAATTGTTATATGTAAAGTTTTCGTGTTTGTGAAAATTTTGTCCATATATTAGTTATAGACGTCCTGCCGCCATTTGTGTCTTATGTATATATACGTCTATACATAAGGAGCACACACACACATACAAAAACTCCCGGTGTGCAGCGAGTGAAAAAAATAAAGAAAATGGAGTATGAAGAGTGCGAGCTTTCTCCAATAAAAAAAGTAAAAGCGGGAAATGGAGAAATGGCGCGAAATGACGAATTAAGCGGGAATTTCTCGAGATATAACGCCACTAATAACCTAAAAAAAGAAATAAACCGAGACCCAAGAACAATTGACAAGGGGTTATATATTAAAAAAGAACTTCCCGCAAACTATAACTACGACTACAAAGAAATAAGTGCAATAAATTACGACGAGATTATATCAATTAATACGACGGTAGTGGAGAAATCGTGCGTGGACTCAGTGAGCCCGGTCCTCTCTGCGGGCCAATCAATTTGGAGCACTAGCTCAATACAAAAAGCCCCGTCCCTCACCAGATGCGAGGAATGGATTAAAAATGCTGCATCTCCCACACAGCAAGCTACGACAGCGTCCAACGCACCAGTGAACATAATTAAAAAAGACAATTTAAAAATAAACTCCGTACACAAAGTTATAATTCCACAAATTAAAACGACATTTAAAAGACCGGCAACAACAATAGCGGGAGAACTAAAACGACAAGCAAACGCGCATAAACCGGACTATAAAATTACAAATCACAAACCAACAATTAATTCTAAAAATTAAAACTAATAAACAAAAAGAAAAAATATAATGTGAGCTCCAGCAGCAGCTACGACGACATGGATGTTGACGCGCAGGACGACTCCATTCCAGTGGGTGATGATTCGGAGGCATTAGTAGCATCGCAACAGCTGCAGCAGACACAGGCTCCAGCAGACGTCCTACACCAAAGTACAAATGGCCATACTAAAGGGCCCTCACAGGTACCTGTAACACAAGAAAAAACTTTAACACAAAAACACATGATACCGACCATTTGTATTGACGCTGCTACCGACTATAAACTCTTGACGAACCTCCTTGACAAAGAAAACCTGAAAAACAAAATAAAATTAGATACGGACAATAATAATATAAAATTACTCACCTGTGATGATGTCAACGCCTACCAAGTAGCTCTAGAAATACTGAAAAAAGAAAAAATATTAATGCATACCTACCAGAACAAAAATCAAAGAGGATTCCGAATAATAATTAGAGGTCTAATCCACACTACATCTTGTGAGTGGATTAGAAATGAGATGAAGAAATTAGGACACACGGTGCGCTTCATCAGCCCGATGAAAAACGGCCGCACAAGAGCTCCCTACAATATCTTTGAGCTGGAGCTAGAACCACTCTCAGAAGGCGAGAGCACCCAAGTCCTTCTAATTCGGCAATTGGGTCAGCAGCAGGTATCCATTGAAAGGCGAAGAAGGCGAATAGCACCTGTGCAATGCCACCGATGCCAAGCGTATGGGCACTCGAAAAACTACTGCCATCGCCCATGCGTCTGCATGAAGTGTGCAGGGCCACATGAAACGAAGGACTGCAATTTCGCTAGAGTGCCAGATCCTAAGTGCGCCAACTGTGGAGGCAGCCACATCGCAAGCTATAAAGGATGCAGAATTTACAAGGAAGAACTGACCAACATTATTAAAAACTTACCCCCGCTTAACAATCCTGGCAAGCATCATTTCAAACGGCAAGCACAAGAAAATCCCAGAAGCGAGAGACGCCCCAACCTAAACTGGAGAAGGCACACATTCACCAATCTCGGCCAACCCCAACAGCAGCAGTCCAACTCCATCAATGCGCCAAACCTGCAAAGCATAAAAAAAACAATTAATCAAATGCACAGCCACAAATTCAACAAAAGACAAAAACAACAGCAGCATAAAACCAACAACGTGCAGCATCAGCACCAGCAGCAGCAGCACCAGCACCAGTTCCAACGGCAACAGCAGCCTTCAGCTCCACATCCTGGATCTGCTGAGATACATAGCATGATGGAGATGATAAGAAGACTTAACGAGCAAGTCAACATACTCACTCGGACAGTTCAGCAGCTGAGCTCTACTCGCGCTCAACTTTAGAGCGATGGCCAAATCCTGGTTGCACAAGTACGTGCAACGCAGGTTCTAATCCAGCCCAGCTTTCGAAGATGCCTGCAGAGAAGGAAAAGAATACAAATTAATAAGTATTAACGCCACTCGTGGCTCACCTCACCTACTCACCTGATCCTGCCTCTAGTCCTGCCAAATTCGTCAATGCGTACCTGAAAAAGAAGAAAAACAATTAATAAAAAGAAGCGCTAATATACTCACCTGCGACGTCACACCAAAATCCACATACTCACCGACAATGCGATTGCTGCTCCAATGATCACCTACTACTCCATCCTGACGACCGATCCAACTCGCAACACTGATGACCTGACTCCAGATGACCTGCAAATAGATTTAATACTTAATATTAATCATTTTGTCAAACTATTTTCGTATAATTATTAATGTTTACTTATTGTCCTTAGTGATGACACAAAAACCGACTTGCCTACTTACCAGTATTGTCGCAATTATTCAACCCTGATTAAAATAGTGAAACCCAAAATAGGGCATATGCGACGTCTAATCACCTCTACCTAAAAATAAAAATAAAATTAATAAGGCAAAAATCAAAATATTATATTAAGTAATCCAAATAGTCCTAATTATCAAATTTATTCAATTAAGCACTGTATTTTTGTTAAAAATTTTTGTATATTTATTAAGCTTTTTATTGTTGTAGGACTCACTATGAGATCCATAGCTACTTAAAAAAATTTGTAAAGACCTAAATTAAGGTAAAAACAAATAAAAAAGCCTTGCAACGATCAGTTGCTTGGCTACAGGCGATGCACTGACATCACCAAACGTAAAACATAAAAATTATTAATAAAAGTGCCGGCAACTGAACATTGAACTAAAAAGCGTCACAGCAACAACAAACATACAAACAAATTAAAATTTTCTCGGTTTACCGCTATAAAACATAAAACGAGAAAATAAAATTAGTGATGACACATACATATAAAACGGAATAAACGCCAACTTGACAAACTTTAAAAAAATTCGTGTAATCTCATTCGTCCCAAACTATATTTTAATCTGTGTTAATAATTGTTATATGTAAAGTTTTCGTGTTTGTGAAAATTTTGTCCATATATTAGTTATAGACGTCCTGCCGCCATTTGTGTCTTATGTATATATACGTCTATACATAAGGAGCACACACACACATACAAAAACTCCCGGTGTGCAGCGAGTGAAAAAATAAAGAAAATGGAGTATGAAGAGTGCGAGCTTTCTCCAATAAAAAAAGTAAAAGCGGGAAATGGAGAAATGGCGCGAAATGACGAATTAAGCGGGAATTTCTCGAGATATAACGCCACTAATAACCAAAAAAAAGAAATAATCCGAGACCCAAGAACAATTGACAAGGGGTTATATATTAAAAAAGAACTTCCCGCAAACTATAACTACGACTACAAAGAAATAAGTGCAATAAATTACGACGAGATTATATCAATTAATACGACGGTAGTGGAGAAATCGTGCGTGGACTCAGTGAGCCCGGTCCTCTCTGCGGGCCAATCAATTTGGAGCACTAGCTCAATACAAAAAGCCCCGTCCCTCACCAGATGCGAGGAATGGATTAAAAATGCTGCATCTCCCACACAGCAAGCTACGACAGCGTCCAACGCACCAGTGAACATAATTAAAAAAGACAATTTAAAAATAAACTCCGTACACAAAGTTATAATTCCACAAATTAAAACGACATTTAAAAGACCGGCAACAACAATAGCGGGAGAACTAAAACGACAAGCAAACGCGCATAAACCGGACTATAAAATTACAAATCACAAACCAACAATTAATTCTAAAAAATTAAAACTAATAAACAAAAAGAAAAAATATAATGTGAGCTCCAGCAGCAGCTACGACGACATGGATGTTGACGCGCAGGACGACTCCATTCCAGTGGGTGATGATTCGGAGGCATTAGTAGCATCGCAACAGCTGCAGCAGACACAGGCTCCAGCAGACGTCCTACACCAAAGTACAAATGGCCATACTAAAGGGCCCTCACAGGTACCTGTAACACAAGAAAAAACTTTAACACAAAAACACATGATACCGACCATTTGTATTGACGCTGCTACCGACTATAAACTCTTGACGAACCTCCTTGACAAAGAAAACCTGAAAAACAAAATAAAATTAGATACGGACAATAATAATATAAAATTACTCACCTGTGATGATGTCAACGCCTACCAAGTAGCTCTAGAAATACTTAAAAAAGAAAAATATTAATGCATACCTACCAGAAACAAAAATCAAAGAGGATTCCGAATAATAATTAGAGGTCTAATCCACACTACATCGTGTGAGTGGATTAGAAATGAGATGAAGAAATTAGGACACACGGTGCGCTTCATCAGCCCGATGAAAAACGGCCGCACAAGAGCTCCCTACAATATCTTTGAGCTGGAGCTAGAACCACTCTCAGAAGGCGAGAGCACCCAAGTCCTTCTAATTCGGCAATTGGGTCAGCAGCAGGTATCCATTGAACGACGAAGAAGGCGAATAGCACCTGTGCAATGCCACCGATGCCAGGCGTATGGGCACTCAAAAAACTACTGCCATCGCCCATGCGTCTGCATGAAGTGTGCAGGGCCACATGAAACGAAGGACTGCAATTTCGCTAGAGTGCCAGATCCTAAGTGCGCCAACTGTGGAGGCAGCCACATCGCAAGCTATAAAGGATGCAGAATTTACAAGGAAGAACTGACCAACATTATTAAAAACTTACCCCCGCTTAACAATCCTGGCAAGCATCATTTCAAACGGCAAGCACAAGAAAATCCCAGAAGCGAGAGACGCCCCAACCTAAACTGGAGAAGGCACACATTCACCAATCTCGGCCAACCCCAACAGCAGCAGTCCAACTCCATCAATGCGCCAAACCTGCAAAGCATAAAAAAAACAATTAATCAAATGCACAGCCACAAATTCAACAAAAGACAAAAACAACAGCAGCATAAAACCAACAACGTGCAGCATCAGCACCAGCAGCAGCAGCACCAGCACCAGTTCCAACGGCAACAGCAGCCTTCAGCTCCACATCCTGGATCTGCTGAGATACATAGCATGATGGAGATGATAAGAAGACTTAACGAGCAAGTCAACATACTCACTCGGACAGTTCAGCAGCTGAGCTCTACTCGCGCTCAACTTTAGAGCGATGGCCAAATCCTGGTTGCACAAGTACGTGCAACGCAGGTTCTAATCCAGCCCAGCTTTCGAAGATGCCTGCAGAGAAGGAAAAGAATACAAATTAATAAGTATTAACGCCACTCGTGGCGATAACCTCTCTGTTTGCTCTCCAAACACTCTTTTCAGAAAGCTTACTTGCCAGCCACACCGCTCCACAGCGGAATGCACGAAGAAGAAGAAGAAAAATACTGTGCCACTTCCTTGGACTTTTCCAACTTTTAACACCTGGAATGGCCTCTACTACATGTCTGACGACCACAAACCGAATCCTAGATGTCCCAGGACATACTAAGTCCTTTTCGTCCTGTCGTCCAATTTTGGCCCCAATCGGCCATCTCTAAGCTTCTCCTCAGTACCTGCAAATTAAAATTTATCAGACGAAGATGACTACTACACTACTTGACGACTCTACTCACCTGATCCTGCCTCTAGTCCTGCCAAAATCCTCAAAGCGTACCTGAAAAGAAGAAAAAGCAAATAATAAAAAGAAGCGCTAACATACTCACCTGCGACGTCACACCAAAATCCACATACTCACCGACAATGCGATTGCTGCTCCAATACTCACCTGCTACTCCATCCTGACGACCGATCCAACTCGCAACACTGATGACCTGACTCCAGATGACCTGCAAATAGATTTAATACTTAATATTAATCATTTTGTCAAACAATTTTTGTATAATTATTAATGTTTACATATTGTCCTTAGTGATGACACAAATACCGACTTGCCTACTTACCAGTATTGTCGCAATTAATCAACCCTGATTAAATAGTGGAACCCAAAATAGGGCATATGCGACCCCTAAACACCCTACCTAAAAATAAGATAAAACTAATAAGGCAAAAATCAAAATATAATATTAAGCATTCCAAATAGTCTTAATAATCAAATCTAACCAATTAAGAACTGTATTTTTGTTAAAATTTTTGTATATTTATTAAGCATTTATTGTTGTAGGACTCATAACGAGATCCATAGTTACCTAAAAAAAAAATTTGTAAAGACCTAACTCAAGGTATACACAAATAAAGACGCCTTGCAACGATCAGTTGCTTGGCAATCGGTGATGCATTGACACACCAAAACGAAAACTATCCCTACTTACCAGTATTTGTCGTGCCCAACTAAAAATCAACCCTGCAAACTAATAGTGGAAACCGAAAATAGGGCATATGCGACCTCCAACCACCCTACCTGAAAAAAAAAAAAAAAAAAAAAAAAAAAAATAATAACATTAATAAGGGAAAAATCAAAATACTACATTAAGTATTCCAATTAGCCCTAATAATCAAATTTAAACATTTAAGCACTGTAAATCTGTTAAAAAATTTTGTATAGTTATTAAGCATTTTATTGTTGTAGGACTCACAATGAGATCCATAGTTACTTAGAAAAATTTGTAAAGACCTAACTTAAGGTATAAACAAATAAAGAGGCCTTGCAACGATCAGTTGCTTGGCTATAGGCGATGCACCGACATCACCAAACATAAAAAGACTTAACGAGCAAGTCAACATACTTACTCGGACAGTTCAGCAGCTTAGCTCTACTCGCGCTCAACTTTAGAGCGATGGCCAAAAACCTGGTTGCACAAGTACGTGCAACGCAGGTCCTAATCCAGCCCAGCCTCCGAAGATACCTACAATGAAGAAAAAAGAGGACGAATTAATAAGTATCAACGCCACTTGTGGCGATAACCTCTCTGTTTGCTCTTCAAACATTCTTTTCAGAACGCTAACTTGCCAGCCACACTGTTTCATAGCAATAGGCACCAAGAAGAAGAAGAAAAATACTGTGCCACTTCCTTGGACTTTTCCAACTTCTAACAACTGGAACGGCCTTTACTCCATGTCTGACGGCCACAAAACGAATCCTAGATGTCCAAGGACATTCTAAGTCCTTTTCGTCCTGGTCGTCCAATTTTGGTCCCAATTGGCCAACTCTAAGCTTCTCCTCAGTACCTGCAAATTACAATTTATTAGACGAAGATGACTACTACACTACTTGACGACTCTACTCACCTGATCCTGCCTCTAGTCCTGCCAAAATCCTCAATACGTACCTGGAAAAGAAGAAAAACAATTAACAAAAAGAATCGCTAATATACTTACCTGCGACGTCACACCAAA
Organism: Drosophila sp. 14030-0761.01; assembly: GCA_018150735.1. Lineage (NCBI taxonomy): Eukaryota > Metazoa > Arthropoda > Insecta > Diptera > Drosophilidae > Drosophila > Drosophila sp. 14030-0761.01. The sequence goes on from JAECWO010000035.1 coordinate 10,994, forward strand.
ATCCACATACTCACCGACAATGCGATTGCTGCTCCAATACTCACCTGCTACTCCATCCTGACGACCGATCCAACTCGCAACACTGATGACCTGACTCCAGATGACCTGCAAATAGATTTAATACCTAATATTAATCATTTTGTCAAACAATTTTTGTATAATTATTAATGTTTACATATTGTCCTTAGTGATGACACAAAAACCGATTTGCCTACTTACCAGTATTGTCGCAATTAATCAACCCTGATTAAAATAGTGGAACCCAAAATAGGGCATATGCGACCTTTAATCACCCTACCTGAAAATAAGAAAAAAAAAAATTAATAAGGCAAAAATCAAAATATAATAGTAAGAATTCTAAATAGTCCTAATAGTCAAATCTAATCAATTAAGCACTTTGTATTTGTTAAAATTTATGTATATTTATTAAGCATTTTATTGTTGTAGGACTCACTGTGAGATCCATAATTACTTATAAAAAATTTGTAAAGACCTAAATTAAGGTAAAAACAAATAAAAAGGCCTTGCAACGATCAGTTGCTTGGCTATAGGCGATGCACCGACATCACCAAACGTAAAGCACCAGTTCCAACGGCAACAGCAGCCTTCAGCTCCACATCCTGGATCTGCTGAGATACATAGCATGATGGAGATGATAAGAAGACTTAACGAGCAAGTCAACATACTCACTCGGACAGTTCAGCAGCTGAGCTCTACTCGCGCTCAACTTTAGAGCGATGGCCAAATCCTGGTTGCACAAGTACGTGCAACGCAGGTTCTAATCCAGCCCAGCTTTCGAAAATGCCTGCAGAGAAGGAAAAGAATACAAATTAATAAGTATTAACGCCACTCGTGGCGATAACCTCTCTGTTTGCTCTCCAAACACTCTTTTCAGAAAGCTTACTTGCCAGCCACACCGCTCCACAGCGGAATGCACGAAGAAGAAGAAGAAAAATACTGTGCCACTTCCTTGGACTTTTCCAACTTTTAACACCTGGAATGGCCTCTACTACATGTCTGACGACCACAAAGCGAATCCTAGATGTCCCAGGACATACTAAGTCCTTTTCGTCCTGTCGTCCAATTTTGGCCCCAATCGGCCATCTCTAAGCTTCTCCTCAGTACCTGCAAATTAAAATTTATGAGACGAAGATGACTACTACACTACTTGACGACTCTACTCACCTGATCCTGCCTCTAGTCCTGCCAAAATCCTCAAAGCGTACCTGAAAAGAAGAAAAAGCAAATAATAAAAAGAAGCGCTAACATACTCACCTGCGACGTCACACCAAAATCCACATACTCACCGACAATGCGATTGCTGCTCCAATACTCACCTGCTACTCCATCCTGACGACCGATCCAACTCGCAACACTGATGACCTGACTCCAGATGACCTGCAAATAGATTTAATACTTAATATTAATCATTTTGTCAAACAATTTTTGTATAATTATTAATGTTTACATATTGTCCTTAGTGATGACACAAATACCGACTTGCCTACTTACCAGTATTGTCGCAATTAATCAACCCTGATTAAATAGTGAAACCCAAAATAGGGCATATGCGACCCCTAAACACCCTACCTAAAAAATAAGATAAAACTAATAAGGCAAAAATCAAAATATAATATTAAGCATTCCAAATAGTCTTAATAATCAAATCTAACCAATTAAGAACTGTATTTTTGTTAAAATTTTTGTATATCTATTAAGCATTTATTGTTGTAGGACTCATAACGAGATCCATAGTTACCTAAAAAAAAAAATTTGTAAAGACCTAACTCAAGGTATACACAAATAAAGACGCCTTGCAACGATCAGTTGCTTGGCAATCGGTGATGCATTGACACACCAAAACGAAAAAAAAAAAACTAGGGGCCCCCCCACCAGATGACACCAGTGGACCCCTGGCGGATGTCACTCGACGCCTGCTGGACCGGTCCGGCCACTGCGCTGGTTGTTGCAAATCCTATTGGAAAATTGTGCTCAGCCGCACCCAATTGCAATGCACCTATAATGGAAGATGAAAATTAAATTTAAACAACTCGGCTGTACCTACTCAGCACTAAATACTCACCATGGCAGATTCCAACTGGGGCGGCCATGCCCTACGAAGTCACACCTGGAAAAAGAAACAAAAACATGAATTGATAATTCTGCCACTACAACTCAGCATTACACTTACCTCGTGATGTTGATGTTTATTCCTTCTTTCCATTCGCTTGTTGGTTTGCCACAAGCACTCTGCTGGCAGATTCCAACTGGGGCGGCCATGCCCTACGAAGTCACACCTGGAAAAAAGAAACAAAAACATGAATTAATAATTCTGCCACTACAACTCAGCATTACACTTACCTCGTGATGTTGATGTTTATTCCTTCTTTCCATTCGCTTGTTGGTTTGCCACAAGCACTCTGCTGGTCTGGCAACACCACCCCCCATATGGAACGAGCTGGCACATTGAAACGAGCGGTTACAATATGGTCACATCACCACTAATCAATACAGTCTCCCAGACTAATTTACTCATTGACAAAAAATAATTGTTTATCAATTTAATTAATTCCAACTGTTTATTGTTGTTTCTATAACATAAATTTTATGTTTAAAAAATATTTACTTGTCAATTCACAAACCATGTTAAATATCTATGTTATTCATAACTTGTTATTTAAATATTTAAGTCCATTTTTTGTTATATTTTATATATTTTTTTTTTTGGACCAGAGGATTTAACCCCTCAAACAATGTATATTCATGAAATTTGTCCTACTCGGAATGTATATATATGAATAAATTGCCCACAGCGGCACCAATTGGTTGACAGCATTTGGTCTGTCAGCCCAACTTAAAAATCTAAGCTTCTCCTCAGTACCTGCAAATTACAATTTATTAGACGAAGATGACTACTACACTACTTGACGACTCTACTCACCTGATCCTGCCTCTAGTCCTGCCAAATTCGTCAATGCGTACCTGAAAAAGAAGAAAAACAATTAATAAAAAGAAGCGCTAATATACTCACCTGCGACGTCACACCAAAATCCACATACTCACCGACAATGCGATTGCTGCTCCAATGATCACCTACTACTCCATCCTGACGACCGATCCAACTCGCAACACTGATGACCTGACTCCAGATGACCTGCAAATAGATTTAATACTTAATATTAATCATTTTGTCAAACTATTTTCGTATAATTATTAATGTTTACTTATTGTCCTTAGTGATGACACAAAAACCGACTTGCCTACTTACCAGTATTGTCGCAATTATTCAACCCTGATTAAAATAGTGAAACCCAAAATAGGGCATATGCGACGTCTAATCACTCTACCTAAAAATAAAAATAAAATTAATAAGGCAAAAATCAAAATATTATATTAAGTAATCCAAATAGTCCTAATTATCAAATTTATTCAATTAAGCACTGTATTTTTGTTAAAAATTTTTTGTATATTTATTAAGCTTTTTATTGTTGTAGGACTCACTATGAGATCCATAGCTACTTAGAAAAATTTGTAAAGACCTAAGTTAAGGTATAAACAAATAAAAAAAGCCTTGCAACGATCAGTTGCTTGGCTACAGGCGATGCACTGACATCACCAAACGTAAAAAATCTCTTTACTGTCCTTCTTGGAGCTTTTTCTTTCTAAAAACTTGCAACTAGCTAAACTAAATCTCTGACAATGGATCTAATAATGGGACTCTCACCCATTGCTCGACCTGGCCCATCATCAAATGGTAGCCAAGACACCCACTTTGAGCCGTCTCAGTTTTTCACGTCAGCATGCCTGACAGATGACTCTGATGAGCCGAGATGCGTTGATGATCCACCTCCTCTGGACATCAACGAATGGGTGAGGAAACACGATGCCACGGGAAGGGAGAAACTGGAGGCCTCTCCAAAGGCTCCATGCCATAGGAACCATCTGTGTACTCCAAGTCCTCCCTCAGTCAAGGAAGTGGACCCTGGGCTTGCCAAACTATATGAGAAAAGTAGAATCAGTGACCAGACCTGGAATGTTGTACTGCCTGAGAGGGAAGGCAATAATACAGAGGCAGGTAGAAAGGAGATACATGAACTAACCACAAATCCCAAACCAATCATGGTGACTCCTTCTCGAGACGAAACCCCAATCACACTGTCCTCTAATCTTGACTCAGAACCAGACAATAAAGAGAAAAGCGATACTAATGCGGCTAAACAGAGCAATCAAACTAACTACATCAGCTCACTTAAAGCCAAAATTACTTATACTAAAGCTAAAAATTCTCGCCCAAAAAAAACTATAGCTGGTGAACTAAAACGACAAGACAAAATCAGTTACAAGTATAAGCCTAGTCTTAAATTTTATAACAACAAGTTAACAACTAATAAAATCAAAATTAAGACTAACAAAAACTCTGCTAAAAACAATAGCAATACAAGCCTAATGGATACAACTAGTGACTATAACGATAACTCTAGCACGCTCAGAGAAACCACTAACAAAACTAAAACTGAAATGGCACTCACTGCGTTAAACCGGAAGTCCAAAGACGAGGTGCAGGACGCTGAATGCTGTGCTGAGGAAGACGGGTCGCCCCAACGTCGACAGCATAAGCGACAACGTAGCCCTGAGCAGCAGCAGCGTGAACACTCCTCCGATCAGCAGCAGCAACAAAAGCCGAAACTCGTCTACAGTCCACTAGGTGATCATCAATCTGGAGGGCGTCCTAAACCAGTGACTGGAGCAAGACCTCCAACCATTGTCATCCCTGACGTCCACAACAGGCAGATCCTTGATGAGCAGCTTCGCAACTGTCCTCTGAAAGACAAAATAGATATGAATTACATTAGTCATAACCATCTTGAAATTGTATGCAAAGATCCGGAAATACATAGTCAGCTGGTAAATCAACTGAAAACCTCCAATCAGCATCTATTCACTTTTCAGCCAAAGGAGCAGCGTGGATTCAGAGTGATTATAAGAGGCCTTCACTCCTCCACACTGAACCAATGGATTAAAAACGAGCTGAGCAAACTTGGGTACAGTGTTCGTTATTCTAACGTCCTAAGCCACTACCGCACACGCAGGCTATACGATATCTTTGAAGTAGAGCTTAACCCTAGTCAGGACAACGACAACACTAGAATACTCAATCTAAAACAGATCGGACCTTTTCAGGTGGCAGTGGAGAGGCAAAGAAAACGTCAATTCCCTGTCCAGTGCCACCGCTGTCAGGCGTTCAACCACACTAAAAACTATTGCACCTTACCTGAAAAATGTATGAAGTGTGCTGGCCCGCACATTACTAAAAACTGCTCACATAGCAGAGTCCCAAATCCTCTTTGTGCGAACTGCGGAGGCCAGCACATATCCAGTTATAAGGGATGCCCCATATTCCAGCAAAAGTTGGCTGAAATAAAGGGAGCGTCCTCCTATCACACTCCTCCAATTGGTAGCGTATCGGGTCAAAGGCAACGCAACAACTGGCCGCGGACCCAGCAGAAACAGACAAACGTAGGCTCTCTTAGCCACAATGTTCTTCCTTTGGACCTGAAAAGTAAAAACAGAAGCAAAATTAATTACCACAATAAACGCAATCTCTGTTCTAATAAGCAAAAACACACTTATACTAAAAAATCTGACAAAGAACATCAAATACACCCAAAACCAAATCACGAGGGTAACTCTGTCATGCTACTCCACTCATTTAATCCTATAACAGCCGACGAAAGGGATAAAATTGAGCTCCAGTTCCTAAGGGATGCAAATGATGCCCTTTGCAATCAATCCAAATCCTAATCATGCTACTGGAAACGGTATTAAAACATTTCAGTAAATCACCAGAATGTGAGTCGGCGGTGCAGGTAACCCAAATGGTACTTGCTAGAATGACTGAGACGAATGCATTGTTGGCTAACAATATGAATTCAAGAAGAGGTTTTCTACTACCCTAACAAAGAGAAAAACAACAACTAAAACTGATAAGATTCATGCAAATAACCGACCTAGACACAGTCAACACAAACACATCTAAATCTAATGATACTCATAATACAAAAGTACAAAAGGAACTTGCATACTACAACAACGAGCACTCAACTCTAAACACAAACTCACAATCAATGCAAGCACAACTAAAACTAATCAAAATTAGCATGCAATCAAACAACAACTCAAACAAAATACACACACATAATAAACTACTACTAAGCTAACACACAAATGAACATGCTTGCTAAGCAACATATGCAACACAATACATGCACTAACTCTTCACAGTCACTACAAATCTAATTAAATTAAAACAAGTAATTAGCTAATAAATTAAATAAATCAACAATCAAACACATTCTAGATCTAACAAAATAAATCCTACAAAAACTAAACCACAATTATTACAAAATAACTAAAACATAAAATAAAGACTTTTAATTGATTTATAACTATTACACACACAAAGTTAACTAATAAACTCTTAACACACAAATAATCAACAACTAAAACGCAAATTCAAATCAAAACACAACACGCATAATTAATCAACAGTAACATCAATAATAAACATTCCAAACACAATCATATCAGCCACTATTACTAGACCTATATCTACACACAAACAACAATATAAGCAACAACAAACAACTCAACATAATCATCACACACATAACTAAAACTAATAAACTTTTAACACACAAACAATAAAAATACAAATTAAAACCTACTCAAAAGACAAAAACTTATTGCTGCTCACCTTCCTGACAGCTGCGCCTTCCTTCTGTAGCCTGACACTGCTCCCAATGTAGGTCGCAGACTGGACACACTGTGCTGGCCGGCTGAACTGGACCTATAAGTTATAATAAAACAAACAAAAAAGAATCATTAGCAATTTACTTGACTAAAAATTCACCAATACTCACTTATTCCTCAATACACATCGGTGTGACGATCATATACTACCAACTGTGCCTGCGTACGCGGCCTGCATACTGCTTCCTTTGCGCTGCTACTACTGGATCGGCTGTCCAACGCAGGCTGAACTGCACCTAAAAGTGTAGAGAGATAAAGGGACAAATTGATTAAAAAAAAAAAAAAAAAAAAAAGGGCAACTAGGCAATCACTGAAAATTAAAATTACTACAAAGGTCGATTCACAAAGACTCTTGCATGCTTCAATTAACATATACACAACACTGAAACCTAAACTCTAATATCAAACTTACACAAATATTATCGAACTAAAGAACATGCTCTCTAAACAACAAACATATAACACAACACATGCATTACACAGAGATTCTTGCATGCAGCAAAACATAAACTCTAAAACTAAACTTATTCAAACACTATCTACACAAACGTAATTGCTTTTTAATCAACAAACATATAACACAATACACGCACTTACTCAATACAACCACAATGTATCTAATTAAATTACAACAAGTACTACAGCTAATAATCAAATAAACAAAAATACTGTTGAACTAACAAATTAAATTCTACATAACTAAATCGAAATAAATACAAAATAATCAAAATTTACTATTAATAAACCTACATAACGAAACTTCATGCAAATACAACAACATGCAACCAAAACACAAGCACACATACGCACTACAACTAAAAAACAGTCACTGAAAACTAACATTACTACAAAGGTTGATTATCAACAAATATATAACACAATACACGCACTTACTCACTACAATCACAATGAATCTAATCAAATTACAACGAGTAATATAGCTAATAATCAAATCAAACAAAAAAAAAAAACTATTAAAACCAACATATCAAATTCTACATAAACTAAATCAATATAAATACAAAATAACCAAAATTTTCTATTAATAAACCTACACAACAAAACACCATCATGCAAACACAGCAACATACAACTAAAACACAAACTTAAACAAACGCACAATCCACAAATAACACACTACAACGAATAAACACATACACTCAAACAAGTCTCCTCACTCAAACTAATCCAGGCTTGCAGCACTGCTGCGCATTTCCACTGCTGCGGGGGCGCCCTCTGCTGCTGATTGCAAGGTGTCATTACCGCATCTATTAAGAAAAGAAACCATTTAAATAAAACAAGCGACCATAAACTGCTTACTAAATCTACATACCTGATGGATCCTAATATCACGATCGCTCCACTGTCGCCTGCGCCTGTTGGCCGCATGGGTGGCCCTCTGCTGACACTCGCTCACTACCTTGTGCTATGCTGAAAAAGAAGGTGAATTAATAAAGCGACCAGAAGCTATCTCTGCAAATACACTCACCTGATGGAATGCTGCCTATATGACGACTCCTATGGCTGGGGCCTGCCTTGGCCTTGATGCGGCTTCCAGCGACGCTGCTAAAAATGAAAAGTAACCCAATTACTAACACACTCAAAATTTAGCATCTCAACTTACCTACCTCAATGATGGGCTGCTGCCCTTAACACGCCTCTCTGCGTCTCTTGCTGGGCCCTGCCCTGTGGGTTTGGCGTTGGCTGTGGCTAAAAAGATAACAATAACTATCGAAGCGACCAGATGCTATACTTCTCATGCACTCACCTGTACGAGCTGATGCCCCTGGTCCGGTCCTGTTGAGATGAACCCACACATGGTGCGCTGAAAATATACCAATAAGAAATTATTAATTGTACCTATCTCTTAGAACGACGCCATGTTTTTCTCACTTTATTTACATTTTTAACATTACGCTAACAGCATCTTCTGAGAGACTGTTGACTAGCAGCATCACTTGAGAGCCTGTTGGCTAACAGTGTCATGTTGATGACTGTTGGCTAACAGCGCTGTAAGAGAGTTGCTGTTGGTTAACAGACCTACGAATGTCTGAGTGACTCTGTTAACTGCTCTGCTATTACATGAAAATTTTGCGCCTCTATGCGACTACAATCATACACTACTAAACAGAAGAAATTTAAAAAAAATTAACATTAATTACATTTATACCAATTTTTATTAACTTTACTACAAACTTTATTATCAAATTACTTATCTTCTAATTATTAACTAATTTATTACCTAAAAAAAAAGAAAGAAAAAAAAGAAATATCAATATTATTAATCAATTATCAAAAATTATCAAACAAACTAATATTAAGCACTACTTATATTGTAACCTACCCTAATCTACCTCATATATACTCTACTATTAAGCAAAAATTGTAAAGACCCAACTCAGGGTGAACAATAAAAATCTCCTTGCAGTTGCTTGGAGTGTGCGATCACTGATCGTCAGAAGTAAAAAGTAAAAAAAAGTAAAAAAAGTAAAAAAAAAAGTTGATGTGCTATAAATAAATTAAAAATCTAAGAAAAGCTGAAGCCAATTAAAAGAAAACTCGGTAACTAAAACTAAAAAGCTATACATAAGCAATCCTGCCCCTCCTTGACGGCGAGGAGCACATATATATAACCCCAACTATATACTGTGGCCTCCATCTTGAATGTCTTTAGTGTCTCACCTTTGTAATGTCCAATTTTAATTTATGTAAAACTGAGCCATATACATGCTACTGGCAATAAACAAAAGATATTAAAGAAATAAATAAAATCCCTCTGCATTGGTAACAATGCACAGCTGGCATTTGTTCCTTCTCTTAATTAATATGCAAAGAGGCCTATAAGGTGGAAATTGGAATACATAGCCGGCATCTTGTTTTTCTCCTCCCTCTTAACTAATGAAAAAAAAAAAAAAAAAAAAGAAAAAAAAAGTGAGTGGCCCACTAAGAGTAAATTCGCCATATTGAATTGCACTCTCTCACTAGCATACGCAATAAGAGAACACTTAAGCAAAGAGAAGAGGGGAAACACAAAAAAACAACACTCACACACACACACTAATAAAAAGAGAAAATGAATATAAATTACACTTAGCAATTGGCCATCTTATAATAGCTAAATCTCTTTACTGTCCTTCTTGGAGCTTTTTCTTTCTAAAAACTTGCAACTAGCTAAACTAAATCTCTGACAATGGATCTAATAATGGGACTCTCACCCATTGCTCGACCTGGCCCATCATCAAATGGTAGCCAAGACACCCACTTTGAGCCGTCTCAGTTTTTCACGTCAGCATGCCTGACAGATGACTCTGATGAGCCGAGATGCGTTGATGATCCACCTCCTCTGGACATCAACGAATGGGTGAGGAAACACGATGCCACGGGAAGGGGAGAAACTGGAGGCCTCTCCAAAGGCTCCATGCCATAGGAACCATCTGTGTACTCCAAGTCCTCCCTCAGTCAAGGAAGTGGACCCTGGGCTTGCCAAACTATATGAGAAAAGTAGAATCAGTGACCAGACCTGGAATGTTGTACTGCCTGAGAGGGAAGGCAATAATACAGAGGCAGGTAGAAAGGAGATACATGAACTAACCACAAATCCCAAACCAATCATGGTGACTCCTTCTCGAGACGAAACCCCAATCACACTGTCCTCTAATCTTGACTCAGAACCAGACAATAAAGAGAAAAGCGATACTAATGCGGCTAAACAGAGCAATCAAACTAACTACATCAGCTCACTTAAAGCCAAAATTACTTATACTAAAGCTAAAAATTCTCGCCCAAAAAAAACTATAGCTGGTGAACTAAAACGACAAGACAAAATCAGTTACAAGTATAAGCCTAGTCTTAAATTTTATAACAACAAGTTAACAACTAATAAAATCAAAATTAAGACTAACAAAAACTCTGCTAAAAACAATAGCAATACAAGCCTAATGGATACAACTAGTGACTATAACGATAACTCTAGCACGCTCAGAGAAACCACTAACAAAACTAAAACTGAAATGGCACTCACTGCGTTAAACCGGAAGTCCAAAGACGAGGTGCAGGACGCTGAATGCTGTGCTGAGGAAGACGGGTCGCCCCAACGTCGACAGCATAAGCGACAACGTAGCCCTGAGCAGCAGCAGCGTGAACACTCCTCCGATCAGCAGCAGCAACAAAAGCCGAAACTCGTCTACAGTCCACTAGGTGATCATCAATCTGGAGGGCGTCCTAAACCAGTGACTGGAGCAAGACCTCCAACCATTGTCATCCCTGACGTCCACAACAGGCAGATCCTTGATGAGCAGCTTCGCAACTGTCCTCTGAAAGACAAAATAGATATGAATTACATTAGTCATAACCATCTTGAAATTGTATGCAAAGATCCGGAAATACATAGTCAGCTGGTAAATCAACTGAAAACCTCCAATCAGCATCTATTCACTTTTCAGCCAAAGGAGCAGCGTGGATTCAGAGTGATTATAAGAGGCCTTCACTCCTCCACACTGAACCAATGGATTAAAAACGAGCTGAGCAAACTTGGGTACAGTGTTCGTTATTCTAACGTCCTAAGCCACTACCGCACACGCAGGCTATACGATATCTTTGAAGTAGAGCTTAACCCTAGTCAGGACAACGACAACACTAGAATACTCAATCTAAAACAGATCGGACCTTTTCAGGTGGCAGTGGAGAGGCAAAGAAAACGTCAATTCCCTGTCCAGTGCCACCGCTGTCAGGCGTTCAACCACACTAAAAACTATTGCACCTTACCTGAAAAATGTATGAAGTGTGCTGGCCCGCACATTACTAAAAACTGCTCACATAGCAGAGTCCCAAATCCTCTTTGTGCGAACTGCGGAGGCCAGCACATATCCAGTTATAAGGGATGCCCCATATTCCAGCAAAAGTTGGCTGAAATAAAGGGAGCGTCCTCCTATCCACACTCCTCCAATTGGTAGCGTATCGGGTCAAAGGCAACGCAACAACTGGCCGCGGACCCAGCAGAAACAGACAAACGTAGGCTCTCTTAGCCACAATGTTCTTCCTTTGGACCTGAAAAGTAAAAACAGAAGCAAAATTAATTACCACAATAAACGCAATCTCTGTTCTAATAAGCAAAAACACACTTATACTAAAAAATCTGACAAAGAACATCAAATACACCCAAAACCAAATCACGAGGGTAACTCTGTCATGCTACTCCACTCATTTAATCCTATAACAGCCGACGAAAGGGATAAAATTGAGCTCCAGTTCCTAAGGGATGCAAATGATGCCCTTTGCAATCAATCCAAATCCCTAATCATGCTACTGGAAACGGTATTAAAACATTTCAGTAAATCACCAGAATGTGAGTCGGCGGTGCAGGTAACCCAAATGGTACTTGCTAGAATGACTGAGACGAATGCATTGTTGGCTAACAATATGAATTCAAGAAGAGGTTTTCTACTACCCTAACAAAGAGAAAAACAACAACTAAAACTGATAAGATTCATGCAAATAACCGACCTAGACACAGTCAACACAAACACATCTAAATCTAATGATACTCATAATACAAAAGTACAAAAGGAACTTGCATACTACAACAACGAGCACTCAACTCTAAACACAAACTCACAATCAATGCAAGCACAACTAAAACTAATCAAAATTAGCATGCAATCAAACAACAACTCAAACAAAATACACACACATAATAAACTACTACTAAGCTAACACACAAATGAACATGCTTGCTAAGCAACATATGCAACACAATACATGCACTAACTCTTCACAGTCACTACAAATCTAATTAAATTAAAACAAGTAATTAGCTAATAAATTAAATAAATCAACAATCAAACACATTCTAGATCTAACAAAATAAATCCTACAAAAACTAAACCACAATTATTACAAAATAACTAAAACATAAAATAAAGACTTTTAATTGATTTATAACTATTACACACACAAAGTTAACTAATAAACTCTTAACACACAAATAATCAACAACTAAAACGCAAATTCAAATCAAAACACAACACGCATAATTAATCAACAGTAACATCAATAATAAACATTCCAAACACAATCATATCAGCCACTATTACTAGACCTATATCTACACACAAACAACAATATAAGCAACAACAAACAACTCAACATAATCATCACACACATAACTAAAACTAATAAACTTTTAACACACAAACAATAAAAATACAAATTAAAACCTACTCAAAAGACAAAAACTTATTGCTGCTCACCTTCCTGACAGCTGCGCCTTCCTTCTGTAGCCTGACACTGCTCCCAATGTAGGTCGCAGACTGGACACACTGTGCTGGCCGGCTGAACTGGACCTATAAGTTATAATAAAACAAACAAAAAAGAATCATTAGCAATTTACTTGACTAAAAATTCACCAATACTCACTTATTCCTCAATACACATCGGTGTGACGATCATATACTACCAACTGTGCCTGCGTACGCGGCCTGCATACTGCTTCCTTTGCGCTGCTACTACTGGATCGGCTGTCCAACGCAGGCTGAACTGCACCTAAAAGTGTAGAGAGATAAAGGGACAAATTGATTAAAAAAAAAAAAAAAAAAAAGGGCAACTAGGCAATCACTGAAAATTAAAATTACTACAAAGGTCGATTCACAAAGACTCTTGCATGCTTCAATTAACATATACACAACACTGAAACCTAAACTCTAATATCAAACTTACACAAATATTATCGAACTAAAGAACATGCTCTCTAAACAACAAACATATAACACAACACATGCATTACACAGAGATTCTTGCATGCAGCAAAACATAAACTCTAAAACTAAACTTATTCAAACACTATCTACACAAACGTAATTGCTTTTTAATCAACAAACATATAACACAATACACGCACTTACTCAATACAACCACAATGTATCTAATTAAATTACAACAAGTACTACAGCTAATAATCAAATAAACAAAAATACTGTTGAACTAACAAATTAAATTCTACATAACTAAATCGAAATAAATACAAAATAATCAAAATTTACTATTAATAAACCTACATAACGAAACTTCATGCAAATACAACAACATGCAACCAAAACACAAGCACACATACGCACTACAACTAAAAAACAGTCACTGAAAACTAACATTACTACAAAGGTTGATTATCAACAAATATATAACACAATACACGCACTTACTCACTACAATCACAATGAATCTAATCAAATTACAACGAGTAATATAGCTAATAATCAAATCAAACAAAAAAAAAAAACTATTAAAACCAACATATCAAATTCTACATAAACTAAATCAATATAAATACAAAATAACCAAAATTTTCTATTAATAAACCTACACAACAAAACACCATCATGCAAACACAGCAACATACAACTAAAACACAAACTTAAACAAACGCACAATCCACAAATAACACACTACAACGAATAAACACATACACTCAAACAAGTCTCCTCACTCAAACTAATCCAGGCTTGCAGCACTGCTGCGCATTTCCACTGCTGCGGGGGCGCCCTCTGCTGCTGATTGCAAGGTGTCATTACCGCATCTATTAAGAAAAGAAACCATTTAAATAAAACAAGCGACCATAAACTGCTTACTAAATCTACATACCTGATGGATCCTAATATCACGATCGCTCCACTGTCGCCTGCGCCTGTTGGCCGCATGGGTGGCCCTCTGCTGACACTCGCTCACTACCTTGTGCTATGCTGAAAAAGAAGGTGAATTAATAAAGCGACCAGAAGCTATCTCTGCAAATACACTCACCTGATGGAATGCTGCCTATATGACGACTCCTATGGCTGGGGCCTGCCTTGGCCTTGATGCGGCTTCCAGCGACGCTGCTAAAAATGAAAAGTAACCCAATTACTAACACACTCAAAATTTAGCATCTCAACTTACCTACCTCAATGATGGGCTGCTGCCCTTAACACGCCTCTCTGCGTCTCTTGCTGGGCCCTGCCCTGTGGGTTTGGCGTTGGCTGTGGCTAAAAAGATAACAATAACTATCGAAGCGACCAGATGCTATACTTCTCATGCACTCACCTGTACGAGCTGATGCCCCTGGTCCGGTCCTGTTGAGATGAACCCACACATGATGCGCTGAAAATATACCAATAAGAAATTATTAATTGTACCTATCTCTTAGAACGACGCCATGTTTTTCTCACTTTATTTACATTTTTAACATTACGCTAACAGCATCTTCTGAGAGACTGTTGACTAGCAGCATCACTTGAGAGCCTGTTGGCTAACAGTGTCATGTTGATGACTGTTGGCTAACAGCGCTGTAAGAGAGTTGCTGTTGGTTAACAGACCTACGAATGTCTGAGTGACTCTGTTAACTGCTCTGCTATTACATGAAAATTTTGCGCCTCTATGCGACTACAATCATACACTACTAAACAGAAGAAATTTAAAAAAATTAACATTAATTACATTTATACCAATTTTTATTAACTTTACTACAAACTTTATTATCAAATTACTTATCTTCTAATTATTAACTAATTTATTACCTAAAAAAAAAGAAAGAAAAAAAAGAAATATCAATATTATTAATCAATTATCAAAAATTATCAAACAAACTAATATTAAGCACTACTTATATTGTAACCTACCCTAATCTACCTCATATATACTCTACTATTAAGCAAAAATTGTAAAGACCCAACTCAGGGTGAACAATAAAAATCTCCTTGCAGTTGCTTGGAGTGTGCGATCACTGATCGTCAGAAGTAAAAAAAAATAGTCCTAATAATCAAATTTATTCAATTAAGCACTGTATTTTTGTTAAAAATTTTTTGTATATTTATTAAGCTTTTTATTGTTGTAGGACTCACTATGAGATCCATAGTTACTTATATAAGAAAATTTGTAAAGACCTAAATTAAGGTAAAAACAAATAAAAAGGCCTTGCAACGATCAGTTGCTTGGCTGTAGGAGATGCATCGACATCACCAAAACGAAAAAAAAAAAGTGCGCCAAAACTGGAAAACATAAAAAAAACGATTAATACAATGCACAGCTACAAATTCAACAAAGGACAAAGGCAACAGCAGCCTAAAACCAACAACGTGCAGCATCAGCACCAGCAGCAGCAGCACAAGCACCAGTTCCAACAGCAACAGCAGCCATCAGCTCCACATCCTGGACTGGCTGAAATACAGAACATGATGGAGATGATAAAAAGACTGAACGAGCAAGTCAGCACACTCACGCTGACGGTACAGCTGCTTACCTCTACCCGCGCTCAACTTTAGAGCGAAGGCCAAAACCTGGTTGCACTCGCATGTGCAACGCAGGTCCTACTGCAGTCCAGCTTCTGAAGATGCCTGCAAAGAAAATAACACAAATTAATAAGTATATACGCCACTTGTGGCGATAATCTCCCTGTTTGCTCTCCAGACATTCTTTTCAGAAAGCTCACTTGCCAGTCACACCGCTCCATAGCGAAATGCACTAAGAAGAAGAAGAAAAATACTGTGCCACTTCCTTGGACTTTTCCAACTTCTAACAACTGGAATGGCCTCTACTCCATGTCTGACGACCACAAAGCGAATCCTAGATGTCCCAGGACATCCCAAGTCCTTTTCGTCCTGTCGTCCAATTTTGGTCCCAATTGGCCAACTCTAAGCTTCTCCTCAGTACCTGCAAATTACAATTTATTAGACGAAGATGACTACTACACTACTTGACGACTCTACTCACCTGATCCTGCCTCTAGTCCTGCCAAATTCGTCAATACGTACCTGGAAAAGAAGAAAACAATTAATATAAAGAAGCGCTGGAAAATACTTACCTGTGACGTCACGCCAAAACACTCATACTTATTGACAATGCGATTGCTGCTCCAATACTCACCTGCTACTCCATCCTGACGACCGATACAACTCGCAACACAGATGTCCAGACTCCAGATGACCTGCAAATAGACAATAAGCATAATATTAATTAATTTTCTAATAATTTTGTAAATTACTCAATTGTTTACATTTAGCCCATAGTGATGGGACATAATCCCACTATCCCTACTTACCTGTATTTGTCGTGCCCAACTAAAAATCAACCCTGCAACCTAATAGTGGGAACCAAAAATAAGGCATATGCGACCATAAGACACTCTATAACCTTAAAAAAAAAAAAGAGAAAACTAATAAGTAGGAAAAGTTAAAACAAAAACAACTTTGTTAAAATATTCTTTATATATATTTTAATACTTAGCATTAATTATCCAAATTCTGTTATATTGTTCAATATTTGTAAACCCTAATTAAGTGTATATATGTTTTTAAAGGACTCATAATGAGATCCATTCTTAGTCCAAAAAAATTTGTAAAGACCTAAGTTAAGGTATACACAAATAAAAAAAGCCTTGCAACGATCAGTTGCTTGGCTATAGGCGATGCTCCGACATCACCAAACGTAAAAAAACAGCCACAAGCAGCAATCCACCCAACTGCAGCTCACTACCAAAATGCTCTGCCTCAGCAAATCTCTACTCACCTGCGAATCCAGCTCCAATTATCGGCCCAACACCTGCCAGCAGAAACAGCAACCCATGGGCAACAACCCCCATCATTTTCTGCTCATCATACTCAGACAGTGCCTCAGCTGCCATCACAGCAGACTCCTCATGCACACGCAGTCGTTACTCCAGAGCAGCAAACCTTGCAAGCACATGTAGACATTCCTCCTGAGCAGCGAAGGCAGCAAAAGGCTATGGCCTACTTTGACAGCGCCCCCTCTCTCATTAGATATGAATGTCATCTAAAATACCAACAAATAATTACAAGACATGAGCAACAAAAATTAAAGGAGTCAAAACTCAAAATAAACTTACCAGTCAAGCGCCTAGAAGGGCATGTAATAAATGGCTTGTATCGTGACTTCAAAAACGGAAGACGAAATAGAGCAGACATCGAAGAGCGAATCAAGGATCAGCCAATTCAGATCCAGCGGCTGATCCTGCCTCCGCTCAAGCCTGGGGAAACAACAAGCTACACCGACGACCAGCTGCTTTCCAAGAATCTCGAGCAAATTGAAAAAGAGCTCCTGAGTGAGATTGACCATAGCAATTAAGCTGAAACAAACAATAAAGAGATATCACCACCCATGAAGGTGAAAAAAAACACTAATCCCTTTACTCACTTTCAGCAAAATAGCCCTAGTCCTGCTCCAGACTTGGCCAGCAGACGCGCCATATGGACCCCCCATCCAGGTGATGCCTGTTCGAACTCTACACTGCAGTCAAAGGGTTTTGGCCCACCCGCTCTTAGCCAGCTTTCTCCAAGCGAGCCTCCAGGCGGATCAGGCAAATCTTCCAAGTGAGACGCAATTAAAAAAAAAAAAAAGAACCGCCTCATCTTCTTTAGCTCTTCATTCCTGTCAACCGAGAGTCCTTCACTAGAGCCAAATCTGCAAAAAACAAAAAAAAAAAAAAAAAAGCACAAATAAGAAAACAACTTAACAAAATACACTGCTCATATTTCTCTCCTTATTGTGTTGCCAAGCCAAGGCGTCCATGTTTCTCGCACACCAGCTATGGTCTTGCTGCTCCTCAAGGATTGACGATGTCCTCTCCTGTAGGCCTTCCTGGATCCATTATGCATGCAACTTTCACAGCAGCGGCAATTCAGCAATCGGCAACAGCAGCAGCCTCACATCAACGAAACTCCTCCGGATGTCTTGAGCGCGCTGCAAATGAATCCATAAATGAGATTGTCCTTAACACAGATGCTGAAACTCAAAATAAATATTTAGATTGTTTTACACCTCAGCTAAATAAACACTCACCCGATATATATGCAGCACCAATCAGCATCACATAAAGTTATCCAATCACGGCAGCAGCAACCCAGCAATCAGCAACGACAGCAGCTTCCATCAACGAAACTCCTCTCGAAAACCTTGAGCGCATTGCAAATGAACTCATGTGTGAGATTGGCCATAGCACAGATGCTGAAATAAACAAAAAATTAGACATCATCACCCAAGAAGGTGCATAAAACAGCTAACCCTTCCTTTTCTACTCACTTACAGCTAGAAAATTCCTGCTCAAACTCCACTCTGCGGTCGAAGGGATTGGCCCTCCCGCTGCCAAACGGTCGTCTTCAGGCGGTGCATGAAAGCTTATGAGATGCAGCCAAAAAGAGCCGCTTCCTTCCTTTCTGGCAGGGGTTCGCCCTCCCACTCTTCTTCTTCTCTCCTCATATGCTGCTGTCCAAATGGTCAAAACCATACTTCATCTGCTGCACCAGCGAGCCGTTTCCACCCAAAAGACGAATGCGATCCTCCTCCTGTGTCCTCCTAGGGGCCATTGCTGCAAAAAATCATCATTTAAATTAGCTTATACACTAAATATTGGCTGATTTAAATTTGATAATACTCACCAAGCGACCATACGGCCTGCGACCATGCTCCTGCTGTCGCTCCTGGGGGCCGTCTCCTCCTATGTAATGCATGCGGTCCTCCTCCTGAGTCCTCCTAGGGGCCATTCCTGAAAGAAAAACAAATAATTAATTAGTCTATATATAAAAAATAAGTTGACAAAAAATTCATTATTGGCTACTCACCCTTACTAATAAGAAAATTTCTTCCTTCCTCAACGCAATGTTCTGGCGGACTTGCCGTCTCCATGAATGCTGTGGGTCGTTCTTTTGGCCTGCAAAGAATCAGAAATTAGTATTTTTAATATTCAAAACACTTAGTAACTACTCAATTTAACAAAAATTAACTTAAATTTGCAAATTTATACAATGTTAGCATTTCTCACATCCCAGCAAACATTTATGTCATGTTAATTTTTTTCGATTTTTTTATCGTTCCTGGTTGTTTCACCCAGCAAACATTAAGTCACACAAAACTAGTTAAGAAAAATCACTGTTACTGTTAATAACTATCATTACGTTTTATTCTTATTGTTGTATTTGTATTTGTATATGCCCCCTGATAGGGGGCGAAAAACAATAAAAGATGGATGGTTCTCTTGAGAGCCATCCACTTGGCTCTGGTCCTCCAAGCCTTCAAGTAAAAAAAGCACAAGTACCAGTTCCAACAGCAACAGCAGCCTTCAGCTCCACATCCTGGATTTGCTGAGATACACAACATGATGGAGATGATAAAAAGACTTAACGAGCAAGTCCACTTACTCACTCGGACAGTTCAGCAGCTTAGCTCTACACGCGCTCAACCTTAGAGCGATGGCCAAAACCTGGTTGCACAAGCACGTGCAACGCAGGTCCTAATCCAGCCCAGCCTCTGAAGATACCTGCAGTGAAGACAAAAGAAGACAAATTAATAAGTATCAACGCCACTTGTGGCGATAACCTCTCTGTTTGCTCTTCAAACATTCTTTTCAGAACGCTAACTTGCCAGCCACACTGTTTCATAGCAAAAGGCACTAAGAAGAAGAAGAAAAATACTGTGCCACTTCCTTGGACTTTTCCAACTTTTAACACCTGGAATGGCCTCTACTCCATGTCTGACGGCCACAAAACGAATCCTAGATGTCCAAGGACATCCTAAGTCCTTTTCGTCCTGGTCGTCCAATTTTGGTCCCAATTGGCCAACTCCAAGCTTCTCCTCAGTACCTGCAAACTAAAATTTATTAGACGAAGATGACTACTACACCACTTGACGACTCTACTCACCTGATCCTGCCTCTAGTCCTGCCAAAATCCTCAATTCGTACCTGAAAAAGAAGAAAAACAATTAATATAAAGAAGCGCTGGAAAATACTTACCTGTGACGTCACACCAAAACACTCATACTCACCGACAATGCGATTGCTGCTCCAATACTCACCTGCTACTCCATCCTGACGACCGATCCAACTCGCAACACTGATGACCTGACTCCAGATGACCTGCAAATAGATTTAATACCTAATATTAATCATTTTGTCAAACAATTTTTGTATAATTATTAATGTTTACATATTGTCCGTAGTGATGACACAAAAACCGATTTGCCTACTTACCAGTATTGTCGCAATTAATCAACCCTGATTAAATAGTGAAACCCAAAATAGGGCATATGCGACGTCTAATCACTCTACCCAAAAATAAAATAAAATTAATAAGGCAAAAATCAAAATATTATATTAAGTAATCCAAATAGTCCTAATAATCAAATTTATTCAATTAAGCACTGTATTTTTGTTAAAAATTTTTTGTATATTTATTAAGCTTTTTATTGTTTTAGGACTCACTATGAGATCCATAGTTACTTATAAAAAATTTGTAAAGACCTAAATTAAGGTAAAAACGAATAAAAAGGCCTTGCAACGATCAGTTGCTTGGCTATAGGCGATGCACCGACATCACCAAACGTAAAAAAAAAAAAATGCCTCCGAGGTTAAATCCTACAGACCAATAAGTCTACTCTCAGGCTTCTCCAAGATCTTTGAGACTTTGCTGGCTACCAGACTCCTCGAGTGCTCAACCTTTCGCAGAGCTATTCCAAATCACCAGTTCGGTTTTCGGAAAAACCATAGCACTGAGCACCAACTGGCGAGGGTCACGCAATTTCTACAAAAGGCACTTGACCAGAAGGAATATAGCTCTGCTGTATTTGTAGACATCACTCAAGCTTTCGACAAAGTGTGGCACTTAGGCCTGCTGAACAAATTGGCCAAACTTCTGCCATACTGTTTATACAAGGTCCTCGAAAGCTACTTGCAGGATAGATCCTTCACAGTTAGGGGCATTGATGATATAACTTCAAGAATTGGCAAAATCACTGCAGGTATACCCCAAGGCAGTGTTCTGGGCCCCCTCCTTTTCAATATATATTCCTCAGATATGCCTTTACCTGACTTTACTTTCGAACATGACTTTCTCATGGAATCAGGTGAAGCTACAAAGAACCCTGACATCCTACTGTCAACGTTTGCTGACGACACAATCGTCGTCTCCACTGATAAAAACGCATACTTGGCTATGAGGAAAACGCAAAACTATCTAAGCAAATTCACTAGATGGTCCAAAATGTGGTGCTTCACCATAAATAATGAAAAAACTGTCCATGTCATCTACACTAGACGAAACATCTCTCCTGCTCTAAGAAATCATATAATAAAGATTGATGAAAAGCCAATAAAAAACGCTAGCCAATATAAATATCTGGGGGTCACTATAGATAGTAAGCTGATTCTAAAAAATCACATAACTCATCTATGTGTACAAGCCAAAGCCACTTATCACCGCTTAAAATGGCTCGTAGGGGAAAAGAGCTCACTTAGCACACGATGCAAAGTCACAATCTTCAAGCAAATCATCGTACCTATCCTTACATATGCCATTCCAATATGGGGCAGCCTTATTTCTGAAACACTGTTTAAACAAGCCTGTGGAACTCACAACAAGCTGCTAAGGAAAATTACGGATTCTGACATATTTAGCACTAATGCCCATATTCGAGACAAACACAATGTAAAATCTATGGAACAAAATTATGACTTGGCATGCGTGAGATTTGCTATCTCCACCCTAGGACACCCAAACGTGGAAGTAAGAAACATTCTTGATAATCCCTTTACTCCCACAAGGCTCTCCTGGCCCAGATACACTAATCAACTACAAAAAATGCTAGCAGCGCGAAATTTGCCCCAAACTACTCACCTGCTTAATCAACAGCATCAAACAACGCAAACTCAAAACGCTTCATCCATTGTTGGACTCCAGCAGCAGCAGCCGCCATCTCCAGATCCTCCAAATACTGCAGCACAACAGCAACAACAGCACGCAACGGCGCAGCGGCAGCAGCAGCAACAGTCAGCAGGCCAGCAGCACCAACCGACAGGCCAACAGCAGCAGCCGGCGGTTCAGCAGCATGAACTAGCAGGTCAGCAACAACAACCAGCAGCTCAGCAATCACTACTAGCAGGTCAGCAGCAGCAATTCTCAACATGTGCCTCGCATCTTCAAGCGCCACAGCAGCAAATCACAACAGATTGCATTGCAAATCTACAAGCATCTGCTCAGCAAACCACGGCAGTAGACTTTCAGCAATCTGGAACAGCTAACACAACTGCAAATAATATAAATCAAATCACAAGGTCTCAACACACAAATTTGCACTTACCCCAGCTATACAAACCAGCCACACATCACCTTTCTGATGCAGTGGCCCAGCATCAACAGCAACTATGTGTAGCCACTCAGCACTTGCTGCGAACTAACGGTTCTAAACAGCAACTAGCGACAAATCTAGATCCACAACGCATAACGTCTCAACAGCACCAGCAGCAAAGTGCGGCACAGCAACATCAGCAAGCAATAGCACTACAGCAGCAGTTGGCAGTCACAGATCCTCCAAACTCACTGGCTCCAAAACAACAGCAAACAGCAGCAAATCAACAGCAGCAAGCAGCAGTAATACCACAGCAAGCGAGGGCACACGCACCTCACTTTCTGGAGATGCAGCACCAACACACAGCAGCGAGCACTATAAATCTCCATGCTCATGCTCAGCAACCAACAAATGAAGCCTTGCACATATCCGGTCAGCAGCAGCAGCAAGTGATAGCAAGTGCCTCCCACCTACAGGCTCTGCAGCAGCAACTCGTCGCAGCCAGCACAGCAAATCCACAAGCGTCCACTCAGCAAACTACGACAGTAGCCTTGCAGCAACATGGAACACCCGACTCTTCCCTGCACCAAAGAGCCGTACAGCTCCCTTCTAATGCAGCAGCTCAGCATCAACAACAATTATCAGCAGCTACGCAACACTCGCAGCCACTTGTTGGTCCCCATCATCAGCAAGCATCAACTCCAGATTCTCGGCATACAATCGCCCAACAACACCAACAGCAAACTACGGCTCAAAATCACCAGCAAGCGGTGG
Source organism: Drosophila sp. 14030-0761.01 (assembly GCA_018150735.1). Classification (NCBI taxonomy): domain Eukaryota; kingdom Metazoa; phylum Arthropoda; class Insecta; order Diptera; family Drosophilidae; genus Drosophila; species Drosophila sp. 14030-0761.01. The sequence continues at coordinate 34,676 of JAECWO010000035.1, forward strand.
CTCAGCAGCAGTGGATGATAGTCCCAGTAATGTCAAGCTCAATGACCCCGCAACAGCAGCAAACATCAGCTAATCAATTACATCAAGCAGCAGCGTCGCATCAACAGGTGGTGGCACAAGCTTCCCATCTCCTTGAGGCACAGCATAAATACGCAGCAGCCAACATAATTAATTCCCATGCACCTGAACAGCACCCAACGAATGTAACCCTGCAAAGAAATGCGACATACAACATTACTCACCAACAAGCGGCACATCACCTTACAGCAGCAGCAGCAACTCAGCATCGGCAGAGACTAGTAGCAGAAACCCTGCACTCGCTGCAAAATATCGGCCTACATCATGAGCAGGTATCAACTCCAGATCCTTCAAGCATAGTGGCTAAGCAGCAACTGCACCAAGAAACAGCCCTGCAGCAAAACCAAGCTGCAGCCCATCAACAGCGAGCAGCAACTGCAAATTCCCAATACCCAACGGCTCATCAGATCCAGCAGAAAATGGCAACACAGCAGCAACAGCCAGCAACAGTGCGCCAGCAGCAAGTGATAGCTCATGCTCCTCACCTCCACTCGATGCGGAATCTGAATGCAGTGGCCAGTCCAGTAAAGCCGCAAGCACCTGCAATACAACAAACGGCACAAATCCAACAGCCACAAGCAGCAATCCACCCAACTGCAGCTCACTACCAAAATGCTCTGCCTCAGCAAATCTCTACTCACCTGCGAATCCAGCTCCAATTATCGGCCCAACACCTGCCAGCAGAAACAGCAACCCATGGGCAACAACCCCCATCATTTTCTGCTCATCATACTCAGACAGTGCCTCAGCTGCCATCACAGCAGACTCCTCATGCACACGTCGTTACTCCAGAGCAGCAAACCTTGCAAGCACATGTAGACATTCCTCCTGAGCAGCGAAGGCAGCAAAAGGCTATGGCCTACTTTGACAGCGCCCCCTCTCTCATTAGATATGAATGTCATCTAAAATACCAACAAATAATTACAAGACATGAGCAACAAAAATTAAAGGAGTCAAAACTCAAAATAAACTTACCAGTCAAGCGCCTAGAAGGGCATGTAATAAATGGCTTGTATCGTGACTTCAAAAACGGAAGACGAAATAGAGCAGACATCGAAGAGCGAATCAAGGATCAGCCAATTCAGATCCAGCGGCTGATCCTGCCTCCGCTCAAGCCTGGGGAAACAACAAGCTACACCGACGACCAGCTGCTTTCCAAGAATCTCGAGCAAATTGAAAAAGAGCTCCTGAGTGAGATTGACCATAGCAATGAAGCTGAAACAAACAATAAAGAGATATCACCACCCATGAAGGTGAAAAAAAACACTAATCCCTTTACTCACTTTCAGCAAAATAGCCCTAGTCCTGCTCCAGACTTGGCCAGCAGACGCGCCATATGGACCCCCCATCCAGGTGATGCCTGTTCGAACTCTACACTGCAGTCAAAGGGTTTTGGCCCACCCGCTCTTAGCCAGCTTCCTCCAAGCGAGCCTCCAGGCGGATCAGGCAAATCTTCCAAGTGAGACGCAATTAAAAAAAAAAAAAGAACCGCCTCATCTTCTTTAGCTCTTCATTCCTGTCAACCGAGAGTCCTTCACTAGAGCCAAATCTGCAAAAAAAAAAAAAAAAAAAAAAGCACAAATAAGAAAACAACTTAACAAAATACACTGCTCATATTTCTCTCCTTATTGTGTTGCCAAGCCAAGGCGTCCATGTTTCTCGCACACCAGCTATGGTCTTGCTGCTCCGCAAGGATTGACGATGTCCTCTCCTGTAGGCCTTCCTGGATCCATTATGCATGCAACTTTCACAGCAGCGGCAATTCAGCAATCGGCAACAGCAGCAGCCTCACATCAACGAAACTCCTCCGGATGTCTTGAGCGCGCTGCAAATGAATCCATAAATGAGATTGTCCTTAACACAGATGCTGAAACTCAAAATAAATATTTAGATTGTTTTACACCTCAGCTAAATAAACACTCACCCGATATATATGCAGCACCAATCAGCATCACATAAAGTTATCCAATCACAGCAGCAGCAACCCAGCAATCAGCAACGACAGCAGCTTCCATCAACGAAACTCCTCTCGAAAACCTTGAGCGCATTGCAAATGAACTCATGTGTGAGATTGGCCATAGCACAGATGCTGAAATAAACAAAAAAAAAAATTAGACATCATCACCCAAGAAGGTGCATAAAACAGCTAACCCTTCCTTTTCTACTCACTTACAGCTAGAAAATTCCTGCTCAAACTCCACTCTGCGGTCGAAGGGATTGGCCCTCCCGCTGCCAAACGGTCGTCTTCAGGCGGTGCATGAAAGCTTATGAGATGCAGCCAAAAAGAGCCGCTTCCTTCCTTTCTGGCAGGGGTTCGCCCTTCCACTCTTCTTCTTCTCTCCTCATATGCTGCTGTCCAAATGGTCAAAAACCATACTTCATCTGCTGCACCAGCGAGCCGTTTCCACCCAAAAGACGAATGCGATCCTCCTCCTGTGTCCTCCTAGGGGCCATTGCTGCAAAAAATCATCATTTAAATTAGCTTATACACTAAATATTGGTTGATTTAAATTTGATAATACTCACCAAGCGACCATACGGCCTGCGACCATGCTCCTGCTGTCGCTCCTGGGGGCCGTCTCCTCCTATGTAATGCATGCGGTCCTCCTCCTGAGTCCTCCTAGGGGCCATTCCTGAAAGAAAAACAAATAATTAATTAGTCTATATATAAAAAATAAGTTGACAAAAAATTCATTATTGGCTACTCACCCTTCACTAATAAGAAAATTTCTTCCTTCCTCAACGCAATGTTCTGGCGGACTTGCCGTCTCCATGAATGCTGTGGGTCGTTCTTTTGGCCTGCAAAGAATCAGAAATTAGTATTTTTAATATTCAAAACACTTAGTAACTACTCAATTTAACAAAAATTAACTTAAATTTGCAAATTTATACAATGTTAGCATTTCTCACATCCCAGCAAACAATTATGTCATGTTAATTTTTTCGATTTTTTTATCGTTCCTGGTTGTTTCACCCAGCAAACATTAAGTCACACAAAACTAGTTAAGAAAAATCACTGTTACTGTTAATAACTATCATTACGTTTTATTCTTATTGTTGTATTTGTATTTGTATATGCCCCCTGATAGGGGGCGAAAAACAATAAAAGATGGATGGTTCTCTTGAGAGCCATCCACTTGGCTCTGGTCCTCCAAGCCTTCAAGTAAAAAAACCAAGCCTCCTCATCAGTACCTGCAAATTACAATTTATTAGACGAAGATGACTACTACACTACTTGACGACTCTACTCACCTGATCCTGCCTCTAGTCCTGCCAAATTCGTCAATGCGTACCTGGAAAAGAAGAAAACAATTAATATAAAGAAGCGCTGGAAAATACTTACCTGTGACGTCACACCAAAACACTCATACTCACCGACAATGCGATTGCTGCTCCAAGACTCACCTGCTACTCCATCCTGACGACCGATCCAACTCGCAACACTGATGACCTGACTCCAGATGACCTGCAAATAGATTTAATACCTAATATTAATCAGTTTGTCAAACAATTTTTGTATAATTATTAATGTTTACATATTGTCCTTAGTGATGACACAAAAACCGATTTGCCTACTTACCAGTATTGTCGCAATTAATCAACCCTGATTAAATAGTGAAACCCAAAATAGGGCATATGCGACCTCTAAACATCCTACCTGAAAATAAGATAAAATTAATAAGGCAAAAATTAAAATATAATATTAACATACCAAATAGTCTTAATAATCCAATTTAATCAATTAAGAACTGTATTTTTGTTAAAATCTTTGTATATTTAATAAGCATTTATTGTTGTAGGACTCACTATGAGATCCATAGTTACTTATAAAAATTTGTAAAGACCTAAGTCAAGGTATACACAAATAAAAACGCCTTGCAACGATCAGTTGCTTGGCAAACGGTGCTGCATCGACACACCAAAACGAAAAAAAAAAAAATCCTGGCAAGCATCACCTCAAACGCCAAAGGCAAGCAGAAGAAAACCCCAGAAGCGAGAGACGCCCCAACCTAAACTGGAGAAGGCACACATTTTCCAATCTTGGCCAACCCCACCAGCAGCAGTCCAACTCCATCAGTGCGCCAAAACTGGAAAACATAAAAAAAACGATTAATACAATGCACAGCTACAAATTCAACAAAGGACAAAGGCAACAGCAGCCTAAAACCAACAACGTGCAGCATCAGCACCAGCAGCATCAGCACAAGCACCAGTTCCAACAGCAACAGCAGCCATCAGCTCCACATCCTGGACTGGCTGAAATACAGAACATGATGGAGATGATAAAAAGACTGAACGAGCAAGTCAGCACACTCACGCTGACGGTACAGCTGCTTACCTCTACTCGCGCTCAACTTTAGAGCGAAGGCCAAAGCCTGGTTGCACTTGCACATGCAACGCAGGTCCTACTGCAGTCCAGCTTCTGAAGATGACTGCAAAGAAAATAACACAAATTAATAAGTATAAACGCCACTTGTGGCGATAATCTATCTGTTTGCTCTCCAGACATTCTTTTCAGAAAGTTCACTTGCCAGTCACACCGCTCCGTAGCGAAAAGCTTCAAGAAGAAGAAGAAAAATACTGTGCCACTTCCTTGGACTTTTCCAACTTTTAACACCTGGAATGGCCTCTATTACATGTCTGACGGCCACAAAACGAATCCTAGATGTCCCAGGACATCCCAAGTCCTTTTCGTCCTGGTCGTCCAATTTTGGTCCCAATTGGCCGACTCCAAGCCTCCTCATCAGTACCTGCAAACTACAATTTATTAGACGAAGATGACTACTACACTACTTGACGACTCTACTCACCTGATCCTGCCTCTAGTCCTGCCAAAATCCTCAAAGCGTACCTGAAAAGAAGAAAAAGCAAATAATAAAAAGAAGCGCTAACATACTCACCTGCGACGTCACACCAAAATCCACATACTCACCGACAATGCGATTGCTGCTCCAATACTCACCTGCTACTCCATCCTGACGACCGATCCAACTCGCAACACTGATGACCTGACTCCAGATGACCTGCAAATAGATTTAATACTTAATATTAATCATTTTGTCAAACAATTTTTGTATAATTATTAATGTTTACATATCGTCTTAGTGATGACACAAATACCGACTCGCCTACTTACCAGTATTGTCGCAATTAATCAACCCTGATTAAAATAGTGAAACCCAAAATAGGGCATATGCGACGTCTAATCACTCTACCTAAAAACAAAAAGAAAATTAATAAGGCAAAAATCAAAATATAATATTAAGCATTCCAAATAGTCTTAATAATCAAATCTAATCAATTAAGAACTGTATTTTTGTTAAAATTTTTGTATATTTATTAAGCATTTATTGTTGTAGGACTCATAACGAGATCCATAGTTACCTAAAAAAAAATTTGTAAAGACCTAACTCAAGGTATACACAAATAAAGACGCCTTGCAACGATCAGTTGCTTGGCAATCGGTGATGCATTGACACACCAAAACGAAAAAACATACGGCAGCCTTACGGTCCTTGATGGATGCCCGATAGTCAAACCTATCTGCCGCAAGTGACTTAGAGCCGCTTCGATGTGACTTGCAACAGCCATCTTAAGCCATCTTACTCCAACCTAGCTGCCGAAAGTAACTTAGAGCCGGGATCTTGAGATTTGTAGCAGTCGTCTTAAGTCATATGGCAGCCTTACGGTCCTTGATGGTTGCCCAATAGTCCAACCTAGCTGCCGGAAGTAACTTAGAGCTTAACTCTTGAGATTTGTAGCAGTCATTTTAAGTCATATGTCAGCCTTACGGTTCTTGATGGATGCCCAATAGTCCAACCTAGCTGCCGAAAGTGACTTAGAGCCGGGATCTTGAGATTTGTAGCAGTCATCTTAAGTCATATGGCAGCCTAAGATTCCTTGATGTATGCCCAATAGTCCAACCTAGCTGACGGAAGTGATTTAGAGCCGGGATCTCGAGATTTGTAGCAGTCATCTTAAGTCATATGGCAGCCTTACGGTCTTTGATGGATGCCCGATAGTCCAACCTAGCTGCCGGAAGTGACTTAGAGCCGTTTCGATGAGACTTGCAAAAGCAAGATTTGTAGCAGTCATCTTAAGTCATATGGCAGCCTTAGGGTCCTTGATGAATGCTCAATAGTCCAACCTAGCTGACGGAAGTGACTTAGAGCCGGGAACTTGAGATTTGTAGCAGCCATCTTAAGTCATATGGCAGCTTTACGGTCCTTGATGGATGCCCGATAGTCAAACCTAGCTGCCGCAATTGATTTAGAGCCGCTTCGGTGAGACTTGCAACAGCCATCTTAAGCCATCTTTCTCCAAACTAGCTGCAGGAAGTGACTTAGTACCGGGATCTTAAGATTTGTAGCAGTCATCTTAAGTCATATGGCAGCCTTAGGGTCCTTGATGGATGCTCAATAGTCCAACCTAGCTGACGGAAGTGACTTAGAGCCGGGAACTTGGATGCCCGATAGTCAAACCTAGCTGCCGCAATTGACTTAGAGCCGCTTCGATGAGACTTGCAACAGCCATCTTAAGCCATCTTACTCCAAACTAGCTGCCGGAAGTGACTTAGAGCCGGGAACTTGAGATTTGAAGCAGTCATCTTAAGTCAAATGGCAGCCTTAGGGTCCTTGATGAATGCTCAATAGTCCAACCTAGCTGACGGAAGTGACTTAGAGCCGGGAACTTGAGATTTGTAGCAGTCATCTTAAGTCATATGGCAGCTTTACGGTCCTTGATGGATGCCCGATAGTCAAACCTAGCCGCCGCAATTGATTTAGAGCCGCTTCGGTGAGACTTGCAACAGCCATCTTAAGCCATCTTTCTCCAAACTAGCTGCAGGAAGTGACTTAGTGCTGGGATCTTAAGATTTGTAGCAGTCATCTTAAGTCATATGGCAGCCTTAGGGTCCTTGATGGATGCTCAATAGTCCAACCTAGCTGATGGAAGTGACTTAGAGCCGGGAACTTGAGATTTGTAGCAGTTATCTTAAGTCATACGGCAGCCTTACGGTCCTTGATGGATGCCCGATAGTCAAACCTATCTGCCGCAAGTGACTTAGAGCCGCTTCGATGTGACTTGCAACAGCCATCTTAAGCCATCTTACTCCAAACTAGCTGCCGGAAGTCACTTAGAACTGGGATCTTGAGATTTGTAGCAGTCATCTTAAGTCATATGGCAGCCTTACGGTCATTGATGGATGCCCGATAGTCCAACCTAGCTGCCGGAAGTGACTTAGAGCCGTCTCGAAGAGACTTGCAACAGCCATCTTAAGTCATATGGCAGTCTGAGGGTCCTTGATGAATGCCCGATAGTCCAACCTAGCTGCCGGAAGTGACTTAGAGCCCGATAGTCAAACCTATCTGCCGCAAGTGACTTAGAGCCGCTTCGATGTGACTTGCAACAGCCATCTTAAGCCATCTTACTCCAAACTAGCTGCCGGAAGTCACTTATAACTGGGATCTTAAGACTTGTAGAAGTCATCTTAAGTCATATGGCAGCCTTACGGTCATTGGTGGATGCCCGATAGTCCAACCTCACTTAGAGCCGTCTCGATGAGACTTGCAACAGCCATCTTAAGTCATATGGCAGTCTTAGGGTCCTTGATGGATACAAAATAGTCCAACCTAGCTGCCGGAAGTGACTTAGAGCCGAGATCTAGAGATTTGTAGCAGTCATCTTAAGTCATGTGGCAGCCTTACGGTCCTTGATGTATGCCCGATAGTCCAACCTAGCTGCCGGAAGTGACTTAGAGCCGGGATCTCGAGATTTGTAGCAGTCATCTTAATCATATGGTAGCCTTACGGTCTTTGATTGATGCCCGATAGTCCAACCCAGCTGCCGGAAGTGACTTAGAGCCGTCTCGATGAGACTTGCAACAGCCATCTTAAGTCATATGGCAGTCTTAGGGTCCTTGATGGATGCCCAATAGTCCAACCTAGCTGCCGGAAGTGACTTAGAGCCGGGATCTTGATATTTGTAGCACTCATCTTAAGTCATATGGCAGCCTAAGATTCCTTGATGGATGCCCAATAATCCAACCTAGCTGCCGGAAGTGACTTAGAGCCGAGATCTTGAGATTTGTAGCAGTCATCTTAAGTCATATGGCAGCCTTACGGTCTTTGATGGATGCCCAATAGTCCAACCTAGCTGCCGGAAGTGACTTAGAGCCGAGATCTTGAGATTTGTAGAAGTCATCTTAAGTCATATAGCAGCCTTACGGTCCTTGATGGATGCCCAATAGTCCAACCTAGCCGCCGAAAGTGACTTAGATTCGTCTCGATGAGACTTGCAACAGCCATCTTAAGTCATATGGCAGCCTTACGGTCCTTGATGGATGCCCAATAGTCCAACCTAGCTGCCGGAAGTGACTTAGAGCCGAGATCTAGAGATTTGTAGCAGTCATCTTAAGTCATATGGCAGCCTTAGGGTCCTTGATGGATGCTCAATAGTCCAACCTAGCTGACGGCAGTGACTTAGAGCCGGGAACTTGAGATTTGTAGCAGTTATCTTAAGTCATACGGCAGCCTTACGGTCCTTGATGGATGCCCGATAGTCAAACCTATCTGCCGCAAGTGAGTTAGAGCCGCTTCGATGTGACTTGCAACAGCCATCTTAAGCCATCTTACTCCAAACTAGCTGCCGGAAGTCACTTAGAACTGGGATCTTGAGATTTGTAGCAGTCATCTTAAGTCATATGGCAGCCTTACGGTCATTGATGGATGCCCGATAGTCCAACCTAGCTGCCGGAAGTGACTTAGAGCCGTCTCGATGACACTTGCAACAGCCATCTTAAGTCATATGGCAGTCTTAGGGTCCTTGATGGATACAAAATAGTCCAACCTAGCTGCCGGAAGTGACTTAGAGCCGAGATCTTGAGATTTGTAGCAGTCATCTTAAGTCATGTGGCAGCCTTACGGTCCTTGATGGATGCCCAATTGTCCAACCTAGCTGCCGGAAGTGACTTAGAGCCGAGATCTAGAGATTTGTAGCAGTCATCTTAAGTCATATGGCAGCCTTACGGTCCTTGATGAATGCCCGATAGTCCAACCTAGCTGCCGAAAGTGACTTAGATTCGTCTCGATGAGACTTGCAACAGCCATCTTAAGTCATATGGCAGCCTTACGGTCCTTGATGGATGCCCAATAGTCCAACCTAGCTGCCGGAAGTGACTTAGAGCCGAGATCTAGAGATTTGTAGCAGTCATCTTAAGTCATATGGCAGCCTTACGGTCCTTGATGAATGCCCGATAGTCCAACCTAGCTGCCGGAAGTGACTTAGATTCGTCTCGATGAGACTTGCAACAGCCATCTTAAGTCATATGGCAGCCTTACGGTCCTTGATGGATGCCCAATAGTCCAACCTAGCTGCCGGAAGTGACTTAGAGCCGAGATCTAGAGATTTGTAGCAGTCATCTTAAGTCATATGGCAACCTTACGGTCCTTGATGTATGCCCGATAGTCCAACCTAGCTGCCGGAAGTGACTTAGAGCCGGGAACTTGAGATTTGTAGCAGTCATCTTAAGTCATATGGCAGCTTTACGGTCCTTGATGGATGCCCGATAGTCAAACCTAGCCGCCGCAATTGATTTAGAGCCGCTTCGGTGAGACTTGCAACAGCCATCTTAAGCCATCTTTCTCCAAACTAGCTGCAGGAAGTGACTTAGTGCTGGGATCTTAAGATTTGTAGCAGTCATCTTAAGTCATATGGCAGCCTTACGGTCATTGATGGATGCCCGATAGTCCAACCTAGCTGCCGGAAGTGACTTAGAGCCGTCTCGATGACACTTGCAACAGCCATCTTAAGTCATATGGCAGTCTTAGGGTCCTTGATGGATACAAAATAGTCCAACCTAGCTGCCGGAAGTGACTTAGAGCCGAGATCTTGAGATTTGTAGCAGTCATCTTAAGTCATGTGGCAGCCTTACGGTCCTTGATGGATGCCCAATAGTCCAACCTAGCTGCCGGAAGTGACTTAGAGCCGAGATCTAGAGATTTGTAGCAGTCATCTTAAGTCATATGGCAGCCTTACGGTCCTTGATGAATGCCCGATAGTCCAACCTAGCTGCCGAAAGTGACTTAGATTCGTCTCGATGAGACTTGCAACAGCCATCTTAAGTCATATGGCAGCCTTACGGTCCTTGATGGATGCCCAATAGTCCAACCTAGCTGCCGGAAGTGACTTAGAGCCGAGATCTAGAGATTTGTAGCAGTCATCTTAAGTCATATGGCAGCCTTACGGTCCTTGATGAATGCCCGATAGTCCAACCTAGCTGCCGGAAGTGACTTAGATTCGTCTCGATGAGACTTGCAACAGCCATCTTAAGTCATATGGCAGCCTTACGGTCCTTGATGGATGCCCAATAGTCCAACCTAGCTGCCGGAAGTGACTTAGAGCCGAGATCTAGAGATTTGTAGCAGTCATCTTAAGTCATATGGCAACCTTACGGTCCTTGATGTATGCCCGATAGTCCAACCTAGCTGCCGGAAGTGACTTAGAGCCGGGAACTTGAGATTTGTAGCAGTCATCTTAAGTCATATGGCAGCTTTACGGTCCTTGATGGATGCCCGATAGTCAAACCTAGCCGCCGCAATTGATTTAGAGCCGCTTCGGTGAGACTTGCAACAGCCATCTTAAGCCATCTTTCTCCAAACTAGCTGCAGGAAGTGACTTAGTGCTGGGATCTTAAGATTTGTAGCAGTCATCTTAAGTCATATGGCAGCCTTAGGGTCCTTGATGGATGCTCAATAGTCCAACCTAGCTGACGGAAGTGACTTAGAGCCTGGAACTTGAGATTTGTAGCAGTTATCTTAAGTCATACGGCAGCCTTACGGTCCTTGATGGATGCCCGATAGTCAAACCTATCTGCCGCAAGTGACTTAGAGCCGCTTCGATGTGACTTGCAACAGCCATCTTAAGCCATCTTACTCCAAACTAGCTGCCGGAAGTCACTTAGAACTGGGATCTTGAGATTTGTAGCAGTCATCTTAAGTCATATGGCAGCCTTACGGTCATTGATGGATGCCCGATAGTCCAACCTAGCTGCCGGAAGTGACTTAGAGCCGTCTCGAAGAGACTTGCAACAGCCATCTTAAGTCATATGGCAGTCTTAGGGTCCTTGATGGATACAAAATAGTCCAACCTAGCTGCCGGAAGTGACTTAGAGCCCGATAGTCAAACCTATCTGCCGCAAGTGACTTAGAGCCGCTTCGATGTGACTTGCAACAGCCATCTTAAGCCATCTTACTCCAAACTAGCTGCCGGAAGTCACTTATAACTGGGATCTTGAGACTTGTAGAAGTCATCTTAAGTCATGTGGCAGCCTTACGGTCATTGGTGGATGCCCGATAGTCCAACCTCACTTAGAGCCGTCTCAATGAGACTTGCAACAGCCATCTTAAGTCATATGGCAGTCTTAGGGTCCTTGATGGATACAAAATAGTCCAACCTAGCTGCCGGAAGTGACTTAGAGCCGAGATCTAGAGATTTGTAGCAGTCATCTTAAGTCATGTGGCAGCCTTACGGTCCTTGATGTATGCCCGATAGTCCAACCTAGCTGCCGGAAGTGACTTAGAGACGGGATCTCGAGATTTGTAGCAGTCATCTTAATCATATGGTAGCCTTACGGTCTTTGATTGATGTCCGATAGTCCAACCCAGCTGCCGGAAGTGACTTAGAGCCGTCTCGATGAGACTTGCAACAGCCATCTTAAGTCATATGGCAGTCTTAGGGTCCTTGATGGATACAAAATAGTCCAACCTAGCTGCCGGAAGTGACTTAGAGCCGAGATCTAGAGATTTGTAGCAGTCATCTTAAGTCATGTGGCAGCCTTACGGTCCTTGATGTATGCCCGATAGTCCAACCTAGCTGCCGGAAGTGACTTAGAGACGGGATCTCGAGATTTGTAGCAGTCATCTTAATCATATGGTAGCCTTACGGTCTTTGATTGATGTCCGATAGTCCAACCCAGCTGCCGGAAGTGACTTAGAGCCGTCTCGATGAGACTTGCAACAGCCATCTTAAGTCATATGGCAGTCTTAGGGTCCTTGATGGATGCCCAATAGTCCAACCTAGCTGCTGGAAGTGACTTAGAGCCGGGATCTTGATATTTGTAGCACTCATCTTAAGTCATATGGCAGCCTAAGATTCCTTGATGGATGCCCAATAATCCAACCTAGCTGCCGGAAGTGACTTAGAGCCGAGATCTTGAGATTTGTAGAAGTCATCTTAAGTCATATGGCAGCCTTACGGTCTTTGATGGATGCCCAATAGTCCAACCTAGCTGCCGGAAGTGACTTAGAGCCGAGATCTTGAGATTTGTAGAAGTCATCTTAAGTCATATAGCAGCCTTACCGTCCTTGATGGATGCCCAATAGTCCAACCTAGCCGCCGAAAGTGACTTAGATTCGTCTCGATGAGACTTGCAACAGCCATCTTAAGTCATATGGCAGCCTTACGGTCCTTGATGGATGCCCAATAGTCCAACCTAGCTGCCGGAAGTGACTTAGAGCCGAGATCTAGAGATTTGTAGCAGTCATCTTAAGTCATATGGCAGCCTTAGGGTCCTTGATGGATGCTCAATAGTCCAACCTAGCTGACGGAAGTGACTTAGAGCCGGGAACTTGAGATTTGTAGCAGTTATCTTAAGTCATACGGCAGCCTTACGGTCCTTGATGGATGCCCGATAGTCAAACCTATCTGCCGCAAGTGACTTAGAGCCGCTTCGATGTGACTTGCAACAGCCATCTTAAGCCATCTTACTCCAAACTAGCTGCCGGAAGTCACTTAGAACTGGGATCTTGAGATTTGTAGCAGTCATCTTAAGTCATATGTCAGCCTTACGGTCATTGATGGATGCCCGATAGTCCAACCTAGCTGCCGGAAGTGACTTAGAGCCGTCTCGATGACACTTGCAACAGCCATCTTAAGTCATATGGCAGTCTTAGGGTCCTTGATGGATACAAAATAGTCCAACCTAGCTGCCGGAAGTGACTTAGAGCCGAGATCTAGAGATTTGTAGCAGTCATCTTAAGTCATGTGGCAGCCTTACGGTCCTTGATGGATGCCCAATTGTCCAACCTAGCTGCCGGAAGTGACTTAGAGCCGAGATCTAGAGATTTGTAGCAGTCATCTTAAGTCATATGGCAGCCTTACGGTCCTTGATGAATGCCCGATAGTCCAACCTAGCTGCCGAAAGTGACTTAGATTCGTCTCGATGAGACTTGCAACAGCCATCTTAAGTCATATGGCAGCCTTACGGTCCTTGATGGATGCCCAATAGTCCAACCTAGCTGCCGGAAGTGACTTAGAGCCGTCTCGATGACACTTGCAACAGCCATCTTAAGTCATATGGCAGTCTTAGGGTCCTTGATGGATACAAAATAGTCCAACCTAGCTGCCGGAAGTGACTTAGAGCCGAGATCTTGAGATTTGTAGCAGTCATCTTAAGTCATGTGGCAGCCTTACGGTCCTTGATGGATGCCCAATTGTCCAACCTAGCTGCCGGAAGTGACTTAGAGCCGAGATCTAGAGATTTGTAGCAGTCATCTTAAGTCATATGGCAGCCTTACGGTCCTTGATGAATGCCCGATAGTCCAACCTAGCTGCCGAAAGTGACTTAGATTCGTCTCGATGAGACTTGCAACAGCCATCTTAAGTCATATGGCAGCCTTACGGTCCTTGATGGATGCCCAATAGTCCAACCTAGCTGCCGGAAGTGACTTAGAGCCGAGATCTAGAGATTTGTAGCAGTCATCTTAAGTCATATGGCAGCCTTACGGTCCTTGATGAATGCCCGATAGTCCAACCTAGCTGCCGGAAGTGACTTAGATTCGTCTCGATGAGACTTGCAACAGCCATCTTAAGTCATATGGCAGCCTTACGGTCCTTGATGGATGCCCAATAGTCCAACCTAGCTGCCGGAAGTGACTTAGAGCCGAGATCTAGAGATTTGTAGCAGTCATCTTAAGTCATATGGCAACCTTACGGTCCTTGATGTATGCCCGATAGTCCAACCTAGCTGCCGGAAGTGACTTAGAGCCGGGAACTTGAGATTTGTAGCAGTCATCTTAAGTCATATGGCAGCTTTACGGTCCTTGATGGATGCCCGATAGTCAAACCTAGCCGCCGCAATTGATTTAGAGCCGCTTCGGTGAGACTTGCAACAGCCATCTTAAGCCATCTTTCTCCAAACTAGCTGCAGGAAGTGACTTAGTGCTGGGATCTTAAGATTTGTAGCAGTCATCTTAAGTCATATGGCAGCCTTACGGTCATTGATGGATGCCCGATAGTCCAACCTAGCTGCCGGAAGTGACTTAGAGTCGTCTCGATGACACTTGCAACAGCCATCTTAAGTCATATGGCAGTCTTAGGGTCCTTGATGGATACAAAATAGTCCAACCTAGCTGCCGGAAGTGACTTAGAGCCGAGATCTTGAGATTTGTAGCAGTCATCTTAAGTCATGTGGCAGCCTTACGGTCCTTGATGGATGCCCAATAGTCCAACCTAGCTGCCGGAAGTGACTTAGAGCCGAGATCTAGAGATTTGTAGCAGTCATCTTAAGTCATATGGCAGCCTTACGGTCCTTGATGAATGCCCGATAGTCCAACCTAGCTGCCGAAAGTGACTTAGATTCGTCTCGATGAGACTTGCAACAGCCATCTTAAGTCATATGGCAGCCTTACGGTCCTTGATGGATGCCCAATAGTCCAACCTAGCTGCCGGAAGTGACTTAGAGCCGAGATCTAGAGATTTGTAGCAGTCATCTTAAGTCATATGGCAGCCTTACGGTCCTTGATGAATGCCCGATAGTCCAACCTAGCTGCCGGAAGTGACTTAGATTCGTCTCGATGAGACTTGCAACAGCCATCTTAAGTCATATGGCAGCCTTACGGTCCTTGATGGATGCCCAATAGTCCAACCTAGCTGCCGGAAGTGACTTAGAGCCGAGATCTAGAGATTTGTAGCAGTCATCTTAAGTCATATGGCAACCTTACGGTCCTTGATGTATGCCCGATAGTCCAACCTAGCTGCCGGAAGTGACTTAGAGCCGGGAACTTGAGATTTGTAGCAGTCATCTTAAGTCATATGGCAGCTTTACGGTCCTTGATGGATGCCCGATAGTCAAACCTAGCCGCCGCAATTGATTTAGAGCCGCTTCGGTGAGACTTGCAACAGCCATCTTAAGCCATCTTTCTCCAAACTAGCTGCAGGAAGTGACTTAGTGCTGGGATCTTAAGATTTGTAGCAGTCATCTTAAGTCATATGGCAGCCTTAGGGTCCTTGATGGATGCTCAATAGTCCAACCTAGCTGACGGAAGTGACTTAGAGCCGGGAACTTGAGATTTGTAGCAGTTATCTTAAGTCATACGGCAGCCTTACGGTCCTTGATGGATGCCCGATAGTCAAACCTATCTGCCGCAAGTGACTTAGAGCCGCTTCGATGTGACTTGCAACAGCCATCTTAAGCCATCTTACTCCAAACTAGCTGCCGGAAGTCACTTAGAACTGGGATCTTGAGATTTGTAGCAGTCATCTTAAGTCATATGGCAGCCTTACGGTCATTGATGGATGCCCGATAGTCCAACCTAGCTGCCGGAAGTGACTTAGAGCCGTCTCGAAGAGACTTGCAACAGCCATCTTAAGTCATATGGCAGTCTTAGGGTCCTTGATGGATACAAAATAGTCCAACCTAGCTGCCGGAAGTGACTTAGAGCCCGATAGTCAAACCTATCTGCCGCAAGTGACTTAGAGCCGCTTCGATGTGACTTGCAACAGCCATCTTAAGCCATCTTACTCCAAACTAGCTGCCGGAAGTCACTTATAACTGGGATCTTGAGACTTGTAGAAGTCATCTTAAGTCATGTGGCAGCCTTACGGTCATTGGTGGATGCCCGATAGTCCAACCTCACTTAGAGCCGTCTCGATGAGACTTGCAACAGCCATCTTAAGTCATATGGCAGTCTTAGGGTCCTTGATGGATACAAAATAGTCCAACCTAGCTGCCGGAAGTGACTTAGAGCCGAGATCTAGAGATTTGTAGCAGTCATCTTAAGTCATGTGGCAGCCTTACGGTCCTTGATGTATGCCCGATAGTCCAACCTAGCTGCCGGAAGTGACTTAGAGACGGGATCTCGAGATTTGTAGCAGTCATCTTAATCATATGGTAGCCTTACGGTCTTTGATTGATGTCCGATAGTCCAACCCAGCTGCCGGAAGTGACTTAGAGCCGTCTCGATGAGACTTGCAACAGCCATCTTAAGTCATATGGCAGTCTTAGGGTCCTTGATGGATACAAAATAGTCCAACCTAGCTGCCGGAAGTGACTTAGAGCCGAGATCTAGAGATTTGTAGCAGTCATCTTAAGTCATGTGGCAGCCTTACGGTCCTTGATGTATGCCCGATAGTCCAACCTAGCTGCCGGAAGTGACTTAGAGACGGGATCTCGAGATTTGTAGCAGTCATCTTAATCATATGGTAGCCTTACGGTCTTTGATTGATGTCCGATAGTCCAACCCAGCTGCCGGAAGTGACTTAGAGCCGTCTCGATGAGACTTGCAACAGCCATCTTAAGTCATATGGCAGTCTTAGGGTCCTTGATGGATGCCCAATAGTCCAACCTAGCTGCTGGAAGTGACTTAGAGCCGGGATCTTGATATTTGTAGCACTCATCTTAAGTCATATGGCAGCCTAAGATTCCTTGATGGATGCCCAATAATCCAACCTAGCTGCCGGAAGTGACTTAGAGCCGAGATCTTGAGATTTGTAGAAGTCATCTTAAGTCATATGGCAGCCTTACGGTCTTTGATGGATGCCCAATAGTCCAACCTAGCTGCCGGAAGTGACTTAGAGCCGAGATCTTGAGATTTGTAGAAGTCATCTTAAGTCATATAGCAGCCTTACCGTCCTTGATGGATGCCCAATAGTCCAACCTAGCCGCCGAAAGTGACTTAGATTCGTCTCGATGAGACTTGCAACAGCCATCTTAAGTCATATGGCAGCCTTACGGTCCTTGATGGATGCCCAATAGTCCAACCTAGCTGCCGGAAGTGACTTAGAGCCGAGATCTAGAGATTTGTAGCAGTCATCTTAAGTCATATGGCAGCCTTAGGGTCCTTGATGGATGCTCAATAGTCCAACCTAGCTGACGGAAGTGACTTAGAGCCGGGAACTTGAGATTTGTAGCAGTTATCTTAAGTCATACGGCAGCCTTACGGTCCTTGATGGATGCCCGATAGTCAAACCTATCTGCCGCAAGTGACTTAGAGCCGCTTCGATGTGACTTGCAACAGCCATCTTAAGCCATCTTACTCCAAACTAGCTGCCGGAAGTCACTTAGAACTGGGATCTTGAGATTTGTAGCAGTCATCTTAAGTCATATGTCAGCCTTACGGTCATTGATGGATGCCCGATAGTCCAACCTAGCTGCCGGAAGTGACTTAGAGCCGTCTCGATGACACTTGCAACAGCCATCTTAAGTCATATGGCAGTCTTAGGGTCCTTGATGGATACAAAATAGTCCAACCTAGCTGCCGGAAGTGACTTAGAGCCGAGATCTAGAGATTTGTAGCAGTCATCTTAAGTCATGTGGCAGCCTTACGGTCCTTGATGGATGCCCAATTGTCCAACCTAGCTGCCGGAAGTGACTTAGAGCCGAGATCTAGAGATTTGTAGCAGTCATCTTAAGTCATATGGCAGCCTTACGGTCCTTGATGAATGCCCGATAGTCCAACCTAGCTGCCGAAAGTGACTTAGATTCGTCTCGATGAGACTTGCAACAGCCATCTTAAGTCATATGGCAGCCTTACGGTCCTTGATGGATGCCCAATAGTCCAACCTAGCTGCCGGAAGTGACTTAGAGCCGAGATCTAGAGATTTGTAGCAGTCATCTTAAGTCATATGGCAGCCTTACGGTCCTTGATGAATGCCCGATAGTCCAACCTAGCTGCCGGAAGTGACTTAGATTCGTCTCGATGAGACTTGCAACAGCCATCTTAAGTCATATGGCAGCCTTACGGTCCTTGATGGATGCCCAATAGTCCAACCTAGCTGCCGGAAGTGACTTAGAGCCGAGATCTAGAGATTTGTAGCAGTCATCTTAAGTCATATGGCAACCTTACGGTCCTTGATGTATGCCCGATAGTCCAACCTAGCTGCCGGAAGTGACTTAGAGCCGGGAACTTGAGATTTGAAGCAGTCATCTTAAGTCATATGGCAGCTTTACGGTCCTTGATGGATGCCCGATAGTCAAACCTATCTGCCGCAAGTGACTTAGAGCCGCTTCGATGTGACTTGCAACAGCCATCTTAAGCCATCTTACTCCAAACTAGCTGCCGGAAGTCACTTATAACTGGGATCTTGAGATTTGTAGCAGTCATCTTAAGTCATATGGCAGCCTTACGGTCATTGATGGATGCCCGATAGTCCAACCTCACTTAGAGCCGTCTCGATGAGACTTGCAACAGCCATCTTAAGTCATATGGCAGCCTTACGGTCCTTGATGGATGCCCAATAGTCCAACCTAGCTGCCGGAAGTGACTTAGAGCCGAGATCTAGAGATTTGTAGCAGTCATCTTAAGTCATATGGCAGCCTTACGGTCCTTGATGAATGCCCGATAGTCCAACCTAGCTGCCGGAAGTGACTTAGATTCGTCTCGATGAGACTTGCAACAGCCATCTTAAGTCATATGGCAGCCTTACGGTCCTTGATGGATGCCCAATAGTCCAACCTAGCTGCCGGAAGTGACTTAGAGCCGAGATCTAGAGATTTGTAGCAGTCATCTTAAGTCATATGGCAACCTTACGGTCCTTGATGTATGCCCGATAGTCCAACCTAGCTGCCGGAAGTGACTTAGAGCCGGGAACTTGAGATTTGAAGCAGTCATCTTAAGTCATATGGCAGCTTTACGGTCCTTGATGGATGCCCGATAGTCAAACCTATCTGCCGCAAGTGACTTAGAGCCGCTTCGATGTGACTTGCAACAGCCATCTTAAGCCATCTTACTCCAAACTAGCTGCCGGAAGTCACTTATAACTGGGATCTTGAGATTTGTAGAAGTCATCTTAAGTCATATGGCAGCCTTACGGTCTTTGATGGATGCCCAATAGTCCAACCTAGCTGCCGGAAGTGACTTAGAGCCGAGATCTTGAGATTTGTAGAAGTCATCTTAAGTCATATAGCAGCCTTACGGTCCTTGATGGATGCCCAATAGTCCAACCTAGCCGCCGAAAGTGACTTAGATTCGTCTCGATGAGACTTGCAACAGCCATCTTAAGTCATATGGCAGCCTTACGGTCCTTGATGGATGCCCAATAGTCCAACCTAGCTGCCGGAAGTGACTTAGAGCCGAGATCTAGAGATTTGTAGCAGTCATCTTAAGTCATATGGCAGCCTTAGGGTCCTTGATGGATGCTCAATAGTCCAACCTAGCTGACGGCAGTGACTTAGAGCCGGGAACTTGAGATTTGTAGCAGTTATCTTAAGTCATACGGCAGCCTTACGGTCCTTAATGGATGCCCGATAGTCAAACCTATCTGCCGCAAGTGACTTAGAGCCGCTTCGATGTGACTTGCAACAGCCATCTTAAGCCATCTTACTCCAAACTAGCTGCCGGAAGTCACTTAGAACTGGGATCTTGAGATTTGTAGCAGTCATCTTAAGTCATATGGCAGCCTTACGGTCATTGATGGATGCCCGATAGTCCAACCTAGCTGCCGGAAGTGACTTAGAGCCGTCTCGATGACACTTGCAACAGCCATCTTAAGTCATATGGCAGTCTTAGGGTCCTTGATGGATACAAAATAGTCCAACCTAGCTGCCGGAAGTGACTTAGAGCCGAGATCTTGAGATTTGTAGCAGTCATCTTAAGTCATGTGGCAGCCTTACGGTCCTTGATGGATGCCCAATTGTCCAACCTAGCTGCCGGAAGTGACTTAGAGCCGAGATCTAGAGATTTGTAGCAGTCATCTTAAGTCATATGGCAGCCTTACGGTCCTTGATGAATGCCCGATAGTCCAACCTAGCTGCCGAAAGTGACTTAGATTCGTCTCGATGAGACTTGCAACAGCCATCTTAAGTCATATGGCAGCCTTACGGTCCTTGATGGATGCCCAATAGTCCAACCTAGCTGCCGGAAGTGACTTAGAGCCGAGATCTAGAGATTTGTAGCAGTCATCTTAAGTCATATGGCAGCCTTACGGTCCTTGATGAATGCCCGATAGTCCAACCTAGCTGCCGGAAGTGACTTAGATTCGTCTCGATGAGACTTGCAACAGCCATCTTAAGTCATATGGCAGCCTTACGGTCCTTGATGGATGCCCAATAGTCCAACCTAGCTGCCGGAAGTGACTTAGAGCCGAGATCTAGAGATTTGTAGCAGTCATCTTAAGTCATATGGCAACCTTACGGTCCTTGATGTATGCCCGATAGTCCAACCTAGCTGCCGGAAGTGAC
Source organism: Drosophila sp. 14030-0761.01 (assembly GCA_018150735.1). NCBI lineage: Eukaryota > Metazoa > Arthropoda > Insecta > Diptera > Drosophilidae > Drosophila > Drosophila sp. 14030-0761.01. Next base: position 55,209 of record JAECWO010000035.1, read on the forward strand.
TTAGAGCCGGGAACTTGAGATTTGTAGCAGTCATCTTAAGTCATATGGCAGCTTTACGGTCCTTGATGGATGCCCGATAGTCAAACCTAGCCGCCGCAATTGATTTAGAGCCGCTTCGGTGAGACTTGCAACAGCCATCTTAAGCCATCTTTCTCCAAACTAGCTGCAGGAAGTGACTTAGTGCTGGGATCTTAAGATTTGTAGCAGTCATCTTAAGTCATATGGCAGCCTTACGGTCATTGATGGATGCCCGATAGTCCAACCTAGCTGCCGGAAGTGACTTAGAGCCGTCTCGATGACACTTGCAACAGCCATCTTAAGTCATATGGCAGTCTTAGGGTCCTTGATGGATACAAAATAGTCCAACCTAGCTGCCGGAAGTGACTTAGAGCCGAGATCTTGAGATTTGTAGCAGTCATCTTAAGTCATGTGGCAGCCTTACGGTCCTTGATGGATGCCCAATTGTCCAACCTAGCTGCCGGAAGTGACTTAGAGCCGAGATCTAGAGATTTGTAGCAGTCATCTTAAGTCATATGGCAGCCTTACGGTCCTTGATGAATGCCCGATAGTCCAACCTAGCTGCCGAAAGTGACTTAGATTCGTCTCGATGAGACTTGCAACAGCCATCTTAAGTCATATGGCAGCCTTACGGTCCTTGATGGATGCCCAATAGTCCAACCTAGCTGCCGGAAGTGACTTAGAGCCGAGATCTAGAGATTTGTAGCAGTCATCTTAAGTCATATGGCAGCCTTACGGTCCTTGATGAATGCCCGATAGTCCAACCTAGCTGCCGGAAGTGACTTAGATTCGTCTCGATGAGACTTGCAACAGCCATCTTAAGTCATATGGCAGCCTTACGGTCCTTGATGGATGCCCAATAGTCCAACCTAGCTGCCGGAAGTGACTTAGAGCCGAGATCTAGAGATTTGTAGCAGTCATCTTAAGTCATATGGCAACCTTACGGTCCTTGATGTATGCCCGATAGTCCAACCTAGCTGCCGGAAGTGACTTAGAGCCGGGAACTTGAGATTTGTAGCAGTCATCTTAAGTCATATGGCAGCTTTACGGTCCTTGATGGATGCCCGATAGTCAAACCTAGCCGCCGCAATTGATTTAGAGCCGCTTCGGTGAGACTTGCAACAGCCATCTTAAGCCATCTTTCTCCAAACTAGCTGCAGGAAGTGACTTAGTGCTGGGATCTTAAGATTTGTAGCAGTCATCTTAAGTCATATGGCAGCCTTAGGGTCCTTGATGGATGCTCAATAGTCCAACCTAGCTGACGGAAGTGACTTAGAGCCGGGAACTTGAGATTTGTAGCAGTTATCTTAAGTCATACGGCAGCCTTACGGTCCTTGATGGATGCCCGATAGTCAAACCTATCTGCCGCAAGTGACTTAGAGCCGCTTCGATGTGACTTGCAACAGCCATCTTAAGCCATCTTACTCCAAACTAGCTGCCGGAAGTCACTTAGAACTGGGATCTTGAGATTTGTAGCAGTCATCTTAAGTCATATGGCAGCCTTACGGTCATTGATGGATGCCCGATAGTCCAACCTAGCTGCCGGAAGTGACTTAGAGCCGTCTCGAAGAGACTTGCAACAGCCATCTTAAGTCATATGGCAGTCTTAGGGTCCTTGATGGATACAAAATAGTCCAACCTAGCTGCCGGAAGTGACTTAGAGCCCGATAGTCAAACCTATCTGCCGCAAGTGACTTAGAGCCGCTTCGATGTGACTTGCAACAGCCATCTTAAGCCATCTTACTCCAAACTAGCTGCCGGAAGTCACTTATAACTGGGATCTTGAGACTTGTAGAAGTCATCTTAAGTCATGTGGCAGCCTTACGGTCATTGGTGGATGCCCGATAGTCCAACCTCACTTAGAGCCGTCTCGATGAGACTTGCAACAGCCATCTTAAGTCATATGGCAGTCTTAGGGTCCTTGATGGATACAAAATAGTCCAACCTAGCTGCCGGAAGTGACTTAGAGCCGAGATCTAGAGATTTGTAGCAGTCATCTTAAGTCATGTGGCAGCCTTACGGTCCTTGATGTATGCCCGATAGTCCAACCTAGCTGCCGGAAGTGACTTAGAGACGGGATCTCGAGATTTGTAGCAGTCATCTTAATCATATGGTAGCCTTACGGTCTTTGATTGATGTCCGATAGTCCAACCCAGCTGCCGGAAGTGACTTAGAGCCGTCTCGATGAGACTTGCAACAGCCATCTTAAGTCATATGGCAGTCTTAGGGTCCTTGATGGATACAAAATAGTCCAACCTAGCTGCCGGAAGTGACTTAGAGCCGAGATCTAGAGATTTGTAGCAGTCATCTTAAGTCATGTGGCAGCCTTACGGTCCTTGATGTATGCCCGATAGTCCAACCTAGCTGCCGGAAGTGACTTAGAGACGGGATCTCGAGATTTGTAGCAGTCATCTTAATCATATGGTAGCCTTACGGTCTTTGATTGATGTCCGATAGTCCAACCCAGCTGCTGGAAGTGACTTAGAGCCGTCTCGATGAGACTTGCAACAGCCATCTTAAGTCATATGGCAGTCTTAGGGTCCTTGATGGATGCCCAATAGTCCAACCTAGCTGCTGGAAGTGACTTAGAGCCGGGATCTTGATATTTGTAGCACTCATCTTAAGTCATATGGCAGCCTAAGATTCCTTGATGGATGCCCAATAATCCAACCTAGCTGCCGGAAGTGACTTAGAGCCGAGATCTTGAGATTTGTAGAAGTCATCTTAAGTCATATGGCAGCCTTACGGTCTTTGATGGATGCCCAATAGTCCAACCTAGCTGCCGGAAGTGACTTAGAGCCGGGATATTGATATTTGTAGCACTCATCTTAAGTCATATGGCAGCCTAAGATTCCTTGATGGATGCCCAATAGTCCAACCCAGCTGCCGGAAGTGACTTAGAGCCGAGATCTTGAGATTAAGTCATATGGCAGCCTTACGGTCTTTGATGGATGCCCAATAGTCCAACCTAGCTGCCGGAAGTGACTTAGAGCCGAGATCTTGAGATTTGTAGAAGTCATCTTAAGTCATATAGCAGCCTTACCGTCCTTGATGGATGCCCAATAGTCCAACCTAGCCGCCGAAAGTGACTTAGATTCGTCTCGATGAGACTTGCAACAGCCATCTTAAGTCATATGGCAGCCTTACGGTCCTTGATGGATGCCCAATAGTCCAACCTAGCTGCCGGAAGTGACTTAGAGCCGAGATCTAGAGATTTGTAGCAGTCATCTTAAGTCATATGGCAGCCTTAGGGTCCTTGATGGATGCTCAATAGTCCAACCTAGCTGACGGAAGTGACTTAGAGCCGGGAACTTGAGATTTGTAGCAGTTATCTTAAGTCATACGGCAGCCTTACGGTCCTTGATGGATGCCCGATAGTCAAACCTATCTGCCGCAAGTGACTTAGAGCCGCTTCGATGTGACTTGCAACAGCCATCTTAAGCCATCTTACTCCAAACTAGCTGCCGGAAGTCACTTAGAACTGGGATCTTGAGATTTGTAGCAGTCATCTTAAGTCATATGTCAGCCTTACGGTCATTGATGGATGCCCGATAGTCCAACCTAGCTGCCGGAAGTGACTTAGAGCCGTCTCGATGACACTTGCAACAGCCATCTTAAGTCATATGGCAGTCTTAGGGTCCTTGATGGATACAAAATAGTCCAACCTAGCTGCCGGAAGTGACTTAGAGCCGAGATCTAGAGATTTGTAGCAGTCATCTTAAGTCATGTGGCAGCCTTACGGTCCTTGATGGATGCCCAATTGTCCAACCTAGCTGCCGGAAGTGACTTAGAGCCGAGATCTAGAGATTTGTAGCAGTCATCTTAAGTCATATGGCAGCCTTACGGTCCTTGATGAATGCCCGATAGTCCAACCTAGCTGCCGAAAGTGACTTAGATTCGTCTCGATGAGACTTGCAACAGCCATCTTAAGTCATATGGCAGCCTTACGGTCCTTGATGGATGCCCAATAGTCCAACCTAGCTGCCGGAAGTGACTTAGAGCCGAGATCTAGAGATTTGTAGCAGTCATCTTAAGTCATATGGCAGCCTTACGGTCCTTGATGAATGCCCGATAGTCCAACCTAGCTGCCGGAAGTGACTTAGATTCGTCTCGATGAGACTTGCAACAGCCATCTTAAGTCATATGGCAGCCTTACGGTCCTTGATGGATGCCCAATAGTCCAACCTAGCTGCCGGAAGTGACTTAGAGCCGAGATCTAGAGATTTGTAGCAGTCATCTTAAGTCATATGGCAACCTTACGGTCCTTGATGTATGCCCGATAGTCCAACCTAGCTGCCGGAAGTGACTTAGAGCCGGGAACTTGAGATTTGAAGCAGTCATCTTAAGTCATATGGCAGCTTTACGGTCCTTGATGGATGCCCGATAGTCAAACCTATCTGCCGCAAGTGACTTAGAGCCGCTTCGATGTGACTTGCAACAGCCATCTTAAGCCATCTTACTCCAAACTAGCTGCCGGAAGTCACTTATAACTGGGATCTTGAGATTTGTAGCAGTCATCTTAAGTCATATGGCAGCCTTACGGTCATTGATGGATGCCCGATAGTCCAACCTCACTTAGAGCCGTCTCGATGAGACTTGCAACAGCCATCTTAAGTCATATGGCAGTCTTAGGGTCCTTGATGGATACAAAATAGTCCAACCTAGCTGCCGGAAGTGACTTAGAGCCGAGATCTAGAGATTTGTAGCAGTCATCTTAAGTCATGTGGCAGCCTTACGGTCTTTGATTGATGCCCGATAGTCCAACCCAGCTGCCGGAAGTGACTTAGAGCCGGGATCTCGAGATTTGTAGCAGTCATCTTAATCATATGGCAGCCTTACGGTCTTTGATTGATGCCCGATAGTCCAACCCAGCTGCCGGAAGTGACTAAGAGCCGTCTCGATGAGACTTGCAACAGCCATCTTAAGTCATATGGCAGTCTTAGGGTCCTTGATGGATGCCCAATAGTCCAACCTAGCTGCCGGAAGTGACTTAGAGCCGGGATATTGATATTTGTAGCACTCATCTTAAGTCATATGGCAGCCTAAGATTCCTTGATGGATGCCCAATAGTCCAACCCAGCTGCCGGAAGTGACTTAGAGCCGAGATCTTGAGATTAAGTCATATGGCAGCCTTACGGTCTTTGATGGATGCCCAATAGTCCAACCTAGCTGCCGGAAGTGACTTAGAGCCGAGATCTTGAGATTTGTAGAAGTCATCTTAAGTCATATAGCAGCCTTACGGTCCTTGATGGATGCCCAATAGTCCAACCTAGCCGCCGAAAGTGACTTAGATTCGTCTCGATGAGACTTGCAACAGCCATCTTAAGTCATATGGCAGCCTTACGGTCCTTGATGGATGCCCAATAGTCCAACCTAGCTGCCGGAAGTGACTTAGAGCCGAGATCTAGAGATTTGTAGCAGTCATCTTAAGTCATATGGCAGCCTTACGGTCCTTGATGAATGCCCGATAGTCCAACCTAGCTGCCGGAAGTGACTTAGATTCGTCTCGATGACACTTGCAACAGCCATCTTAAGTCATATGGCAGCCTTACGGTCCTTGATGGATGCCCAATAGTCCAACCTAGCTGCCGGAAGTGACTTAGAGCCGAGATCTAGAGATTTGTAGCAGTCATCTTAAGTCATATGGCAACCTTACGGTCCTTGATGTATGCCCGATAGTCCAACCTAGCTGCCGGAAGTGACTTAGAGCCGGGAACTTGAGATTTGTAGCAGTCATCTTAAGTCATATGGCAGCTTTACGGTCCTTGATGGATGCCCGATAGTCAAATCTATCTGCCGCAAGTGACTTAGAGCCGTCTCGATGAGACTTGCAACAGCCATCTTAAGTCATATGGCAGTCTTAGGGTCCTTGATGGATACAAAATAGTCCAACCTAGCTGCCGGAAGTGACTTAGAGCCGAGATCAAGAGATTTGTAGCAGTCATCTTAAGTCATAGGGCAGCCTAAGATTCCTTGATGGATGCCCAATAGTCCAACCTAGCTGCCGGAAGTGACTTAGAGCCGAGATCTTGAGATTTGTAGAAGTCATCTTAAGTCATATGGCAGCCTTACGGTCATTGATGGATGCCCGATAGTCCAACCTAGCTGCCGGAAGTGACTTAGAGCCGGGATCTCGAGATTTGTAGCAGTCATCTTAAGTCATATGGCAGCCTTACGGTCTTTGATTGATGCCCGATAGTCCAACCCAGCTGCCGGAAGTGACTAAGAGCCGTCTCGATGAGACTTGCAACAGCCATCTTAAGTCATATAGCAGTCTTAGGGTCCTTGATGGATGCCCAATAGTCCAACCTAGCTGCCGAAAGTGACTTAGAGCCGGGATCTTGATATTTGTAGCACTCATCTTAAGTCATATGGCAGCCTAAGATTCCTTGATGGATGCCCAATAGTCCAACCTAGCTGCCGGAAGTGACTTAGAGCCGCGATCTTGAGATTTGTAGAAGTCATCTTAAGTCATATGGCAGCCTTACGGTCCTTGATGGATGCCCAATAGTCCAACCTAGCTGCCGGAAGTGACTTAGAGCCGGGATCTTGAGATATGTAGCAGTCATCTTAAGTCATATGGCAGCCTGACGGTCTTTGATGGATGCCCAATAGTCCAACCTAGCTGCCGGAAGTGACTTAGAGCCGAGATCTTGAGATTTGTAGCAGTCATCTTAAGTCATATACCAGCCTTACGGTCCTTGATGGATGCCCAATAGTCCAACCTAGCCGCCGAAAGTGACTTAGAGCCGGGATCTTGAGATTTGTAGCAGTCATCTTAAGTCATATGGCAGCCTTACGGTCCTTGATGGATGCCCGATAGTCCAACCTAGCTGCCGGAAGTGACTTAGAGCCGTCTCGATGAGACTCGCAACAGCCATCTTAAGTCATCTTTAGCCTTCTTACTCCAAACTATCTGCCGGAAGTGACTTAGTCCCGGGATCTTAAGATTTGTAGCAGTCATCTGAAGTCATATGGCAGCCTTAGGGTCCTTCATGGATGCCCGATAGGCCAACCTAGCTGCCGGAAGTGACTTAGAGCCGTCTCGATGAGACTCGCAACAGCCATCTTAAGTCATCTTTAGCCATCTTACTCCAAACTATCTGCCGGAAGTGACTTAGTCCCGGGATCTTAAGATTTGTAGCAGTCATCTTAAGTCACATGGCCGCCTTAGGGTCCTTGATGGATGCTCAATAGTCCAACCTAGCTGATGGAAGTGACTTAGAGCCGGGAACTTGAGATTTGTAGCAGTCATCTTAAGTCATATGGCAGCCTTACGGTCCTTGATGGATGCCCGATAGTCCAACCTAGCTGCCGGAAGTGACTTAGAGCCGTCTCGATGAGACTCGCAACAGCCATCTTAAGTCATCTTTAGCCATCTTACTCCAAACTATCTGCCGGAAGTGACTTAGTCCCGGGATCTTAAGATTTGTAGCAGTCATCTTAAGTCATATGGCAGCCTTAGGGTCCTTGATGGATGCTCAATAGTCCAACCTAGCTGACGGAAGTGACTTAGAGCCGGGAACTTGAGATTTGTAGCAGTTATCTTAAGTCATACGGCAGCCTTACGGTCCTTGATGGATGCCCGATAGTCAAACCTATCTGCCGCAAGTGACTTAGAGCCGCTTCGATGTGACTTGCAACAGCCATCTTAAGCCATCTTACTCCACACTAGCTGCCGGAAGTCACTTATAACGGGGATCTTGAGATTTGTAGCAGTCATCTTAAGTCATATGGCAGCCTTACGGTCATTGATGGATGCCCGATAGTCCAACCTAGCTGCCGGAAGTGACTTAGAGCCGTCTCGATGAGACTTGCAACAGCCATCTTAAGTCATATGGCAGTCTTAGGGTCCTTGATGGATACAAAATAGTCCAACCTAGCTGCCGGAAGTGACTTAGAGCCGAGATCTAGAGATTTGTAGCAGTCATCTTAAGTCATATGGCAGCCTTACGGTCCTTGAATTATGCCCGATAGTCCAACCTGGCTGCCGGAAGTGACTTAGAGCCGGGATCTTGAGATTTGTAGCAGTCATCTTAAGTCATATGGCAGCCTTACGGTCATTGATGGATGCCCGATAGTCCAACCTAGCTGCCGGAAGTGACTTAGAGCCGTCTCGATGAGACTTGCAACAGCCATCTTAAGTCATATGGCAGTCTTAGGGTCCTTGATGGATACAAAATAGTCCAACCTAGCTGCCGGAAGTGACTTAGAGCCGAGATCTAGAGATTTGTAGCAGTCATCTTAAGTCATATGGCAGCCTTACGGTCCTTGAATTATGCCCGATAGTCCAACCTGGCTGCCGGAAGTGACTTAGAGCCGGGATCTCGAGATTTGTAGCAGTCATCTTAAGTCATATGGCAGCCTGACGGTCTTTGATTGATGCCCGATAGTCCAACCTAGCTGCCGGAAGTGACTAAGAGCCGTCTCGATGAGACTTGCAACAGCCATCTTAAGTCATATGGCAGTCTTAGGGTCCTTGATGGATGCCCAATAGTCCAACCTAGCTGCCGGAAGTGACTTAGAGCCGGGATCTTGAGATATGTAGCAGTCATCTTAAGTCATATGGCAGCCTGACGGTCTTTGATGGATGCCCAATAGTCCAACCTAGCTGCCGAAAGTGACTTAGAGCCGAGATCTTGAGATTTGTAGAAGTCATCTTAAGTCATATGGCAGCCTTACGGTCCTTGATGGATGCCCAATAGTCCAACCTAGCTGCCGGAAGTGACTTAGAGCCGGGAACTTGAGATATGTAGCAGTCATCTTAAGTCATATGGCAGCCTAAGATTCCTTGATGGATGCCCAATAGTCCCACCTAGATGACGGAAGTGACTTAGAGCCGTCTCGATGTCAGCCGGGATCTTGAGATTTGTAGCAGTCATCTTAAGTCATATGGCAGCCTTACGGTCCTTGATGGATGCCCGATAGTCCAACCTAGCTGCCGGAAGTGACTTAGAGCCGTCTCGGTGAGACTTGCAACAGCCATCTTAAGTCATCTTAAGCCATCTTACTCCAAACTATCTTTTGGAAGTGACTTAGAGCCGGGATCTTGAGATTTGTAGCAGTCATCTGAAGTCATATGGCAGCCTTAGGGTCCTTCATGGATGCCCGATAGGCCAACCTAGCTGCCGGAAGTGACTTAGAGCCGTCTCGATGAGACTCGCAACAGCCATCTTAAGTCATCTTTAGCCATCTTACTCCAAACTATCTGCCGGAAGTGACTTAGTCCCGGGATCTTAAGATTTTTAGCAGTCATCTTAAGTCATATGGCAGCCTTAGGGTCCTTCATGGATGCTCAATAGTCCAACCTAGCTGATGGAAGTGACTTAGAGCCAAGATCTGGATATTTGTAGCAGTCATCACAAGTCATATGGCAGCCTAAGATTCCTTGATGTATGCCCAATAGTCCAACCTAGCTGACGGAAGTGACTTAGAGTCGGGATCTCGAGATTTGTAGCAGTCGTCTTAAGTCATATGGCAGCCTTACGGTCTTTGATGGATGCCCGATAGTCCAACCTAGCAGGCGGAAGCGACTTAGAGCGACTTAGAGCCGGGATCTCGAGATTTGTAGCAGTCATCTTAAGTCCTAGGGCAGCCTTACGGTCTTCGATGGATGCCCGATAGTCCAACCTAGCTGACGGAAGTGACTTAAAGCCGGGATCTCGAGATTTGTTGTAGTCATCTTAAGTCCTAGGGCAGCCTTACGGTCCTTGATGGATGCCCAATAGTCCAACCCAGCTGCCGAAAGTGACTTAGAGCCGGGATCTGGATATTTGTAGCAGTCATCTTAAGTCATATGGCAGCCTAAGATTCCTTGATGTATGCCCAATAGTCCAACCTAGCTGCCGGAAGTGACTTAGAGCCGGGATCTCGAGATTTGTAGCAGTCGTCTTAAGTCATATGGCAGCCTTACGGTCCTTGATGGATGCCCAATAGTCCAACCTAGCTGCCGGAAGTGACTTAGAGCCGAGATCTAGAGATTTGTAGCAGTCATCTAAAGTCATATGGCAGCCTTACGGTCTTTGATGGATGCCCGATAGTCCAACCTAGTTGACGGAAGTGACTTAGAGCCGGGATCGTGAGATTTGTAGCAGTCATTTTAAGTCATATGGCAGCCTTACGGTCCTTGATGGATGCCCAATAGTCCAACCTAGCTGCCGGAAGTGACTTAGAGCCGGGATCTGGATATTTGTAGCAGTCATCTTAAGTCATATGGCAGCTTAAGATTCCTTGATGTATGCCCAATAGTCCAACCTAGCTGACGGAAGTGACTTAGAGCCGGGAACTTGAGATTTGTAGCAGTCATCTTAAGTCATACGGCAGCCTTACGGTCCTTGATGAATGCTCAATAGTCCAACCTAGCTGACGGAAGTGACTTAGAGCCGGGAACTTGAGATTTGTAGCAGTCATCCTAAGTCATATGGCAGCTTTACGGTCCTTGATGGATGCCCGATAGTCAAACCTAGCTGCCGCAAATGATTTAGAGCCGCTTCGGTGAGACTTGCAACAGCCATCTTAAGCCATCTTACTCCAAATTAGCTGCCGGAAGTCACTTAGAACTGGGATCTTGAGATTTGTAGCAGTCATCTTAAGTCATATGGCAGCCTTACGGTCATTGATGGATGCCCGATAGTCCAACCTAGTTGACGGAAGTGACTTAGAGCCGGGATCTTGAGATTTGTAGCAGTCATTTTAAGTCATATGGCAGCCTTACGGTCCTTGATGGATGCCCAATAGTCCAACCTAGCTGCCGGAAGTGACTTAGAGCCGGGATCTGGATATTTGTAGCAGTCATCTTAAGTCATATGGCAGCCTAAGATTCCTTGATGTATGCCCAATAGTCCAACCTAGCTGACGGAAGTGACTTAGAGCCGGGAACTTGAGATTTGTAGCAGTCATTTTAAGTCATATGGCAGCCTTACGGTCCTTGATGGATGCCCAATAGTCCAACCTAGCTGCCGGAAGTGACTTAGAGCAGGGATCTGGATATTTGTAGCAGTCATCTTAAGTCATATGGCAGCCTAAGATTCCTTGATGTATGCCCAATAGTCTAACCTAGCTGACGGAAGTGACTTAGAGCCGGGAACTTGAGATTTGTAGCAGTCATCTTAAGTCATACAGCAGCCTTACGGTCCTTGATGGATGCTCGATAGTCCAACCTAGCTGCCGAAAGTGACTTAGAGACGGGATCTTGGGATCATTTGAAGTCTTATGGCAGCCTTACGGTTCTTGATGGATGCCCAATAGTCCAACCTAGCTGCCGAAAGTGACTTAGAGCCGGGATCTTGAGATTTGTAGCAGTCATCTTAAGTCATATGGCAGCCTAACGGTCTTTGATGGATGCCCGATAGTTCAACCTAGCTGCCGGAAGTGACTTAGAGCCGTTTCGATGAGACTTGCAAAAGCAAGATTTGTAGCAGTCATTTTAAGTCATATGGCAGCTTTAGGGTCCTTGATGAATGCTCAATAGTCCAACCTAGCTGACGGAAGTGACTTAGAGCCGGTAACTTGAGATTTGTAGCAGTCATCTTAAGTCATATGGCAGCTTTACTGTCCTTGATGGATGCCCGATAGTCAAACCTAGCTGCCGCAATTGATTTAGAGCCGCTTCGGTGAGACTTGCAACAGCCATCTTAAGCCATCTTTCTCCAAACTAGCTGCAGGAAGTGACTTAGTACCGGGATCTTAAGATTTGTAGCAGTCATCTTAAGTCATATGGCAGCCTTAGGGTCCTTGATGGATGCTCAATAGTCCAACCTAGCTAACGGAAGTGACTTAGAGCCGGGAACTTGGATGCCCGATAGTCAAACCTAGCTGCCGCAATTGACTTAGAGCCGCTTCGATGAGACTTGCAACAGCCATCTTAAGCCATCTTACTCCAAACTAGCTGCCGGAAGTGACTTAGAGCCGGGAACTTGAGATTTGTAGCAGTCATCTTAAGTCATATGGCAGCTTTACGGTCCTTGATGGATGCCCGATAGTCAAACCTAGCCGCCGCAATTGATTTAGAGCCGCTTCGGTGAGACTTGCAACAGCCATCTTAAGCCATCTTTCTCCAAACTAGCTGCAGGAAGTGACTTAGTGCCGGGATCTTGAGATTTGTAGCAGTCATCTTAAGTCCTAGGGCAGCCTTACGGTCCTTGATGGATGCCCAATAGTCCAACCCAGCTGCCGAAAGTGACTTAGAGCCGGGATCTGGATATTTGTAGCAGTCATCTTAAGTCATATGGCAGCCTAAGATTCCTTGATGTATGCCCAATAGTCCAACCTAGCTGCCGGAAGTGACTTAGAGCCGGGATCTGGATATTTGTAGCAGTCATCTTAAGTCATATGGCAGCCTAAGATTCCTTGATGTATGCCCAATAGTCTAACCTAGCTGACGGAAGTGACTTAGAGCCGGGAACTTGAGATTTGTAGCAGTCATTTTAAGTCATATGGCAGCCTTACGGTCCTTGATGGATGCCCAATAGTCCAACCTAGCTGCCGGAAGTGACTTAGAGCAGGGATCTGGATATTTGTAGCAGTCATCTTAAGTCATATGGCAGCCTAAGATTCCTTGATGTATGCCCAATAGTCTAACCTAGCTGACGGAAGTGACTTAGAGCCGGGAACTTCAGATTTGTAGCAGTCATCTTAAGTCATACAGCAGCCTTACGGTCCTTGACGGATGCTCGATAGTCCAACCTAGCTGCCGAAAGTGACTTAGAGACGGGATCTTGAGATTTGTAGCAGTCATTTTAAGTCATATGGCAGCCTTACGGTCCTTGATGGATGCCCAATAGTCCAACCTAGCTGCCGGAAGTGACTTAGAGCCGGGATCTGGATATTTGTAGCAGTCATCTTAAGTCATATGGCAGCCTAAGATTCCTTGATGTATGCCCAATAGTCCAACCTAGCTGACGGAAGTGACTTAGAGCCGGGAACTTGAGATTTGTAGCAGTCATCTTAAGTCATACGGCAGCCTTACGGTCCTTGATGAATGCTCAATAGTCCAACCTAGCTGACGGAAGTGACTTAGAGCCGGGAACTTGAGATTTGTAGCAGTCATCCTAAGTCATATGGCAGCTTTACGGTCCTTGATGGATGCCCGATTGTCAAACCTAGCTGCCGCAATTGATTTAGAGCCGCTTCGGTGAGACTTGCAACAGCCATCTTAAGCCATCTTACTCCAAACTAGCTGCCGGAAGTCACTTAGAACTGGGATCTTGAGATTTGTAGCAGTCATCTTAAGTCATATGGCAGCCTTACGGTCATTGATGGATGCCCGATAGTCCAACCTAGTTGACGGAAGTGACTTAGAGCCGGGATCTTGAGATTTGTAGCAGTCATTTTAAGTCATATGGCAGCCTTACGGTCCTTGATGGATGCCCAATAGTCCAACCTAGCTGCCGGAAGTGACTTAGAGCCGGGATCTGGATATTTGTAGCAGTCATCTTAAGTCATATGGCAGCCTAAGATTCCTTGATGTATGCCCAATAGTCCAACCTAGCTGACGGAAGTGACTTAGAGCCGGGAACTTGAGATTTGTAGCAGTCATTTTAAGTCATATGGCAGCCTTACGGTCCTTGATGGATGCTCAATAGTCCAACCTAGCTGCCGGAAGTGACTTAGAGCAGGGATCTGGATATTTGTAGCAGTCATCTTAAGTCATATGGCAGCCTTACGGTCATTGATGGATGCCCGATAGTCCAACCTAGCTGCCGGAAGTGACTTAGAGCCGGGATCTCGAGATTTGTAGCAGTCATCTTAAGTCATATGGCAGCCTTACGGTCTTTGATTGATGCCCGATAGTCCAACCCAGCTGCCGGAAGTGACTAAGAGCCGTCTCGATGAGACTTGCAACAGCCATCTTAAGTCATATAGCAGTCTTAGGGTCCTTGATGGATGCCCAATAGTCCAACCTAGCTGCCGAAAGTGACTTAGAGCCGGGATCTTGATATTTGTAGCACTCATCTTAAGTCATATGGCAGCCTAAGATTCCTTGATGGATGCCCAATAGTCCAACCTAGCTGCCGGAAGTGACTTAGAGCCGGGATCTCGAGATTTGTAGCAGTCATCTTAAGTCATATGGCAGCCTGACGGTCTTTGATTGATGCCCGATAGTCCAACCTAGCTGCCGGAAGTGACTAAGAGCCGTCTCGATGAGACTTGCAACAGCCATCTTAAGTCATATGGCAGTCTTAGGGTCCTTGATGGATGCCCAATAGTCCAACCTAGCTGCCGGAAGTGACTTAGAGCCGGGATCTTGAGATATGTAGCAGTCATCTTAAGTCATATGGCAGCCTGACGGTCTTTGATGGATGCCCAATAGTCCAACCTAGCTGCCGAAAGTGACTTAGAGCCGAGATCTTGAGATTTGTAGAAGTCATCTTAAGTCATATGGCAGCCTTACGGTCCTTGATGGATGCCCAATAGTCCAACCTAGCTGCCGGAAGTGACTTAGAGCCGGGAACTTGAGATATGTAGCAGTCATCTTAAGTCATATGGCAGCCTAAGATTCCTTGATGGATGCCCAATAGTCCCACCTAGATGACGGAAGTGACTTAGAGCCGTCTCGATGTCAGCCGGGATCTTGAGATTTGTAGCAGTCATCTTAAGTCATATGGCAGCCTTACGGTCCTTGATGGATGCCCGATAGTCCAACCTAGCTGCCGGAAGTGACTTAGAGCCGTCTCGGTGAGACTTGCAACAGCCATCTTAAGTCATCTTAAGCCATCTTACTCCAAACTATCTTTTGGAAGTGACTTAGAGCCGGGATCTTGAGATTTGTAGCAGTCATCTGAAGTCATATGGCAGCCTTAGGGTCCTTCATGGATGCCCGATAGGCCAACCTAGCTGCCGGAAGTGACTTAGAGCCGTCTCGATGAGACTCGCAACAGCCATCTTAAGTCATCTTTAGCCATCTTACTCCAAACTATCTGCCGGAAGTGACTTAGTCCCTGGATCTTAAGATTTTTAGCAGTCATCTTAAGTCATATGGCAGCCTTAGGGTCCTTCATGGATGCTCAATAGTCCAACCTAGCTGATGGAAGTGACTTAGAGCCAAGATCTGGATATTTGTAGCAGTCATCACAAGTCATATGGCAGCCTAAGATTCCTTGATGTATGCCCAATAGTCCAACCTAGCTGACGGAAGTGACTTAGAGTCGGGATCTCGAGATTTGTAGCAGTCGTCTTAAGTCATATGGCAGCCTTACGGTCTTTGATGGATGCCCGATAGTCCAACCTAGCAGGCGGAAGCGACTTAGAGCCGGGATCTCGAGATTTGTAGCAGTCATCTTAAGTCCTAGGGCAGCCTTACGGTCTTCGATGGATGCCCGATAGTCCAACCTAGCTGACGGAAGTGACTTAAAGCCGGGATCTCGAGATTTGTTGTAGTCATCTTAAGTCCTAGGGCAGCCTTACGGTCCTTGATGGATGCCCAATAGTCCAACCCAGCTGCCGAAAGTGACTTAGAGCCGGGATCTGGATATTTGTAGCAGTCATCTTAAGTCATATGGCAGCCTAAGATTCCTTGATGTATGCCCAATAGTCCAACCTAGCTGCCGGAAGTGACTTAGAGCCGGGATCTCGAGATTTGTAGCAGTCGTCTTAAGTCATATGGCAGCCTTACGGTCCTTGATGGATGCCCAATAGTCCAACCTAGCTGCCGGAAGTGACTTAGAGCCGAGATCTAGAGATTTGTAGCAGTCATCTAAAGTCATATGGCAGCCTTACGGTCTTTGATGGATGCCCGATAGTCCAACCTAGTTGACGGAAGTGACTTAGAGCCGGGATCGTGAGATTTGTAGCAGTCATTTTAAGTCATATGGCAGCCTTACGGTCCTTGATGGATGCCCAATAGTCCAACCTAGCTGCCGGAAGTGACTTAGAGCCGGGATCTGGATATTTGTAGCAGTCATCTTAAGTCATATGGCAGCTTAAGATTCCTTGATGTATGCCCAATAGTCCAACCTAGCTGACGGAAGTGACTTAGAGCCGGGAACTTGAGATTTGTAGCAGTCATCTTAAGTCATACGGCAGCCTTACGGTCCTTGATGAATGCTCAATAGTCCAACCTAGCTGACGGAAGTGACTTAGAGCCGGGAACTTGAGATTTGTAGCAGTCATCCTAAGTCATATGGCAGCTTTACGGTCCTTGATGGATGCCCGATAGTCAAACCTAGCTGCCGCAAATGATTTAGAGCCGCTTCGGTGAGACTTGCAACAGCCATCTTAAGCCATCTTACTCCAAATTAGCTGCCGGAAGTCACTTAGAACTGGGATCTTGAGATTTGTAGCAGTCATCTTAAGTCATATGGCAGCCTTACGGTCATTGATGGATGCCCGATAGTCCAACCTAGTTGACGGAAGTGACTTAGAGCCGGGATCTTGAGATTTGTAGCAGTCATTTTAAGTCATATGGCAGCCTTACGGTCCTTGATGGATGCCCAATAGTCCAACCTAGCTGCCGGAAGTGACTTAGAGCCGGGATCTGGATATTTGTAGCAGTCATCTTAAGTCATATGGCAGCCTAAGATTCCTTGATGTATGCCCAATAGTCCAACCTAGCTGACGGAAGTGACTTAGAGCCGGGAACTTGAGATTTGTAGCAGTCATTTTAAGTCATATGGCAGCCTTACGGTCCTTGATGGATGCCCAATAGTCCAACCTAGCTGCCGGAAGTGACTTAGAGCAGGGATCTGGATATTTGTAGCAGTCATCTTAAGTCATATGGCAGCCTAAGATTCCTTGATGTATGCCCAATAGTCTAACCTAGCTGACGGAAGTGACTTAGAGCCGGGAACTTGAGATTTGTAGCAGTCATCTTAAGTCATACAGCAGCCTTACGGTCCTTGATGGATGCTCGATAGTCCAACCTAGCTGCCGAAAGTGACTTAGAGACGGGATCTTGGGATCATTTGAAGTCTTATGGCAGCCTTACGGTTCTTGATGGATGCCCAATAGTCCAACCTAGCTGCCGAAAGTGACTTAGAGCCGGGATCTTGAGATTTGTAGCAGTCATCTTAAGTCATATGGCAGCCTAACGGTCTTTGATGGATGCCCGATAGTTCAACCTAGCTGCCGGAAGTGACTTAGAGCCGTTTCGATGAGACTTGCAAAAGCAAGATTTGTAGCAGTCATTTTAAGTCATATGGCAGCTTTAGGGTCCTTGATGAATGCTCAATAGTCCAACCTAGCTGACGGAAGTGACTTAGAGCCGGTAACTTGAGATTTGTAGCAGTCATCTTAAGTCATATGGCAGCTTTACTGTCCTTGATGGATGCCCGATAGTCAAACCTAGCTGCCGCAATTGATTTAGAGCCGCTTCGGTGAGACTTGCAACAGCCATCTTAAGCCATCTTTCTCCAAACTAGCTGCAGGAAGTGACTTAGTACCGGGATCTTAAGATTTGTAGCAGTCATCTTAAGTCATATGGCAGCCTTAGGGTCCTTGATGGATGCTCAATAGTCCAACCTAGCTAACGGAAGTGACTTAGAGCCGGGAACTTGGATGCCCGATAGTCAAACCTAGCTGCCGCAATTGACTTAGAGCCGCTTCGATGAGACTTGCAACAGCCATCTTAAGCCATCTTACTCCAAACTAGCTGCCGGAAGTGACTTAGAGCCGGGAACTTGAGATTTGTAGCAGTCATCTTAAGTCATATGGCAGCTTTACGGTCCTTGATGGATGCCCGATAGTCAAACCTAGCCGCCGCAATTGATTTAGAGCCGCTTCGGTGAGACTTGCAACAGCCATCTTAAGCCATCTTTCTCCAAACTAGCTGCAGGAAGTGACTTAGTGCCGGGATCTTGAGATTTGTAGCAGTCATCTTAAGTCCTAGGGCAGCCTTACGGTCCTTGATGGATGCCCAATAGTCCAACCCAGCTGCCGAAAGTGACTTAGAGCCGGGATCTGGATATTTGTAGCAGTCATCTTAAGTCATATGGCAGCCTAAGATTCCTTGATGTATGCCCAATAGTCCAACCTAGCTGCCGGAAGTGACTTAGAGCCGGGATCTGGATATTTGTAGCAGTCATCTTAAGTCATATGGCAGCCTAAGATTCCTTGATGTATGCCCAATAGTCTAACCTAGCTGACGGAAGTGACTTAGAGCCGGGAACTTGAGATTTGTAGCAGTCATTTTAAGTCATATGGCAGCCTTACGGTCCTTGATGGATGCCCAATAGTCCAACCTAGCTGCCGGAAGTGACTTAGAGCAGGGATCTGGATATTTGTAGCAGTCATCTTAAGTCATATGGCAGCCTAAGATTCCTTGATGTATGCCCAATAGTCTAACCTAGCTGACGGAAGTGACTTATAGCCGGGAACTTCAGATTTGTAGCAGTCATCTTAAGTCATACAGCAGCCTTACGGTCCTTGACGGATGCTCGATAGTCCAACCTAGCTGCCGAAAGTGACTTAGAGACGGGATCTTGAGATTTGTAGCAGTCATTTTAAGTCATATGGCAGCCTTACGGTCCTTGATGGATGCCCAATAGTCCAACCTAGCTGCCGGAAGTGACTTAGAGCCGGGATCTGGATATTTGTAGCAGTCATCTTAAGTCATATGGCAGCCTAAGATTCCTTGATGTATGCCCAATAGTCCAACCTAGCTGACGGAAGTGACTTAGAGCCGGGAACTTGAGATTTGTAGCAGTCATCTTAAGTCATACGGCAGCCTTACGGTCCTTGATGAATGCTCAATAGTCCAACCTAGCTGACGGAAGTGACTTAGAGCCGGGAACTTGAGATTTGTAGCAGTCATCCTAAGTCATATGGCAGCTTTACGGTCCTTGATGGATGCCCGATTGTCAAACCTAGCTGCCGCAATTGATTTAGAGCCGCTTCGGTGAGACTTGCAACAGCCATCTTAAGCCATCTTACTCCAAACTAGCTGCCGGAAGTCACTTAGAACTGGGATCTTGAGATTTGTAGCAGTCATCTTAAGTCATATGGCAGCCTTACGGTCATTGATGGATGCCCGATAGTCCAACCTAGTTGACGGAAGTGACTTAGAGCCGGGATCTTGAGATTTGTAGCAGTCATTTTAAGTCATATGGCAGCCTTACGGTCCTTGATGGATGCCCAATAGTCCAACCTAGCTGCCGGAAGTGACTTAGAGCCGGGATCTGGATATTTGTAGCAGTCATCTTAAGTCATATGGCAGCCTAAGATTCCTTGATGTATGCCCAATAGTCCAACCTAGCTGACGGAAGTGACTTAGAGCCGGGAACTTGAGATTTGTAGCAGTCATTTTAAGTCATATGGCAGCCTTACGGTCCTTGATGGATGCTCAATAGTCCAACCTAGCTGCCGGAAGTGACTTAGAGCAGGGATCTGGATATTTGTAGCAGTCATCTTAAGTCATATGGCAGCCTAAGATTCCTTGATGTATGCCCAATAGTCAAACCTAGCTGACGGAAGTGACTTAGAGCCGGGAACTTGAGATTTGTAGCAGTCATCTTAAGTCATACAACAGCCTTACGGTCCTTGATGGATGCTCGATAGTCCAACCTAGCTGCCGAAAGTGACTTAGAGACGGGATCTTGAGATTTGTAGCAGTCATTTTAAGTCATATGGCAGCCTTACGGTTCTTGATGGATGCCCAATAGTCCAACCTAGCTGCCGAAAGTGACTTAGAGCAGGGATCTTGAGATTTGTAGCAGTCATCTTAAGTCATATGGCAGCCTTACGGTCTTTGATGGATGCCCGATAGTTCAACCTAGCTGCCGGAAGTGACTTAGAGCCGTTTCGATGAGACTTGCAAAAGCAAGATTTGTAGCAGTCATTTTAAGTCATATGGCAGCTTTAGGGTCCTTGATGAATGCTCAATAGTCCAACCTAGCTGACGGAAGTGACTTAGAGCCGGCAACTTGAGATTTGTAGCAGTCATCTTAAGTCATATGGCAGCTTTACGGTCCTTGATGGATGCCCGATAGTCAAACCTAGCTGCCGCAATTGATTTAGAGCCGCTTCGGTGAGACTTGCAACAGCCATCTTAAGCCATCTTTCTCCAAACTAGCTGCAGGAAGTGACTTAGTACCGGGATCTTAAGATTTGTAGCAGTCATCTTAAGTCATATGGCAGCCTTAGGGTCCTTGATGGATGCTCAATAGTCCAACCTAGCTAACGGAAGTGACTTAGAGCCGGGAACTTGGATGCCCGATAGTCAAACCTAGCTGCCGCAATTGACTTAGAGCCGCTTCGATGAGACTTGCAACAGCCATCTTAAGCCATCTTACTCCAAACTAGCTGCCGGAAGTGACTTAGAGCCGGGAACTTGAGATTTGTAGCAGTCATCTTAAGTCATATGGCAGCTTTACGGTCCTTGATGGATGCCCGATAGTCAAACCTAGCCGCCGCAATTGATTTAGAGCCGCTTCGGTGAGACTTGCAACAGCCATCTTAAGCCATCTTTCTCCAAACTAGCTGCAGGAAGTGACTTAGTGCCGGGATCTTGAGATTTGTAGCAGTCATCTTAAGTCCTAGGGCAGCCTTACGGTCCTTGATGGATGCCCAATAGTCCAACCCAGCTGCCGAAAGTGACTTAGAGCCGGGATCTGGATATTTGTAGCAGTCATCTTAAGTCATATGGCAGCCTAAGATTCCTTGATGTATGCCCAATAGTCCAACCTAGCTGCCGGAAGTGACTTAGAGCCGGGATCTCGAGATTTGTAGCAGTCATCTTAAGTCATATGGCAGCCTAAGATTCCTTGATGTATGCCCAATAGTCCAACCTAGCTGCCGGAAGTGACTTAGACCCGGGAACTTGAGATTTGTAGCAGTCATTTTAAGTCATACAGCAGCCTTACGGTCCTTGATGGATGCTCGATAGTCCAACCTAGCTGCCGAAAGTGACTTAGAGACGGGATCTTGAGATTTGTAGCAGTCATTTTAAGTCATATGGCAGCCTTACGGTTCTTGATGGATGCCCAATAGTCCAACCTAGCTGCCGAAAGTGACTTAGAGACGGGATCTTGAGATTTGTAGCAGTCATTTTAAGTCATATGGCAGCCTTACGGTTCTTGATGGATGCCCAATAGTCCAACCTAGCTGCCGAAAGTGACTTAGAGCCGGGATCTTGAGATTTGTAGCAGTCATCTTAAGTCATATGGCAGCCTTACGGTCTTTGATGGATGCCTGATAGTTCAACCTAGCTGCCGGAAGTGACTTAGAGCCGTTTCGATGAGACTTGCAAAAGCAAGATTTGTAGCAGTCATTTTAAGTCATATGGCAGCTTTAGGGTCCTTGATGAATGCTCAATAGTCCAACCTAGCTGACGGAAGTGACTTAGAGCCGGCAACTTGAGATTTGTAGCAGTCATCTTAAGTCATATGGCAGCTTTACGGTCCTTGATGGATGCCCGATAGTCAAACCTAGCTGCCGCAATTGATTTAGAGCCGCTTCGGTGAGACTTGCAACAGCCATCTTAAGCCATCTTTCTCCAAACTAGCTGCAGGAAGTGACTTAGTACCGGGATCTTAAGATTTGTAGCAGTCATCTTAAGTCATATGGCAGCCTTAGGGTCCTTGATGGATGCTCAATAGTCCAACCTAGCTAACGGAAGTGACTTAGAGCCGGGAACTTGGATGCCCGATAGTCAAACCTAGCTGCCGCAATTGACTTAGAGCCGCTTCGATGAGACTTGCAACAGCCATCTTAAGCCATCTTACTCCAAACTAGCTGCCGGAAGTGACTTAGAGCCGGGAACTTGAGATTTGTAGCAGTCATCCTAAGTCATATGGCAGCTTTACGGTCATTGATGGATGCCCGATAGTCCAACCTAGTTGACGGAAGTGACTTAGAGCCGGGATCTTGAGATTTGTAGCAGTCATTTTAAGTCATATGGCAGCCTTACGGTCCTTGATGGATGCCCAATAGTTCAACCTAGCTGCCGGAAGTGACTTAGAGCCGTTTCGATGAGACTTGCAAAAGCAAGATTTGTAGCAGTCATTTTAAGTCATATGGCAGCTTTAGGGTCCTTGATGAATGCTCAATAGTCCAACCTAGCTGACGGAAGTGACTTAGAGCCGGCAACTTGAGATTTGTAGCAGTCATCTTAAGTCATATGGCAGCTTTACGGTCCTTGATGGATGCCCAATAGTCCAACCCAGCTGCCGAAAGTGACTTAGAGCCGGGATCTGGATATTTGTAGCAGTCATCTTAAGTCATATGGCAGCCTAAGATTCCTTGATGTATGCCCAATAGTCCAACCTAGCTGCCGGAAGTGACTTAGAGCCGGGATCTCGAGATTTGTAGCAGTCGTCTTAAGTCATATGGCAGCCTTACGGTCTTTGATGGATGCCCGATAGTCCAACCTAGTTGACGGAAGTGACTTAGAGCCGGGATCTTGAGATTTGTAGCAGTCATCTTAAGTCCTACGGCAGCCTTACGGTCTTTGATGGATGCCCGATAGTCCAACCTAGTTGACGGAAGTGACTTAGAGCCGGGAACTTGAGATTTGTAGCAGTCATCTTAAGTCATACGGCAGCCTTACGGTCCTTGATGAATGCTCAATAGTCCAACCTAGCTGACGGAAGTGACTTAGAGCCGGGAACTTGAGATTTGTAGCAGTCATCCTAAGTCATATGGCAGCTTTACGGTCCTTGATGGATGCCCGATAGTCAAACCTAGCTGCCGCAATTGATTTAGAGCCGCTTCGGTGAGACTTGCAACAGCCATCTTAAGCCATCTTACTCCAAACTAGCTGCCGGAAGTCACTTAGAACTGGGATCTTGAGATTTGTAGCAGTCATCTTAAGTCATATGGCAGCCTTACGGTCATTGATGGATGCCCGATAGTCCAACCTAGTTGACGGAAGTGACTTAGAGCCGGGATCTTGAGATTTGTAGCAGTCATCTAAAGGCATATGGCAGCCTTACGGTCCTTGATGGATGCCCAATAGTCCAACCTAGCTGCCGGAAGTGACTTAGAGCCGGGATCTGGATATTTGTAGCAGTCATCTTAAGTCATATGGCAGCCTAAGATTCCTTGATGTATGCCCAATAGTCCAACCTAGCTGACGGAAGTGACTTAGAGCCGGGAACTTGAGATTTGTAGCAGTCATTTTAAGTTATATGGCAGCCTTACGGTCCTTGATGGATGCCCAATAGTCCAACCTAGCTGCCGGAAGTGACTTAGAGCAGGGATCTGGATATTTGTAGCAGTCATCTTAAGTCATATGGCAGCCTAAGATTCCTTGATGTATGCCCAATAGTCTAACCTAGCTGACGGAAGTGACTTAGAGCCGGGATCTTGAGATTTGTAGCAGTCATTTTAAGTCATATGGCAGCCTTACGGTCCTTGATGGATGCCCAATAGTCCAACCTAGCTGCCGAAAGTGACTTAGAGACGGGATCTTGAGATTTGTAGCAGTCATTTTAAGTCATATGGCAGCCTTACGGTTCTTGATGGATGCCCGATAGTCAAACCTAGCTGCCGCAATTGATTTAGAGCCGCTTCGGTGAGACTTGCAACAGCCATCTTAAGCCATCTTACTCCAAACTAGCTGCCGGAAGTCACTTAGAACTGGGATCTTGAGATTTGTAGCAGTCATCTTAAGTCATATGGCAGCCTTACGGTCATTGATGGATGCCCGATAGTCCAACCTAGTTGACGGAAGTGACTTAGAGCCGGGATCTTGAGATTTGTAGCAGTCATCTAAAGGCATATGGCAGCCTTACGGTCCTTGATGGATGCCCAATAGTCCAACCTAGCTGCCGGAAGTGACTTAGAGCCGGGATCTGGATATTTGTAGCAGTCATCTTAAGTCATATGGCAGCCTAAGATTCCTTGATGTATGCCCAATAGTCCAACCTAGCTGACGGAAGTGACTTAGAGCCGGGAACTTGAGATTTGTAGCAGTCATTTTAAGTCATATGGCAGCCTTACGGTCCTTGATGGATGCCCAATAGTCCAACCTAGCTGCCGGAAGTGACTTAGAGCAGGGATCTGGATATTTGTAGCAGTCATCTTAAGTCATATGGCAGCCTAAGATTCCTTGATGTATGCCCAATAGTCTAACCTAGCTGACGGAAGTGACTTAGAGCCGGGATCTTGAGATTTGTAGCAGTCATCTTAAGTCATATGGCAGCCTTACGGTCTTTGATGGATGCCCGATAGTTCAACCTAGCTGCCGGAAGTGACTTAGAGCCGTTTCGATGAGACTTGCAAAAGCAAGATTTGTAGCAGTCATTTTAAGTCATATGGCAGCTTTAGGGTCCTTGATGAATGCTCAATAGCCCAACCTAGCTGACGGAAGTGACTTAGAGCCGGCAACTTGAGATTTGTAGCAGTCATCTTAAGTCATATGGCAGCTTTACGGTCCTTGATGGATGCCCGATAGTCAAACCTAGCTGCCGCAATTGATTTAGAGCCGCTTCGGTGAGACTTGCAACAGCCATCTTAAGCCATCTTTCTCCAATCTAGCTGCAGGAAGTGACTTAGTACCGGGATCTTAAGATTTGTAGCAGTCATCTTAAGTCATATGGCAGCCTTAGGGTCCTTGATGGATGCTCAATAGTCCAACCTAGCTAACGGAAGTGACTTAGAGCCGGGAACTTGGATGCCCGATAGTCAAACCTAGCTGCCGCAATTGACTTAGAGCCGCTTCGATGAGACTTGCAACAGCCATCTTAAGCCATCTTACTCCAAACTAGCTGCCGGAAGTGACTTAGAGCCGGGAACTTGAGATTTGTAGCAGTCATCTTAAGTCATATGGCAGCTTTACGGTCCTTGATGGATGCCCGATAGTCAAACCTAGCCGCCGCAATTGATTTAGAGCCGCTTCGGTGAGACTTGCAACAGCCATCTTAAGCCATCTTTCTCCAAACTAGCTGCAGGAAGTGACTTAGTGCCGGGATCTTAAGATTTGTAGCAGTCATCTTAAGTCATATGGCAGCCTTAGCGTCCTTGATGGATGCTCAATAGTCCAACCTAGCTGACGGAAGTGACTTAGAGCCGGGAACTTGAGATTTGTAGCAGTTATCTTAAGTCATACGGCAGCCTTACGGTCCTTAATGGATGCCCGATAGTCAAACCTATCTGCCGCAAGTGACTTAGAGCCGCTTCGATGTGACTTGCAACAGCCATCTTAACCCATCTTACTCCAAACTAGCTGCCGGAAGTCACTTAAAACTGGGATCTTGAGATTTGTAGCAGTTATCTTAAGTCATACGGCAGCCTTACGGTCATTGATGGATGCCCGATAGTCCAACCTAGCTGCCGGAAGTGACTTAGAGCCGTCTCGATGAGACTTGCAACAGCCATCTTAAGTCATATGGCAGTCTTAGGGTCCTTTATGGATACAAAATAGTCCAACCTAGCTGCCGGAAGTGACTTAGAGCCGAGATCTTGAGATTTTTTAGCAGTCATCCTAAGTCATGTGGCAGCCTTACGGTCCTTGATGGATGCCCGATAGTCCAACCTAGTTGACGGAAGTGACTTAGAGCCGGGATCTTGAGATTTGTAGCAGTCATTTTAAGTCATATGGCAGCCTTACGGTCCTTGATGGATGCCCAATAGTCCAACCTAGCTGCCGGAAGTGACTTAGAGCCGGGATCTGGATATTTGTAGCAGTCATCTTAAGTCATATGGCAGCCTAAGATTCCTTGATGTATGCCCAATAGTCCAACCTAGCTGACGGAAGTGACTTAGAGCCGGGAACTTGAGATTTGTAGCAGTCATCTTAAGTCATACGGCAGCCTTACGGTCCTTGATGAATGCTCAATAGTCCAACCTAGCTGACGGAAGTGACTTAGAGCCGCGAACTTGAGATTTGTAGCAGTCATCCTAAGTCATATGGCAGCTTTACTGTCCTTGATGGATGCCCGATAGTCAAACCTAGCTGCCGCAATTGATTTAGAGCCGCTTCGGTGAGACTTGCAACAGCCATCTTAAGCCATCTTACTCCAAACTAGCTGCCGGAAGTCACTTAGAACTGGGATCTTGAGATTTGTAGCAGTCATCTTAAGTCATATGGCAGCCTTACGGTCATTGATGGATGCCCGATAGTCCAACCTAAATGACGGAAGTGACTTAGAGCCGGGATCTTGAGATTTGTAGCAGTCATTTTAAGTCATATGGCAGCCTTACGGTTCTTGATGGATGCCCAATAGTCCAACCTAGCTGCCGAAAGTGACTTAGAGCCGGGATCTTGAGATTTGTAGCATTCATCTTAAGTCATATGGCAGCCTAAGATTCCTTGATGTATGCCCAATAGTCCAACCTAGCTGCCGAAAGTGACTTAGAGCCGGGATCTTGAGATTTGTAGCAGTCATTTTAAGTCATATGGCAGCCTTACGGTTCTTGATGGATGCCCAATAGTCCAACCTAGCTGCCGAAAGTGACTTAGAGCCGGGATCTTGAGATTTGTAGCAGTCATTTTAAGTCATATGGCAGCCTTACGGTCCTTGATGGATGCCCAATAGTCCAACCTAGCTGCCGGAAGTGACTTAGAGCCGGGATCTGGATATTTGTAGCAGTCATCTTAAGTCATATGGCAGCCTAAGATTCCTTGATGTATGCCCAATAGTCCAACCTAGCTGACGGAAGTGACTTAGAGCCGGGAACTTGAGATTTGTAGCAGTCATTTTAAGTCATATGGCAGCCTTACGGTCCTTGATGGATGCCCAATAGTCCAACCTAGCTGCCGGAAGTGACTTAGAGCAGGGATCTGGATATTTGTAGCAGTCATCTTGAGTCATATGGCAGCCTAAGATTCCTTGATGTATGCCCAATAATCCAACCTGGCTGACGGAAGTGACTTAGAGCCGGGAACTTGAGATTTGTAGCAGTCATCTTAAGTCATACAGCAGCCTTACGGTCCTTGATGGATGCTCGATAGTCCAACCTAGCTGCCGAAAGTGACTTAGAGACGGGATCTTGAGATTTGTAGCAGTCATTTTAAGTCATATGGCAGCCTTACGGTCCTTGATGGATGCCCAATAGTCCAACCTAGCTGCCGGAAGTGACTTAGAGCAGGGATCTGGATATTTGTAGCAGTCATCTTGAGTCATATGGCAGCCTAAGATTCCTTGATGTATGCCCAATAGTCCAACCTGGCTGACGGAAGTGACTTAGAGCCGGGAACTTGAGATTTGTAGCAGTCATCTTAAGTCATACAGCAGCCTTACGGTCCTTGATGGATGCTCGATAGTCCAACCTAGCTGCCGAAAGTGACTTAGAGACGGGATCTTGAGATTTGTAGCAGTCATTTTAAGTCATATGGCAGCCTTACGGTTCTTGATGGATGCCCAATAGTCCAACCTAGCTGCCGAAAGTGACTTAGAGCCGGGATCTTGAGATTTGTAGCAGTCATCTTAAGTCATATGGCAGCCTAAGATTCCTTGATGTATGCCCAATAGTCCAACCTAGCTGACGGAAGTAATTTAGAGCCGGGATCTCGAGATTTGTAGCAGTCATCTTAAGTCATATGGCAGCCTTACGGTCTTTGATGGATGCCCGATAGTTCAACCTAGCTGCCGGAAGTGACTTAGAGCCGTTTCGATGAGACTTGCAAAAGCAAGATTTGTAGCAGTCATTTTAAGTCATATGGCAGCTTTAGGGTCCTTGATGAATGCTCAATAGTCCAACCTAGCTGACGGAAGTGACTTAGAGCCGGCAACTTGAGATTTGTAGCAGTCATCTTAAGTCATATGGCAGCTTTACGGTCCTTGATGGATGCCTGATAGTCAAACCTAGCTGCCGCAATTGATTTAGAGCCGCTTCGGTGAGACTTGCAACAGCCATCTTAAGCCATCTTTCTCCAAACTAGCTGCAGGAAGTGACTTAGTACCGGGATCTTAAGATTTGTAGCAGTCATCTTAAGTCATATGGCAGCCTTAGGGTCCTTGATGGATGCTCAATAGTCCAACTTAGCTAACGGAAGTGTATTAGAGCCGGGAACTTGGATGCCCGATAGTCAAACCTAGCTGCCGCAATTGACTTAGAGCCGCTTCGATGAGACTTGCAACAGCCATCTTAAGCCATCTTACTCCAAACTAGGTGCCGGAAGTGACTTAGAGCCTTACGGTCTTTGATGGATGCCCGATAGTTCAACCTAGCTGCCGGAAGTGACTTAGAGCCGTTTCGATGAGACTTGCAAAAGCAAGATTTGTAGCAGTCATTTTAAGTCATATGGCAGCTTTAGGGTCCTTGATGAATGCTCAATAGTCCAACCTAGCTGACGGAAGTGACTTAGAGCCGGCAACTTGAGATTTGTAGCAGTCATCTTAAGTCATATGGCAGCTTTACGGTCCTTGATGGATGCCCGATAGTCAAACCTAGCTGCCGCAATTGATTTAGAGCCGCTTCGGTGAGACTTGCAACAGCCATCTTAAGCCATCTTTCTCCAAACTAGCTGCAGGAAGTGACTTAGTACCGGGATCTTAAGATTTGTAGCAGTCATCTTAAGTCATATGGCAGCCTTAGGGTCCTTGATGGATGCTCAATAGTCCAACTTAGCTAACGGAAGTGACTTAGAGCCGGGAACTTGGATGCCCGATAGTCAAACCTAGCTGCCGCAATTGACTTAGAGCCGCTTCGATGAGACTTGCAACAGCCATCTTAAGCCATCTTACTCCAAACTAGGTGCCGGAAGTGACTTAGAGCCGGGAACTTGAGATTTGAAGCAGTCATCTTAAGTCATATGGCAGGCTTAGGGTCCTTGATGAATGCTCAATAGTCCAACCTAGCTGACGGAAGTGACTTAGAGCCGGGAACTTGAGATTTGTAGCAGTCATCTTAAGTCATATGGCAGCTTTACGGTCCTTGATGGATGCCCGATAGTCAAACCTAGCCGCCGCAATTGATTTAGAGCCGCTTCGGTGAGACTTGCAACAGCCATCTTAAGCCATCTTTCTCCAAACTAGCTGCAGGAAGTGACTTAGTGCCGGGATCTTAAGATTTGTAGCAGTCATCTTAAGTCATATGGCAGCCTTAGGGTCCTTGATGGATGCTCAATAGTCCAACCTAGCTGACGGAAGTGACTTAGAGCCGCTTCGATGTGACTTGCAACAGCCATCTTACTCCAAACTAGCTGCCGGAAGTCACTTAGAACTGGGATCTTGAGATTTGTAGCAGTTATCTTAAGTCATACGGCAGCCTTACGGTCATTGATGGATGCCCGATAGTCAAACCTATCTGCCGCAAGTGACTTAGAGCCGCTTCGATGTGACTTGCAACAGCCATCTTACTCCAAACTAGCTGCCGGAAGTCACTTAGAACTGGGATCTTGAGATTTGTAGCAGTTATCTTAAGTCATACGGCAGCCTTACGGTCATTGATGGATGCCCGATAGTCCAACCTAGCTGCCGGAAGTGACTTAGAGCCGTCTCGATGAGACTTGCAACAGCCATCTTAAGTCATATGGCAGTCTTAGGGTCGTTTATGGATACAAAATAGTCCAACCTAGCTGCCGGAAGTGACTTAGAGCCGAGATCTTGAGATTTGTAGCAGTCATCCTAAGTCATGTGGCAGCCTTACGGTCCTTGATGGATGCCCAATTGTCCAACCTAGCTGCCGGAAGTGACTTAGAGCCGAGATCTAGAGATTTGTAGCAGTCATCTTAAGTAATAGGGCAGCCTTACGGTCCTTGATGGATGCCCGATAGTCAAACCTAACTGACGGAAGTGACTTAGAGCCGGGATCTTGAGATTTGTAGCAGTCATTTTAAGTCATATGGCAGCCTTACGGTCCTTGATGGATGCCCAATAGTCAAACCTAACTGACGGAAGTGACTTAGAGCCGGGATCTTGAGATTTGTAGCAGTCATTTTAAGTCATATGGCAGCCTTACGGTCTTTGATGGATGCCCCATAGTCCAACCTAACTGACGGAAGTGACTTAGAGCCGGGATCTTGAGATTTGTAGCAGTCATTTTAAGTCATATGGCAGCCTTACGGTCCTTGATGGATGCCCAATAGTCCAACCTAGCTGCCGGAAGTGACTTAGATCTGGATATTTGTAGCAGTCATCTTAAGTCATATGGTAGCCTAAGATTCCTTGATGTATGCCCAATAGTCCAACCTAGCTGACGGAAGTGACTTAGAGCCGGGATCTCGAGATTTGTAGCAGTCGTCTTAAGTCATATGGCAGCCTAAGATTCCTTGATGGATGCCCGATAGTCTCACCTAGCTGACGGAAGTGACTTAGAGCCGTCTCGATGAGACTTGCAACAACCATCTTAAGTCATCTTAAACCATCTTAAGCCATTTTACTTAGAGCCGGGGTCTGGATATTTGTAGCAGTCATCTTAAGTCATATGGCAGCCTAAGATTCCTTGATGGATGCCCAATAGTCCAACCTAGCTGACGGAAGTGACTTAGAGCCGGGATCTCGAGATTTGTAGCAGTCATCTTAAGTCATATGGCAGCCTTACGGTCCTTGATGGATGCCCGATAGTCAAACCTAACTGACGGAAGTGACTTAGAGCCGGGATCTTGAGATTTGTAGCAGTCATTTTAAGTCATATGGCAGCCTTACGGTCCTTGATGGATGCCCAATAGTCCAACCTAGCTGCCGGAAGTGACTTAGATCTGGATATTTGTAGCAGTCATCTTAAGTCATATGGCAGCCTAAGATTCCTTGATGTATGCCCAATAGTCCAACCTAGCTGACGGAAGTGACTTAGAGCCGGGATCTCGAGATTCGTAGCAGTCGTCTTAAGTCAAATGGCAGCCTAAGATTCCTTGATGGATGCCCGATAGTCTCACCTAGCTGACGGAAGTTACTTAGAGCCGTCTCGATGAGACTTGCAACAACCATCTTAAGTCATCTTAAGCCATCTTAAGCCATTTTACTTAGAGCCGGGGTCTGGATATTTGTAGAAGTCATCTTAAGTCATATGGCAGCCTAAGATTCCTTGATGGATGCCCAATAGTCCAACCTAGCTGACGGAAGTGACTTAGAGCCGGGATCTCGAGATTTGTAGCAGTCGTCTTAAGTCATATGGCAGCCTTACGGTCCTTGATGGATGCCCGATAGTCAAACCTAGCTGCCGCAATTGATTTAGAGCCGCTTCGGTGAGACTTGCAACAGCCATCTTAAGCCATCTTTCTCCAAACTAGCTGCAGGAAGTGACTTTGTGCCGGGATCTTAAGATTTGTAGCAGTCATCTTAAGTCATATGGCATCCTTAGGGTCCTTGATGGATGCCCAATAGTCCAACTTAGCTGACGGAAGTGACTTAGAGCCGGGATCTCGAGATTTGTAGCAGTCATCTTAAGTCATATGGCAGCCTTACGGTCCTTGATGGATGCCCGATAGTCAAACCTAGCTGCCGCATTTGATTTAGAGCCACTTCGGTGAGACTTGCAACAGCCATCTTAAGCCATCTTTCTCCAAACTAGCTGCAGGAAGTGACTTAGTGCCGGGATCTTAAGATTTGTAGCAGTCATCTTAAGTCATGTGGCAGCCTTACGGTTCTTGATGGATGCCCAATAGTCCAACCTGGCTGCCGGAAGTGACGTAGAGCCGGGATCTGGATATTTGTAGCAGTCATCTTACGTCATATGGCAGCCTAAGATTCCTTGATGGATGCCTAGTAGTCCAACCTAGCTGCCGGAAGTGACTTAGAGCCGAGATCTTGAGATTTGTAGCAGTCATCTTAAGTCATATGGCAGCCTTAGGGTCCTTGATGGATGCCCGATAGCCCAATCTAGCTGCCGGAAATGACTTAGAGCCGTCTCGATGAGACTTACAACAGCCATCTTAAGTCATCTTAAGCCATCTTACTTAGAGCCGGGATCTTGAGATTTTTAGTAGTCGTCTTAAGTCATATGGCAGCCTAAGATTCATTGATGGATGCCCAATAGTCCAACCTAGCTGCCGGAAGTGACTTAGAGCCAAGATCATGAGATTTGTAGCAGTCATCTAAAGGCATATGGCAGCCTTACGGTCATTGATGGATGCCCGATAGTCCAACCTGGCTGCCTTAAGTGACTTAGAGCCGTCTCGGTGAGACTTGCAACAGTTATCTTAAGTCATTTTAAGCCATCTTACTCTAAACTATATGCCGGAAGTGACTTAGTCCCGGGATCTTAAGATTTTTAGCAATTATCTAAAGGCATATGGCAGCCTAAGATTCCTTGATGGATGCCCAATAGTCCAACCTAGCTGCCGGAAGTGACTTAGAGCCGGGATCTTGAGATTTGTAGCAGTCATTTTAAGTCATATGGCAGCTTTACGGTCCTTGATGGATGCCAATAGTCCAACCAAGCTGTCGGAAGTGACTTAGAGCCGGGATCTTGAGATTTGTAGCAATTATCTAAAGGCATATGGCAGCCTAAGATTCCTTGATGGATGCCCAATAGTCCAACCTAGCTGCCGGAAGTGACTTAGAGCCGAGATCTTGAGATTTGTAGCAGTCATCTTAAGTCATATGGCAGCCTTAGGGTCCTTGATGGATGCCCAATAGTCCAACCTAGCTACCGGAAGTGACTTAGAGCCGGGATCTGGATATTTGTAGCAGTCATCTTACGTCATATGGCAGCCTAAGATTCCTTGATGGATGCCCAATAGTCCAACCTAGCTGCCGGAAGTGACTTAGAGCAGGGATCTGGATATTTGTAGCAGTCATCTTAAGTCATATGGCAGCCTAAGATTCCTTGATGTATGCCCAATAGTCTAACCTAGCTGACGGAAGTGACTTAGAGCCGGGAACTTGAGATTTGTAGCAGTCATCTTAAGTCATACAGCAGCCTTACGGTCCTTGATGGATGCTCGATAGTCCAACCTAGCTGCCGAAAGTGCCTTAGAGACGGGATCTTGAGATTTGTAGCAGTCATTTTAAGTCATATGGCAGCCTTACGGTTCTTGATGGATGCCCAATAGTCCAACCTAGCTGCCGAAAGTGACTTAGAGCCGGGATCTTGAGATTTGTAGCAGTCATCTTAAGTCATATGGCAGCCTTATGGTCTTTGATGGATGCCTGATAGTTCAACCTAGCTGCCGGAAGTGACTTAGAGCCGTTTCGATGAGACTTGCAAAAGCAAGATTTGTAGCAGTCATTTTAAGTCATATGGCAGCTTTAGGGTCCTTGATGAATGCTCAATAGTCCAACCTAGCTGACGGAAGTGACTTAGAGCCGGCAACTTGAGATTTGTAGCAGTCATCTTAAGTCATATGGCAGCTTTACGGTCCTTGATGGATGCCCGATAGTCAAACCTAGCTGCCGCAATTGATTTAGAGCCGCTTCGGTGAGACTTGCAACAGCCATCTTAAGCCATCTTTTTCCAAACTAGCTGCAGGAAGTGACTTAGTACCGGGATCTTAAGATTTGTAGCAGTCGTCTTAAGTCATATGGCAGCCTAAGATTCCTTGATGGATGCCCGATAGTCTCACCTAGCTGACGGAAGTGACTTAGAGCCGTCTCGATGAGACTTGCAACAACCATCTTAAGTCATCTTAAGCCATCTTAAGCCATTTTACTTAGAGCCGGGGTCTGGATATTTGTAGAAGTCATCTTAAGTCATATGGCAGCCTAAGATTCCTTGATGGATGCCCAATAGTCAAACCTAACTGACGGAAGTGACTTAGAGCCGGGATCTTGAGATTTGTAGCAGTCATTTTAAGTCATATGGCAGCCTTACGGTCTTTGATGGATGCCCCATAGTCCAACCTAACTGACGGAAGTGACTTAGAGCCGGGATCTTGAGATTTGTAGCAGTCATCTTAAGTCATATGGTAGCCTAAGATTCCTTGATGTATGCCCAATAGTCTAACCTAGCTGACGGAAGTGACTTAGAGCCGGGAACTTGAGATTTGTAGCAGTCATCTTAAGTCATACAGCAGCCTTACGGTCCTTGATGGATGCTCGATAGTCCAACCTAGCTGCCGAAAGTGACTTAGAGACGGGATCTTGAGATTTGTAGCAGTCATTTTAAGTCATATGGCAGCCTTACGGTTCTTGATGGATGCCCAATAGTCCAACCTAGCTGCCGAAAGTGACTTAGAGCCGGGAACTTGGATGCCCGATAGTCAAACCTAGCTGCCGCAATTGACTTAGAGCCGCTTCGATGAGACTTGCAACAGCCATCTTAAGCCATCTTACTCCAAACTAGCTGCCGGAAGTGACTTAGAGCCGGGAACTTGAGATTTGTAGCAGTCATCTTAAGTCATATGGCAGCTTTACGGTCATTGATGGATGCCCGATAGTCCAACCTAGTTGACGGAAGTGACTTAGAGCCGGGATCTTGAGATTTGTAGCAGTCATTTTAAGTCATATGGCAGCCTTACGGTCCTTGATGGATGCCCAATAGTTCAACCTAGCCGCCGGAAGTGACTTAGAGCCGTTTCGATGAGACTTGCAAAAGCAAGAGTTGTAGCAGTCATTTTAAGTCATATGGCAGCCTTACGGTCCTTGATGGATGCTCAATAGTCCAACCTAGCTGACGGAAGTGACTTAGAGCCGGCAACTTGAGATTTGTAGCAGTCATCTTAAGTCATATGGCAGCTTTACGGTCCTTGATGGATGCCCGATAGTCAAACCTAGCTGACGGAAGTGACTTAGAGCCGGGATCTTGAGATTTGTAGCCTAGCTGCCGGAAGTGACTTAGAGCCGGGATCTGGATATTTGTAGCAGTCATCTTAAGTCATATGGCAGCCTTAGATTCCTTGATGTATGCCCAATAGTCCAACCTAGCTGACGGAAGTGACTTAGAGCCGGGATCTTGAGATTTGTAGCAGTCATTTTAAGTCATATGGCAGCCTTACGGTCCTTGATGGATGCCCAATAGTCAAACCTAACTGACGGAAGTGACTTAGAGCCGGGATCTTGAGATTTGTAGCAGTCATTTTAAGTCATATGGCAGCCTTACGGTCTTTGATGGATGCCCCATAGTCCAACCTAACTGACGGAAGTGACTTAGAGCCGGGATCTTGAGATTTGTAGCAGTCATTTTAAGTCATATGGCAGCCTTACGGTCCTTGATGGATGCCCAATAGTCCAACCTAGCTGCCGGAAGTGACTTAGATCTGGATATTTGTAGCAGTCATCTTAAGTCATATGGTAGCCTAAGATTCCTTGATGTATGCCCAATAGTCCAACCTAGCTGACGGAAGTGACTTAGAGCCGAGATCTCGAGATTTGTAGCAGTCGTCTTAAGTCATATGGCAGCCTAAGATTCCTTGATGGATGCCCGATAGTCTCACCTAGCTGACGGAAGTGACTTAGAGCCGTCTCGATGAGACTTGCAACAACCATCTTAAGTCATCTTAAGCCATCTTAAGCCATTTTACTTAGAGCCGGGGTCTGGATATTTGTAGAAGTCATCTTAAGTCATATGGCAGCCTAAGATTCCTTGATGGATGCCCAATAGTCAAACCTAACTGACGGAAGTGACTTAGAGCCGGGATCTTGAGATTTGTAGCAGTCATTTTAAGTCATATGGCAGCCTTACGGTCTTTGATGGATGCCCCATAGTCCAACCTAACTGACGGAAGTGACTTAGAGCCGGGATCTTGAGATTTGTAGCAGTCATCTTAAGTCATATGGTAGCCTAAGATTCCTTGATGTATGCCCAATAGTCCAACCTAGCTGACGGAAGTGACTTAGAGCCGGGATCTCGAGATTTGTAGCAGTCGTCTTAAGTCATATGGCAGCCTAAGATTCCTTGATGGATGCCCAATAGTCCAACCTAGCTGACGGAAGTGACTTAGAGCCGGGATCTCGAGATTTGTAGCAGTCATCTTAAGTCATATGGCAGCCTTACGGTCCTTGATGGATGCCCGATAGTCAAACCTAACTGACGGAAGTGACTTAGAGCCGGGATCTTGAGATTTGTAGCAGTCATTTTAAGTCATATGGCAGCCTTACGGTCCTTGATGGATGCCCAATAGTCCAACCTAGCTGCCGGAAGTGACTTAGATCTGGATATTTGTAGCAGTCATCTTAAGTCATATGGCAGCCTAAGATTCCTTGATGTATGCCCAATAGTCCAACCTAGCTGACGGAAGTGACTTAGAGCCGGGATCTCGAGATTCGTAGCAGTCGTCTTAAGTCAAATGGCAGCCTAAGATTCCTTGATGGATGCCCGATAGTCTCACCTAGCTGACGGAAGTTACTTAGAGCCGTCTCGATGAGACTTGCAACAACCATCTTAAGTCATCTTAAGCCATCTTAAGCCATTTTACTTAGAGCCGGGGTCTGGATATTTGTAGAAGTCATCTTAAGTCATATGGCAGCCTAAGATTCCTTGATGGATGCCCAATAGTCCAACCTAGCTGACGGAAGTGACTTAGAGCCGGGATCTCGAGATTTGTAGCAGTCGTCTTAAGTCATATGGCAGCCTTACGGTCCTTGATGGATGCCCGATAGTCAAACCTAGCTGCCGCATTTGATTTAGAGCCACTTCGGTGAGACTTGCAACAGCCATCTTAAGCCATCTTTCTCCAAACTAGCTGCAGGAAGTGACTTTGTGCCGGGATCTTAAGATTTGTAGCAGTCATCTTAAGTCATATGGCATCCTTAGGGTCCTTGATGGATGCCCAATAGTCCAACTTAGCTGACGGAAGTGACTTAGAGCCGGGATCTCGAGATTTGTAGCAGTCATCTTAAGTCATATGGCAGCCTTACGGTCCTTGATGGATGCCCGATAGTCAAACCTAGCTGCCGCATTTGATTTAGAGCCACTTCGGTGAGACTTGCAACAGCCATCTTAAGCCATCTTTCTCCAAACTAGCTGCAGGAAGTGACTTAGTGCCGGGATCTTAAGATTTGTAGCAGTCATCTTAAGTCATGTGGCAGCCTTACGGTTCTTGATGGATGCCCAATAGTCCAACCTGGCTGCCGGAAGTGACGTAGAGCCGGGATGTGGATATTTGTAGCAGTCATCTTACGTCATATGGCAGCCTAAGATTCCTTGATGGATGCCTAGTAGTCCAACCTAGCTGCCGGAAGTGACTTAGAGCCGAGATCTTGAGATTTGTAGCAGTCATCTTAAGTCATATGGCAGCCTTAGGGTCCTTGATGGATGCCCGATAGCCCAATCTAGCTGCCGGAAATGACTTAGAGCCGTCTCGATGAGACTTACAACAGCCATCTTAAGTCATCTTAAGCCATCTTACTTAGAGCCGGGATCTTGAGATTTTTAGTAGTCGTCTTAAGTCATATGGCAGCCTAAGATTCATTGATGGATGCCCAATAGTCCAACCTAGCTGCCGGAAGTGACTTAGAGCCAAGATCATGAGATTTGTAGCAGTCATCTTAAGTCATATGGCAGCCTTAGGGTCCTTGATGGATGCCCAATAGTCCAACCTAGCTACCGGAAGTGACTTAGAGCCGGGATCTGGATATTTGTAGCAGTCATCTTACGTCATATGGCAGCCTAAGATTCCTTGATGGATGCCCAATAGTCCAACCTAGCTGCCGGAAGTGACTTAGAGCCAAGATCATGAGATTTGTAGCAGTCATTTTAAGTCATATGGCAGCTTTACGGTCCTTGATGGATGCCAATAGTCCAACCAAGCTGTCGGAAGTGACTTAGAGCCGGGATCTTGAGATTTGTAGCAATTATCTAAAGGCATATGGCAGCCTAAGATTCCTTGATGGATGCCCAATAGTCCAACCTAGCTGCCGGAAGTGACTTAGAGCCGAGATCTTGAGATTTGTAGCAGTCATCTTAAGTCATATGGCAGCCTTAGGGTCCTTGATGGATGCCCAATAGTCCAACCTAGCTACCGGAAGTGACTTAGAGCCGGGATCTGGATATTTGTAGCAGTCATCTTACGTCATATGGCAGCCTAAGATTCCTTGATGGATGCCCAATAGTCCAACCTAGCTGCCGGAAGTGACTTAGAGCAGGGATCTGGATATTTGTAGCAGTCATCTTAAGTCATATGGCAGCCTAAGATTCCTTGATGTATGCCCAATAGTCTAACCTAGCTGACGGAAGTGACTTAGAGCCGGGAACTTGAGATTTGTAGCAGTCATCTTAAGTCATACAGCAGCCTTACGGTCCTTGATGGATGCTCGATAGTCCAACCTAGCTGCCGAAAGTGACTTAGAGACGGGATCTTGAGATTTGTAGCAGTCATTTTAAGTCATATGGCAGCCTTACGGTTCTTGATGGATGCCCAATAGTCCAACCTAGCTGCCGAAAGTGACTTAGAGCCGGGAACTTGGATGCCCGATAGTCAAACCTAGCTGCCGCAATTGACTTAGAGCCGCTTCGATGAGACTTGCAACAGCCATCTTAAGCCATCTTACTCCAAACTAGCTGCCGGAAGTGACTTAGAGCCGGGAACTTGAGATTTGTAGCAGTTATCTTAAGTCATATGGCAGCCTTACGGTTCTTGATGGATGCCCAATAGTCCAACCTAGCTGCCGAAAGTGACTTAGAGCCGGGATCTTGAGATTTGTAGCAGTCATCTTAAGTCATATGGCAGCCTTATGGTCTTTGATGGATGCCTGATAGTTCAACCTAGCTGCCGGAAGTGACTTAGAGCCGTTTCGATGAGACTTGCAAAAGCAAGATTTGTAGCAGTCATTTTAAGTCATATGGCAGCTTTAGGGTCCTTGATGAATGCTCAATAGTCCAACCTAGCTGACGGAAGTGACTTAGAGCCGGCAACTTGAGATTTGTAGCAGTCATCTTAAGTCATATGGCAGCTTTACGGTCCTTGATGGATGCCCGATAGTCAAACCTAGCTGCCGCAATTGATTTAGAGCCGCTTCGGTGAGACTTGCAACAGCCATCTTAAGCCATCTTTTTCCAAACTAGCTGCAGGAAGTGACTTAGTACCGGGATCTTAAGATTTGTAGCAGTCATCTTAAGTCATATGGCAGCCTTAGGGTCCTTGATGGATGCTCAATAGTCCAACCTAGCTAACGGAAGTGACTTAGAGCCGGGAACTTGGATGCCCGATAGTCAAACCTAGCTGCCGCAATTGACTTAGAGCCGCTTCGATGAGACTTGCAACAGCCATCTTAAGCCATCTTACTCCAAACTAGCTGCCGGAAGTGACTTAGAGCCGGGAACTTGAGATTTGTAGCAGTCATCTTAAGTCATATGGCAGCTTTACGGTCATTGATGGATGCCCGATAGTCCAACCTAGTTGACGGAAGTGACTTAGAGCCGGGATCTTGAGATTTGTAGCAGTCATTTTAAGTCATATGGCAGCCTTACGGTCCTTGATGGATGCCCAATAGTTCAACCTAGCCGCCGGAAGTGACTTAGAGCCGTTTCGATGAGACTTGCAAAAGCAAGATTTGTAGCAGTCATTTTAAGTCATATGGCAGCCTTACGGTCCTTGATGGATGCTCAATAGTCCAACCTAGCTGACGGAAGTGACTTAGAGCCGGCAACTTGAGATTTGTAGCAGTCATCTTAAGTCATATGGCAGCTTTACGGTCCTTGATGGATGCCCGATAGTCAAACCTAGCTGACGGAAGTGACTTAGAGCCGGGATCTTGAGATTTGTAGCCTAGCTGCCGGAAGTGACTTAGAGCCGGGATCTGGATATTTGTAGCAGTCATCTTAAGTCATATGGCAGCCTTAGATTCCTTGATGTATGCCCAATAGTCCAACCTAGCTGACGGAAGTGACTTAGAGCCGGGAACTTGAGATTTGTAGCAGTCATTTTAAGTCATATGGCAGCCTTACGGTCCTTGATGGATGCCCAATAGTCCAACCTAGCTGCCGGAAGTGACTTAGAGCAGGGATCTGGATATTTGTAGCAGTCATCTTAAGTCATATGGCAGCCTAAGATTCCTTGATGTATGCCCAATAGTCTAACCTAGCTGACGGAAGTGACTTAGAGCCGGGAACTTGAGATTTGTAGCAGTCATCTTAAGTCATACAGCAGCCTTACGGTCCTTGATGGATGCTCGATAGTCCAACCTAGCTGCCGAAAGTGACTTAGAGACGGGATCTTGAGATTTGTAGCAGTCATTTTAAGTCATATGGCAGCCTTACGGTTCTTGATGGATGCCCAATAGTCCAACCTAGCTGCCGAAAGTGACTTAGAGCCGGGATCTTGAGATTTGTAGCAGTCATCTTAAGTCATATGGCAGCCTTACGGTCTTTGATGGATGCCCGATAGTTCAACCTAGCTGCCGGAAGTGACTTAGAGCCGTTTCGATGAGACTTGCAAAAGCAAGATTTGTAGCAGTCATTTTAAGTCATATGGCAGCTTTAGGGTCCTTGATGAATGCTCAATAGTCCAACCTAGCTGACGGAAGTGACTTAGAGCCGGCAACTTGAGATTTGTAGCAGTCATCTTAAGTCATATGGCAGCTTTACGGTCCTTGATGGATGCCCGATAGTCAAACCTAGCTGCCGCAATTGATTTAGAGCCGCTTCGGTGAGACTTGCAACAGCCATCTTAAGCCATCTTTCTCCAATCTAGCTGCAGGAAGTGACTTAGTACCGGGATCTTAAGATTTGTAGCAGTCATCTTAAGTCATATGGCAGCCTTAGGGTCCTTGATGGATGCTCAATAGTCCAACCTAGCTAACGGAAGTGACTTAGAGCCGGGAACTTGGATGCCCGATAGTCAAACCTAGCTGCCGCAATTGACTTAGAGCCGCTTCGATGAGACTTGCAACAGCCATCTTAAGCCATCTTACTCCAAACTAGCTGCCGGAAGTGACTTAGAGCCGGGAACTTGAGATTTGTAGCAGTCATCTTAAGTCATATGGCAGCTTTACGGTCCTTGATGGATGCCCGATAGTCAAACCTAGCCGCCGCAATTGATTTAGAGCCGCTTCGGTGAGACTTGCAACAGCCATCTTAAGCCATCTTTCTCCAAACTAGCTGCAGGAAGTGACTTAGTGCCGGGATCTTAAGATTTGTAGCAGTCATCTTAAGTCATATGGCAGCCTTAGGGTCCTTGATGGATGCTCAATAGTCCAACCTAGCTGACGGAAGTGACTTAGAGCCGGGAACTTGAGATTTGTAGCAGTTATCTTAAGTCATACGGCAGCCTTACGGTCCTTAATGGATGCCCGATAGTCAAACCTATCTGCCGCAAGTGACTTAGAGCCGCTTCGATGTGACTTGCAACAGCCATCTTAAGCCATCTTACTCCAAACTAGCTGCCGGAAGTCACTTAAAACTGGGATCTTGAGATTTGTAGCAGTTATCTTAAGTCATACGGCAGCCTTACGGTCATTGATGGATGCCCGATAGTCCAACCTAGCTGCCGGAAGTGACTTAGAGCCATCTCGATGAGACTTGCAACAGCCATCTTAAGTCATATGGCAGTCTTAGGGTCCTTTATGGATACAAAATAGTCCAACCTAGCTGCCGGAAGTGACTTAGAGCCGAGATCTTGAGATTTTTTAGCAGTCATCCTAAGTCATGTGGCAGCCTTACGGTCCTTGATGGATGCCCGATAGTCCAACCTAGTTGACGGAAGTGACTTAGAGCCGGGATCTTGAGATTTGTAGCAGTCATTTTAAGTCATATGGCAGCCTTACGGTCCTTGATGGATGCCCAATAGTCCAACCTAGCTGCCGGAAGTGACTTAGAGCCGGGATCTGGATATTTGTAGCAGTCATCTTAAGTCATATGGCAGCCTAAGATTCCTTGATGTATGCCCAATAGTCCAACCTAGCTGACGGAAGTGACTTAGAGCCGGGAACTTGAGATTTGTAGCAGTCATCTTAAGTCATACGGCAGCCTTACGGTCCTTGATGAATGCTCAATAGTCCAACCTAGCTGACGGAAGTGACTTAGAGCCGCGAACTTGAGATTTGTAGCAGTCATTCTAAGTCATATGGCAGCTTTACTGTCCTTGATGGATGCCCGATAGTCAAACCTAGCTGCCGCAATTGATTTAGAGCCGCTTCGGTGAGACTTGCAACAGCCATCTTAAGCCATCTTACTCCAAACTAGCTGCCGGAAGTCACTTAGAACTGGGATCTTGAGATTTGTAGCAGTCATCTTAAGTCATATGGCAGCCTTACGGTCATTGATGGATGCCCGATAGTCCAACCTAGTTGACGGAAGTGACTTAGAGCCGGGATCTTGAGATTTGTAGCAGTCATTTTAAGTCATATGGCAGCCTTACGGTCCTTGATGGATGCCCAATAGTCCAACCTAGCTGCCGTAAGTGACTTAGAGCCGGGATCTGGATATTTGTAGCAGTCATCTTAAGTCATATGGCAGCCTAAGATTCCTTGATGTATGCCCAATAGTCCAACCTAGCTGACGGAAGTGACTTAGAGCCGGGAACTTGAGATTTGTAGCAGTCATTTTAAGTCATATGGCAGCCTTACGGTCCTTGATGGATGCCCAATAGTCCAACCTAGCTGCCGGAAGTGACTTAGAGCAGGGATCTGGATATTTGTAGCAGTCATCTTGAGTCATATGGCAGCCTAAGATTCCTTGATGTATGCCCAATAGTCCAACCTGGCTGACGGAAGTGACTTAGAGCCGGGAACTTGAGATTTGTAGCAGTCATCTTAAGTCATACAGCAGCCTTACGGTCCTTGATGGATGCTCGATAGTCCAACCTAGCTGCCGAAAGTGACTTAGAGACGGGATCTTGAGATTTGTAGCAGTCATTTTAAGTCATATGGCAGCCTTACGGTTCTTGATGGATGCCCAATAGTCCAACCTAGCTGCCGAAAGTGACTTAGAGCCGGGATCTTGAGATTTGTAGCAGTCATCTTAAGTCATATGGCAGCCTAAGATTCCTTGATGTATGCCCAATAGTCCAACCTAGCTGACGGAAGTGATTTAGAGCCGGGATCTCGAGATTTGTAGCAGTCATCTTAAGTCATATGGCAGCCTTACGGTCTTTGATGGATGCCCGATAGTTCAACCTAGCTGCCGGAAGTGACTTAGAGCCGTTTCGATGAGACTTGCAAAAGCAAGATTTGTAGCAGTCATTTTAAGTCATATGGCAACTTTAGGGTCCTTGATGAATGCTCAATAATCCAACCTAGCTGACGGAAGTGACTTAGAGCCGGCAACTTGAGAT
The DNA here is from genome assembly GCA_018150735.1 of Drosophila sp. 14030-0761.01. NCBI lineage: Eukaryota > Metazoa > Arthropoda > Insecta > Diptera > Drosophilidae > Drosophila > Drosophila sp. 14030-0761.01. The sequence goes on from JAECWO010000035.1 coordinate 98,134, forward strand.
TTGTAGCAGTCATCTTAAGTCATATGGCAGCTTTACGGTCCTTGATGGATGCCCGATAGTCAAACCTAGCTGCCGCAATTGATTTAGAGCCGCTTCGGTGAGACTTGCAACAGCCATCTTAAGCCATCTTTCTCCAAACTAGCTGCAGGAAGTGACTTAGTACCGGGATCTTAAGATTTGTAGCAGTCATCTTAAGTCATATGGCAGCCTTAGGGTCCTTGATGGATGCTCAATAGTCCAACCTAGCTGACGGAAGTGACTTAGAGCCGGGAACTTGAGATTTGTAGCAGTTATCTTAAGTCATACGGCAGCCTTACGGTCCTTGATGGATGCCCGATAGTCAAACCTATCTGCCGCAAGTGACTTAGAGCCGCTTCGATGTGACTTGCAACAGCCATCTTACTCCAAACTAGCTGCCGGAAGTCACTTAGAACTGGGATCTTGAGATTTGTAGCAGTTATCTTAAGTCATACGGCAGCCTTACGGTCATTGATGGATGCCCGATAGTCCAACCTAGCTGCCGGAAGTGACTTAGAGCCGTCTCGATGAGACTTGCAACAGCCATCTTAAGTCATATGACAGTCTTAGGGTCGTTTATGGATACAAAATAGTCCAACCTAGCTGCCGGAAGTGACTTAGAGCCGAGATCTTGAGATTTGTAGCAGTCATCCTAAGTCATGTGGCAGCCTTACGGTCCTTGATGGATGCCCAATTGTCCAACCTAGCTGCCGGAAGTGACTTAGAGCCGAGATCTAGAGATTTGTAGCAGTCATCTTAAGTAATAGGGCAGCCTTACGGTCCTTGATGGATGCCCGATAGTCAAACCTAACTGACGGAAGTGACTTAGAGCCGGGATCTTGAGATTTGTAGCAGTCATTTTAAGTCATATGGCAGCCTTACGGTCCTTGATGGATGCCCAATAGTCCAACCTAGCTGCCGGAAGTGACTTAGAGCCGAGATCTAGAGATTTGTAGCAGTCATCTTAAGTAATAGGGCAGCCTTACGGTCCTTGATGGATGCCCGATAGTCAAACCTAACTGACGGAAGTGACTTAGAGCCGGGATCTTGAGATTTGTAGCAGTCATTTTAAGTCATATGGCAGCCTTACGGTCCTTGATGGATGCCCAATAGTCCAACCTAGCTGCCGGAAGTGACTTAGATCTGGATATTTGTAGCAGTCATTTTAAGTCATATGGCAGCCTTACGGTCCTTGATGGATGCCCAATAGTCAAACCTAACTGACGGAAGTGACTTAGAGCCGGGATCTTGAGATTTGTAGCAGTCATTTTAAGTCATATGGCAGCCTTACGGTCTTTGATGGATGCCCCATAGTCCAACCTAACTGACGGAAGTGACTTAGAGCCGGGATCTTGAGATTTGTAGCAGTCATTTTAAGTCATATGGCAGCCTTACGGTCCTTGATGGATGCCCAATAGTCCAACCTAGCTGCCGGAAGTGACTTAGATCTGGATATTTGTAGCAGTCATCTTAAGTCATATGGTAGCCTAAGATTCCTTGATGTATGCCCAATAGTCCAACCTAGCTGACGGAAGTGACTTAGAGCCGGGATCTCGAGATTTGTAGCAGTCGTCTTAAGTCATATGGCAGCCTAAGATTCCTTGATGGATGCCCGATAGTCTCACCTAGCTGACGGAAGTGACTTAGAGCCGTCTCGATGAGACTTGCAACAACCATCTTAAGTCATCTTAAACCATCTTAAGCCATTTTACTTAGAGCCGGGGTCTGGATATTTGTAGCAGTCATCTTAAGTCATACGGCAGCCTAAGATTCCTTGATGGATGCCCAATAGTCCAACCTAGCTGACGGAAGTGACTTAGAGCCGGGATCTCGAGATTTGTAGCAGTCATCTTAAGTCATATGGCAGCCTTACGGTCCTTGATGGATGCCCGATAGTCAAACCTAACTGACGGAAGTGACTTAGAGCCGGGATCTTGAGATTTGTAGCAGTCATTTCAAGTCATATGGCAGCCTTACGGTCCTTGATGGATGCCCAATAGTCCAACCTAGCTGCCGGAAGTGACTTAGATCTGGATATTTGTAGCAGTCATCTTAAGTCATATGGCAGCCTAAGATTCCTTGATGTATGAGACTTGCAACAGCCATCTTAAGCCATCTTACTCCAAACTAGCTGCCGGAAGTCACTTAGAACTGGGATCTTGAGATTTGTAGCAGTCATCTTAAGTCATATGGCAGCCTTACGGTCATTGATGGATGCCCGATAGTCCAACCTAGTTGACGGAAGTGACTTAGAGCCGGGATCTCGAGATTTGTAGCAGTCGTCTTAAGTCATATGGCAGCCTAAGATTCCTTGATGGATGCCCGATAGTCTCACCTAGCTGACGGAAGTGACTTAGAGCCGTCTCGATGAGACTTGCAACAACCATCTTAAGTCATCTTAAGCCATCTTAAGCCATTTTACTTAGAGCCGGGGTCTGGATATTTGTAGAAGTCATCTTAAGTCATATGGCAGCCTAAGATTCCTTGATGGATGCCCAATAGTCAAACCTAACTGATGGAAGTGACTTAGAGCCGGGATCTTGAGATTTGTAGCAGTCATTTTAAGTCATATGGCAGCCTTACGGTCTTTGATGGATGCCCCATAGTCCAACCTAACTGACGGAAGTGACTTAGAGCCGGGATCTTGAGATTTGTAGCAGTCATCTTAAGTCATATGGTAGCCTAAGATTCCTTGATGTATGCCCAATAGTCCAACCTAGCTGACGGAAGTGACTTAGAGCCGGGATCTCGAGATTTGTAGCAGTCGTCTTAAGTCATATGGCAGCCTAAGATTCCTTGATGGATGCCCAATAGTCCAACCTAGCTGACGGAAGTGACTTAGAGCCGGGATCTCGAGATTTGTAGCAGTCATCTTAAGTCATATGGCAGCCTTACGGTCCTTGATGGATGCCCGATAGTCAAACCTAACTGACGGAAGTGACTTAGAGCCGGGATCTTGAGATTTGTAGCAGTCATTTTAAGTCATATGGCAGCCTTACGGTCCTTGATGGATGCCCAATAGTCCAACCTAGCTGCCGGAAGTGACTTAGATCTGGATATTTGTAGCAGTCATCTTAAGTCATATGGCAGCCTAAGATTCCTTGATGTATGCCCAATAGTCCAACCTAGCTGACGGAAGTGACTTAGAGCCGGGATCTCGAGATTCGTAGCAGTCGTCTTAAGTCAAATGGCAGCCTAAGATTCCTTGATGGATGCCCGATAGTCTCACCTAGCTGACGGAAGTTACTTAGAGCCGTCTCGATGAGACTTGCAACAACCATCTTAAGTCATCTTAAGCCATCTTAAGCCATTTTACTTAGAGCCGGGGTCTGGATATTTGTAGAAGTCATCTTAAGTCATATGGCAGCCTAAGATTCCTTGATGGATGCCCAATAGTCCAACCTAGCTGACGGAAGTGACTTAGAGCCGGGATCTCGAGATTTGTAGCAGTCGTCTTAAGTCATATGGCAGCCTTACGGTCCTTGATGGATGCCCGATAGTCAAACCTAGCTGCCGCAATTGATTTAGAGCCGCTTCGGTGAGACTTGCAACAGCCATCTTAAGCCATCTTTCTCCAAACTAGCTGCAGGAAGTGACTTTGTGCCGGGATCTTAAGATTTGTAGCAGTCATCTTAAGTCATATGGCATCCTTAGGGTCCTTGATGGATGCCCAATAGTCCAACTTAGCTGACGGAAGTGACTTAGAGCCGGGATCTCGAGATTTGTAGCAGTCATCTTAAGTCATATGGCAGCCTTACGGTCCTTGATGGATGCCCGATAGTCAAACCTAGCTGCCGCATTTGATTTAGAGCCACTTCGGTGAGACTTGCAACAGCCATCTTAAGCCATCTTTCTCCAAACTAGCTGCAGGAAGTGACTTAGTGCCGGGATCTTAAGATTTGTAGCAGTCATCTTAAGTCATGTGGCAGCCTTACGGTTCTTGATGGATGCCCAATAGTCCAACCTGGCTGCCGGAAGTGACGTAGAGCCGGGATCTGGATATTTGTAGCAGTCATCTTACGTCATATGGCAGCCTAAGATTCCTTGATGGATGCCTAGTAGTCCAACCTAGCTGCCGGAAGTGACTTAGAGCCGAGATCTTGAGATTTGTAGCAGTCATCTTAAGTCATATGGCAGCCTTAGGGTCCTTGATGGATGCCCGATAGCCCAATCTAGCTGCCGGAAATGACTTAGAGCCGTCTCGATGAGACTTACAACAGCCATCTTAAGTCATCTTAAGCCATCTTACTTAGAGCCGGGATCTTGAGATTTTTAGTAGTCGTCTTAAGTCATATGGCAGCCTAAGATTCATTGATGGATGCCCAATAGTCCAACCTAGCTGCCGGAAGTGACTTAGAGCCAAGATCATGAGATTTGTAGCAGTCATCTAAAGGCATATGGCAGCCTTACGGTCATTGATGGATGCCCGATAGTCCAACCTGGCTGCCTTAAGTGACTTAGAGCCGTCTCGGTGAGACTTGCAACAGTTATCTTAAGTCATTTTAAGCCATCTTACTCTAAACTATATGCCGGAAGTGACTTAGTCCCGGGATCTTAAGATTTTTAGCAATTATCTAAAGGCATATGGCAGCCTAAGATTCCTTGATGGATGCCCAATAGTCCAACCTAGCTGCCGGAAGTGACTTAGAGCCGGGATCTTGAGATTTGTAGCAGTCATTTTAAGTCATATGGCAGCTTTACGGTCCTTGATGGATGCCAATAGTCCAACCAAGCTGTCGGAAGTGACTTAGAGCCGGGATCTTGAGATTTGTAGCAATTATCTAAAGGCATATGGCAGCCTAAGATTCCTTGATGGATGCCCAATAGTCCAACCTAGCTGCCGGAAGTGACTTAGAGCCGAGATCTTGAGATTTGTAGCAGTCATCTTAAGTCATATGGCAGCCTTAGGGTCCTTGATGGATGCCCAATAGTCCAACCTAGCTACCGGAAGTGACTTAGAGCCGGGATCTGGATATTTGTAGCAGTCATCTTACGTCATATGGCAGCCTAAGATTCCTTGATGGATGCCCAATAGTCCAACCTAGCTGCCGGAAGTGACTTAGAGCAGGGATCTGGATATTTGTAGCAGTCATCTTAAGTCATATGGCAGCCTAAGATTCCTTGATGTATGCCCAATAGTCTAACCTAGCTGACGGAAGTGACTTAGAGCCGGGAACTTGAGATTTGTAGCAGTCATCTTAAGTCATACAGCAGCCTTACGGTCCTTGATGGATGCTCGATAGTCCAACCTAGCTGCCGAAAGTGACTTAGAGACGGGATCTTGAGATTTGTAGCAGTCATTTTAAGTCATATGGCAGCCTTACGGTTCTTGATGGATGCCCAATAGTCGAACCTAGCTGCCGAAAGTGACTTAGAGCCGGGATCTTGAGATTTGTAGCAGTCATCTTAAGTCATATGGCAGCCTTATGGTCTTTGATGGATGCCTGATAGTTCAACCTAGCTGCCGGAAGTGACTTAGAGCCGTTTCGATGAGACTTGCAAAAGCAAGATTTGTAGCAGTCATTTTAAGTCATATGGCAGCTTTAGGGTCCTTGATGAATGCTCAATAGTCCAACCTAGCTGACGGAAGTGACTTAGAGCCGGCAACTTGAGATTTGTAGCAGTCATCTTAAGTCATATGGCAGCTTTACGGTCCTTGATGGATGCCCGATAGTCAAACCTAGCTGCCGCAATTGATTTAGAGCCGCTTCGGTGAGACTTGCAACAGCCATCTTAAGCCATCTTTTTCCAAACTAGCTGCAGGAAGTGACTTAGTACCGGGATCTTAAGATTTGTAGCAGTCATCTTAAGTCATATGGCAGCCTTAGGGTCCTTGATGGATGCTCAATAGTCCAACCTAGCTAACGGAAGTGACTTAGAGCCGGGAACTTGGATGCCCGATAGTCAAACCTAGCTGCCGCAATTGACTTAAAGCCGCTTCGATGAGACTTGCAACAGCCATCTTAAGCCATCTTACTCCAAACTAGCTGCCGGAAGTGACTTAGAGCCGGGAACTTGAGATTTGTAGCAGTCATCTTAAGTCATATGGCAGCTTTACGGTCATTGATGGATGCCCGATAGTCCAACCTAGTTGACGGAAGTGACTTAGAGCCGGGATCTTGAGATTTGTAGCAGTCATTTTAAGTCATATGGCAGCCTTACGGTCCTTGATGGATGCCCAATAGTTCAACCTAGCCGCCGGAAGTGACTTAGAGCCGTTTCGATGAGACTTGCAAAAGCAAGATTTGTAGCAGTCATTTTAAGTCATATGGCAGCCTTACGGTCCTTGATGGATGCTCAATAGTCCAACCTAGCTGACGGAAGTGACTTAGAGCCGGCAACTTGAGATTTGTAGCAGTCATCTTAAGTCATATGGCAGCTTTACGGTCCTTGATGGATGCCCGATAGTCAAACCTAGCTGACGGAAGTGACTTAGAGCCGGGATCTTGAGATTTGTAGCCTAGCTGCCGGAAGTGACTTAGAGCCGGGATCTGGATATTTGTAGCAGTCATCTTAAGTCATATGGCAGCCTTAGATTCCTTGATGTATGCCCAATAGTCCAACCTAGCTGACGGAAGTGACTTAGAGCCGGGAACTTGAGATTTGTAGCAGTCATTTTAAGTCATATGGCAGCCTTACGGTCCTTGATGGATGCCCAATAGTCCAACCTAGCTGCCGGAAGTGACTTAGAGCAGGGATCTGGATATTTGTAGCAGTCATCTTAAGTCATATGGCAGCCTAAGATTCCTTGATGTATGCCCAATAGTCTAACCTAGCTGACGGAAGTGACTTAGAGCCGGGAACTTGAGATTTGTAGCAGTCATCTTAAGTCATACAGCAGCCTTACGGTCCTTGATGGATGCTCGATAGTCCAACCTAGCTGCCGAAAGTGACTTAGAGACGGGATCTTGAGATTTGTAGCAGTCATTTTAAGTCATATGGCAGCCTTACGGTTCTTGATGGATGCCCAATAGTCCAACCTAGCTGCCGAAAGTGACTTAGAGCCGGGATCTTGAGATTTGTAGCAGTCATCTTAAGTCATATGGCAGCCTTACGGTCTTTGATGGATGCCCGATAGTTCAACCTAGCTGCCGGAAGTGACTTAGAGCCGTTTCGATGAGACTTGCAAAAGCAAGATTTGTAGCAGTCATTTTAAGTCATATGGCAGCTTTAGGGTCCTTGATGAATGCTCAATAGTCCAACCTAGCTGACGGAAGTGACTTAGAGCCGGCAACTTGAGATTTGTAGCAGTCATCTTAAGTCATATGGCAGCTTTACGGTCCTTGATGGATGCCCGATAGTCAAACCTAGCTGCCGCAATTGATTTAGAGCCGCTTCGGTGAGACTTGCAACAGCCATCTTAAGCCATCTTTCTCCAATCTAGCTGCAGGAAGTGACTTAGTACCGGGATCTTAAGATTTGTAGCAGTCATCTTAAGTCATATGGCAGCCTTAGGGTCCTTGATGGATGCTCAATAGTCCAACCTAGCTAACGGAAGTGACTTAGAGCCGGGAACTTGGATGCCCGATAGTCAAACCTAGCTGCCGCAATTGACTTAGAGCCGCTTCGATGAGACTTGCAACAGCCATCTTAAGCCATCTTACTCCAAACTAGCTGCCGGAAGTGACTTAGAGCCGGGAACTTGAGATTTGTAGCAGTCATCTTAAGTCATATGGCAGCTTTACGGTCCTTGATGGATGCCCGATAGTCAAACCTAGCCGCCGCAATTGATTTAGAGCCGCTTCGGTGAGACTTGCAACAGCCATCTTAAGCCATCTTTCTCCAAACTAGCTGCAGGAAGTGACTTAGTGCCGGGATCTTAAGATTTGTAGCAGTCATCTTAAGTCATATGGCAGCCTTAGGGTCCTTGATGGATGCTCAATAGTCCAACCTAGCTGACGGAAGTGACTTAGAGCCGGGAACTTGAGATTTGTAGCAGTTATCTTAAGTCATACGGCAGCCTTACGGTCCTTAATGGATGCCCGATAGTCAAACCTATCTGCCGCAAGTGACTTAGAGCCGCTTCGATGTGACTTGCAACAGCCATCTTAAGCCATCTTACTCCAAACTAGCTGCCGGAAGTCACTTAAAACTGGGATCTTGAGATTTGTAGCAGTTATCTTAAGTCATACGGCAGCCTTACGGTCATTGATGGATGCCCGATAGTCCAACCTAGCTGCCGGAAGTGACTTAGACCCATCTCGATGAGACTTGCAACAGCCATCTTAAGTCATATGGCAGTCTTAGGGTCCTTTATGGATACAAAATAGTCCAACCTAGCTGCCGGAAGTGACTTAGAGCCGAGATCTTGAGATTTTTTAGCAGTCATCCTAAGTCATGTGGCAGCCTTACGGTCCTTGATGGATGCCCGATAGTCCAACCTAGTTGACGGAAGTGACTTAGAGCCGGGATCTTGAGATTTGTAGCAGTCATTTTAAGTCATATGGCAGCCTTACGGTCCTTGATGGATGCCCAATAGTCCAACCTAGCTGCCGGAAGTGACTTAGAGCCGGGATCTGGATATTTGTAGCAGTCATCTTAAGTCATATGGCAGCCTAAGATTCCTTGATGTATGCCCAATAGTCCAACCTAGCTGACGGAAGTGACTTAGAGCCGGGAACTTGAGATTTGTAGCAGTCATCTTAAGTCATACGGCAGCCTTACGGTCCTTGATGAATGCTCAATAGTCCAACCTAGCTGACGGAAGTGACTTAGAGCCGCGAACTTGAGATTTGTAGCAGTCATCCTAAGTCATATGGCAGCTTTACTGTCCTTGATGGATGCCCGATAGTCAAACCTAGCTGCCGCAATTGATTTAGAGCCGCTTCGGTGAGACTTGCAACAGCCATCTTAAGCCATCTTACTCCAAACTAGCTGCCGGAAGTCACTTAGAACTGGGATCTTGAGATTTGTAGCAGTCATCTTAAGTCATATGGCAGCCTTACGGTCATTGATGGATGCCCGATAGTCCAACCTAGTTGACGGAAGTGACTTAGAGCCGGGATCTTGAGATTTGTAGCAGTCATTTTAAGTCATATGGCAGCCTTACGGTCCTTGATGGATGCCCAATAGTCCAACCTAGCTGCCGTAAGTGACTTAGAGCCGGGATCTGGATATTTGTAGCAGCCATCTTAAGTCATATGGCAGCCTAAGATTCCTTGATGTATGCCCAATAGTCCAACCTAGCTGACGGAAGTGACTTAGAGCCGGGAACTTGAGATTTGTAGCAGTCATTTTAAGTCATATGGCAGCCTTACGGTCCTTGATGGATGCCCAATAGTCCAACCTAGCTGCCGGAAGTGACTTAGAGCAGGGATCTGGATATTTGTAGCAGTCATCTTGAGTCATATGGCAGCCTAAGATTCCTTGATGTATGCCCAATAGTCCAACCTGGCTGACGGAAGTGACTTAGAGCCGGGAACTTGAGATTTGTAGCAGTCATCTTAAGTCATACAGCAGCCTTACGGTCCTTGATGGATGCTCGATAGTCCAACCTAGCTGCCGAAAGTGGCTTAGAGCCAAATCTTGAGATTTGTAGCAGTCATATAAAGGCATATGGCAGCCTTACGGTTCTTGATGGATGCCCAATAGTCCAACCTAGCTGCCGAAAGTGACTTAGAGCCGGGATCTTGAGATTTGTAGCAGTCATCTTAAGTCATATGGCAGCCTAAGATTCCTTGATGTATGCCCAATAGTCCAACCTAGCTGACGGAAGTGATTTAGAGCCGGGATCTCGAGATTTGTAGCAGTCATCTTAAGTCATATGGCAGCCTTACGGTCTTTGATGGATGCCCGATAGTTCAACCTAGCTGCCGGAAGTGACTTAGAGCCGTTTCGATGAGACTTGCAAGAGCAAGATTTGTAGCAGTCATTTTAAGTCATATGGCAACTTTAGGGTCCTTGATGAATGCTCAATAATCCAACCTAGCTGACGGAAGTGACTTAGAGCCGGCAACTTGAGATTTGTAGCAGTCATCTTAAGTCATATGGCAGCTTTACGGTCCTTGATGGATGCCCGATAGTCAAACCTAGCTGCCGCAATTGATTTAGAGCCGCTTCGGTGAGACTTGCAACAGCCATCTTAAGCCATCTTTCTCCAAACTAGCTGCAGGAAGTGACTTAGTACCGGGATCTTAAGATTTGTAGCAGTCATCTTAAGTCATATGGCAGCCTTAGGGTCCTTGATGGATGCTCAATAGTCCAACCTAGCTAACGGAAGTGACTTAGAGCCGGGAACTTGGATGCCCGATAGTCAAACCTAGCTGCCGCAATTGACTTAGAGCCGCTTCGATGAGACTTGCAACAGCCATCTTAAGCCATCTTACTCCAAACTAGGTGCCGGAAGTGACTTAGAGCCGGGAACTTGAGATTTGAAGCAGTCATCTTAAGTCATATGGCAGCCTTAGGGTCCTTGATGAATGCTCAATAGTCCAACCTAGCTGACGGAAGTGACTTAGAGCCGGGAACTTGAGATTTGTAGCAGTCATCTTAAGTCATATGGCAGCTTTACGGTCCTTGATGGATGCCCGATAGTCAAACCTAGCCGCCGCAATTGATTTAGAGCCGCTTCGGTGAGACTTGCAACAGCCATCTTAAGCCATCTTTCTCCAAACTAGCTGCAGGAAGTGACTTAGTGCCGGGATCTTAAGATTTGTAGCAGTCATCTTAAGTCATATGGCAGCCTTAGGGTCCTTGATGGATGCTCAATAGTCCAACCTAGCTGACGGAAGTGACTTAGAGCCGGGAACTTGAGATTTGTAGCAGTTATCTTAAGTCATACGGCAGCCTTACGGTCCTTGATGGATGCCCGATAGTCAAACCTATCTGCCGCAAGTGACTTAGAGCCGCTTCGATGTGACTTGCAACAGCCATCTTACTCCAAACTAGCTGCCGGAAGTCACTTAGAACTGGGATCTTGAGATTTGTAGCAGTTATCTTAAGTCATACGGCAGCCTTACGGTCATTGATGGATGCCCGATAGTCCAACCTAGCTGCCGGAAGTGACTTAGAGCCGTCTCGATGAGACTTGCAACAGCCATCTTAAGTCATATGACAGTCTTAGGGTCGTTTATGGATACAAAATAGTCCAACCTAGCTGCCGGAAGTGACTTAGAGCCGAGATCTTGAGATTTGTAGCAGTCATCTTAAGTCATGTGGCAGCCTTACGGTCCTTGATGGATGCCCAATTGTCCAACCTAGCTGCCGGAAGTGACTTAGAGCCGTGATCTAGAGATTTGTAGCAGTCATCTTAAGTAATAGGGCAGCCTTACGGTCCTTGATGGATGCCCGATAGTCAAACCTAACTGACGGAAGTGACTTAGAGCCGGGATCTTGAGATTTATAGCAGTCATTTTAAGTCATATGGCAGCCTTACGGTCCTTGATGGATGCCCAATAGTCAAACCTAACTGACGGAAGTGACTTAGAGCCGGGATCTTGAGATTTGTAGCAGTCATTTTAAGTCATATGGCAGCCTTACGGTCTTTGATGGATGCCCCATAGTCCAACCTAACTGACGGAAGTGACTTAGAGCCGGGATCTTGAGATTTGTAGCAGTCATTTTAAGTCATATGGCAGCCTTACGGTCCTTGATGGATGCCCAATAGTCCAACCTAGCTGCCGGAAGTGACTTAGATCTGGATATTTGTAGCAGTCATCTTAAGTCATATGGTAGCCTAAGATTCCTTGATGTATGCCCTATAGTCCAACCTAGCTGACGGAAGTGACTTAGAGCCGGGATCTCGAGATTTGTAGCAGTCGTCTTAAGTCATATGGCAGCCTAAGATTCCTTGATGGATGCCCGATAGTCTCACCTAGCTGACGGAAGTGACTTAGAGCCGTCTCGATGAGACTTGCAACAACCATCTTAAGTCATCTTAAACCATCTTAAGCCATTTTACTTAGAGCCGGGGTCTGGATATTTGTAGCAGTCATCTTAAGTCATATGGCAGCCTAAGATTCCTTGATGGATGCCCAATAGTCCAACCTAGCTGACGGAAGTGACTTAGAGCCGGGATCTCGAGATTTGTAGCAGTCATCTTAAGTCATATGGCAGCCTTACGGTCCTTGATGGATGCCCGATAGTCAAACCTAACTGACGGAAGTGACTTAGAGCCGGGATCTTGAGATTTGTAGCAGTCATTTCAAGTCATATGGCAGCCTTACGGTCCTTGATGGATGCCCAATAGTCCAACCTAGCTGCCGGAAGTGACTTAGATCTGGATATTTGTAGCAGTCATCTTAAGTCATATGGCAGCCTAAGATTCCTTGATGTATGCCCAATAGTCCAACCTAGCTGACGGAAGTGACTTAGAGCCGGGATCTCGAGATTCGTAGCAGTCGTCTTAAGTCATATGGCAGCCTAAGATTCCTTGATGGATGCCCGATAGTCTCACCTAGCTGACGGAAGTTACTTAGAGCCGTCTCGATGAGACTTGCAACAACCATCTTAAGTCATCTTAAGCCATCTTAAGCCATTTTACTTAGAGCCGGGGTCTGGATATTTGTAGAAGTCATCTTAAGTCATATGGCAGCCTAAGATTCCTTGATGGATGCCCAATAGTCCAACCTAGCTGACGGAAGTGACTTAGAGCCGGGATCTCGAGATTTGTAGCAGTCGTCTTAAGTCATATGGCAGCCTTACGGTCCTTGATGGATGCCCGATAGTCAAACCTAGCTGCCGCAATTGATTTAGAGACGCTTCGGTGAGACTTGCAACAGCCATCTTAAGCCATCTTTCTCCAAACTAGCTGCAGGAAGTGACTTTGTGCCGGGATCTTAAGATTTGTAGCAGTCATCTTAAGTCATATGGCATCCTTAGGGTCCTTGATGGATGCCCAATAGTCCAACTTAGCTGACGGAAGTGACTTAGAGCCGGGATCTCGAGATTTGTAGCAGTCATCTTAAGTCATATGGCAGCCTTACGGTCCTTGATGGATGCCCGATAGTCAAACCTAGCTGCCGCATTTGATTTAGAGCCACTTCGGTGAGACTTGCAACAGCCATCTTAAGCCATCTTTCTCCAAACTAGCTGCAGGAAGTGACTTAGTGCCGGGATCTTAAGATTTGTAGCAGTCATCTTAAGTCATGTGGCAGCCTTACGGTTCTTGATGGATGCCCAATAGTCCAACCTGGCTGCCGGAAGTGACGTAGAGCCGGGATCTGGATATGTGTAGCAGTCATCTTACGTCATATGGCAGCCTAAGATTCCTTGATGGATGCCTAGTAGTCCAACCTAGCTGCCGGAAGTGACTTAGAGCCGAGATCTTGAGATTTGTAGCAGTCATCTTAAGTCATATGGCAGCCTTAGGGTCAGTCATCTTGAGTCATATGGCAGCCTAAGATTCCTTGATGTATGCCCAATAGTCCAACCTGGCTGACGGAAGTGACTTAGAGCCGGGAACTTGAGATTTGTAGCAGTCATCTTAAGTCATACAGCAGCCTTACGGTCCTTGATGGATGCTCGATAGTCCAACCTAGCTGCCGAAAGTGACTTAGAGACGGGATCTTGAGATTTGTAGCAGTCATTTTAAGTCATATGGCAGCCTTACGGTTCTTGATGGATGCCCAATAGTCCAACCTAGCTGCCGAAAGTGACTTAGAGCCGGGATCTTGAGATTTGTAGCAGTCATCTTAAGTCATATGGCAGCCTAAGATTCCTTGATGTATGCCCAATAGTCCAACCTAGCTGACGGAAGTGATTTAGAGCCGGGATCTCGAGATTTGTAGCAGTCATCTTAAGTCATATGGCAGCCTTACGGTCTTTGATGGATGCCCGATAGTTCAACCTAGCTGACGGAAGTGACTTAGAGCCGGCAACTTGAGATTTGTAGCAGTCATCTTAAGTCATATGGCAGCTTTACGGTCCTTGATGGATGCCCGATAGTCAAACCTAGCTGCCGCAATTGATTTAGAGCCGCTTCGGTGAGACTTGCAACAGCCATCTTAAGCCATCTTTCTCCAAACTAGCTGCAGGAAGTGACTTAGTACCGGGATCTTAAGATTTGTAGCAGTCATCTTAAGTCATATGGCAGCCTTAGGGTCCTTGATGTATGCCCAATAGTCCAACCTAGCTGACGGAAGTGATTTAGAGCCGGGATCTCGAGATTTGTAGCAGTCATCTTAAGTCATATGGCAGCCTTACGGTCTTTGATGGATGCCCGATAGTTCAACCTAGCTGACGGAAGTGACTTAGAGCCGGCAACTTGAGATTTGTAGCAGTCATTTTAAGTCATATGGCAGCCTTACGGTTCTTGATGGATGCCCAATAGTCCAACCTAGCTGCCGAAAGTGACTTAGAGCCGGGATCTTGAGATTTGTAGCAGTCATCTTAAGTCATATGGCAGCCTAAGATTCCTTGATGTATGCCCAATAGTCCAACCTAGCTGACGGAAGTGACTTAGAGACGGGATCTTGAGATTTGTAGCAGTCATTTTAAGTCATATGGCAACTTTAGGGTCCTTGATGAATGCTCAATAGTCCAACCTAGCTGACGGAAGTGACTTAGAGCCGGCAACTTGAGATTTGTAGCAGTCATCTTAAGTCATATGGCAGCTTTACGGTCCTTGATGGATGCCCGATAGTCAAACCTAGCTGCCGCAATTGATTTAGAGCCGCTTCGGTGAGACTTGCAACAGCCATCTTAAGCCATCTTTCTCCAAACTAGCTGCAGGAAGTGACTTAGTACCGGGATCTTAAGATTTGTAGCAGTCATCTTAAGTCATATGGCAGCCTTAGGGTCCTTGATGGATGCTCAATAGTCCAACCTAGCTAACGGAAGTGACTTAGAGCCGGGAACTTGGATGCCCGATAGTCAAACCTAGCTGCCGCAATTGACTTAGAGCCGCTTCGATGAGACTTGCAACAGCCATCTTAAGCCATCTTACTCCAAACTAGCTGCAGGAAGTGACTTAGTGCCGGGATCTTAAGATTTGTAGCAGTCATCTTAAGTCATATGGCAGCCTTAGGGTCCTTGATGGATGCTCAATAGTCCAACCTAGCTGACGGAAGTGACTTAGAGCCGGGAACTTGAGATTTGTAGCAGTCATCTTAAGTCATATGGCAGCTTTACGGTCCTTGATGGATGCCCGATAGTCAAACCTAGCCGCCGCAATTGATTTAGAGCCGCTTCGGTGAGACTTGCAACAGCCATCTTAAGCCATCTTTCTCCAAACTAGCTGCAGGAAGTGACTTAGTGCCGGGATCTTAAGATTTGTAGCAGTCATCTTAAGTCATATGGCAGCCTTAGGGTCCTTGATGGATGCTCAATAGTCCAACCTAGCTGACGGAAGTGACTTAGAGCCGGGAACTTGAGATTTGTAGCAGTTATCTTAAGTCATACGGCAGCCTTACGGTCCTTGATGGATGCCCGATAGTCAAACCTATCTGCCGCAAGTGACTTAGAGCCGCTTCGATGTGACTTGCAACAGCCATCTTACTCCAAACTAGCTGCCGGAAGTCACTTAGAACTGGGATCTTGAGATTTGTAGCAGTTATCTTAAGTCATACGGCAGCCTTACGGTCATTGATGGATGCCCGATAGTCCAACCTAGCTGCCGGAAGTGACTAAGAGCCGTCTCGATGAGACTTGCAACAGCCATCTTAAGTCATATGACAGTCTTAGGGTCGTTTATGGATACAAAATAGTCCAACCTAGCTGCCGGAAGTGACTTAGAGCCGAGATCTTCAGATTTGTAGCAGTCATCCTAAGTGATGTGGCAGCCTTACGGTCCTTGATGGATGCCCAATTGTCCAACCTAGCTGCCGGAAGTGACTTAGAGCCGAGATCTAGAGATTTGTAGCAGTCATCTTAAGTAATAGGGCAGCCTTACGGTCCTTGATGGATGCCCGATAGTCAAACCTAACTGACGGAAGTGACTTAGAGCCGGGATCTTGAGATTTGTAGCAGTCATTTTAAGTCATATGGCAGCCTTACGGTCCTTGATGGATGCCCAATAGTCAAACCTAACTGACGGAAGTGACTTAGAGCCGGGATCTTGAGATTTGTAGCAGTCATTTTAAGTCATATGGCAGCCTTACGGTCTTTGATGGATGCCCCATAGTCCAACCTAACTGACGGAAGTGACTTAGAGCCGGGATCTTGAGATTTGTAGCAGTCATTTTAAGTCATATGGCAGCCTTACGGTCCTTGATGGATGCCCAATAGTCCAACCTAGCTGCCGGAAGTGACTTAGATCTGGATATTTGTAGCAGTCATCTTAAGTCATATGGTAGCCTAAGATTCCTTGATGTATGCCCAATAGTCCAACCTAGCTGACGGAAGTGACTTAGAGCCGGGATCTCGAGATTTGTAGCAGTCGTCTTAAGTCATATGGCAGCCTAAGATTCCTTGATGGATGCCCGATAGTCTCACCTAGCTGACGGAAGTGACTTAGAGCCGTCTCGATGAGACTTGCAACAACCATCTTAAGTCATCTTAAACCATCTTAAGCCATTTTACTTAGAGCCGGGGTCTGGATATTTGTAGCAGTCATCTTAAGTCATATGGCAGCCTAAGATTCCTTGATGGATGCCCAATAGTCCAACCTAGCTGACGGAAGTGACTTAGAGCCGGGATCTCGAGATTTGTAGCAGTCATCTTAAGTCATATGGCAGCCTTACGGTCCTTGATGGATGCCCGATAGTCAAACCTAACTGACGGAAGTGACTTAGAGCCGGGATCTTGAGATTTGTAGCAGTCATTTTAAGTCATATGGCAGCCTTACGGTCCTTGATGGATGCCCAATAGTCCAACCTAGCTGCCGGAAGTGACTTAGATCTGGATATTTGTAGCAGTCATCTTAAGTCATATGGTAGCCTAAGATTCCTTGATGTATGCCCAATAGTCCAACCTAGCTGACGGAAGTGACTTAGAGCCGGGATCTCGAGATTTGTAGCAGTCGTCTTAAGTCATATGGCAGCCTAAGATTCCTTGATGGATGCCCGATAGTCTCACCTAGCTGACGGAAGTGACTTAGAGCCGTCTCGATGAGACTTGCAACAACCATCTTAAGTCATCTTAAACCATCTTAAGCCATTTTACTTAGAGCCGGGGTCTGGATATTTGTAGCAGTCATCTTAAGTCATATGGCAGCCTAAGATTCCTTGATGGATGCCCAATAGTCCAACCTAGCTGACGGAAGTGACTTAGAGCCGGGATCTCGAGATTTGTAGCAGTCATCTTAAGTCATATGGCAGCCTTACGGTCCTTGATGGATGCCCGATAGTCAAACCTAGCTGACGGAAGTTACTTAGAGCCGTCTCGATGAGACTTGCAACAACCATCTTAAGTCATCTTAAGCCATCTTAAGCCATTTTACTTAGAGCCGGGGTCTGGATATTTGTAGAAGTCATCTTAAGTCATATGGCAGCCTAAGATTCCTTGATGGATGCCCAATAGTCCAACCTAGCTGACGGAAGGGACTTAGAGCCGGGATCTCGAGATTTGTAGCAGTCGTCTTAAGTCATATGGCAGCCTTACGGTCCTTGATGGATGCCCGATAGTCAAACCTAGCTGCCGCAATTGATTTAGAGACGCTTCGGTGAGACTTGCAACAGCCATCTTAAGCCATCTTTCTCCAAACTAGCTGCAGGAAGTGACTTTGTGCCGGGATCTTAAGATTTGTAGCAGTCATCTTAAGTCATATGGCATCCTTAGGGTCCTTGATGGATGCCCAATAGTCCAACTTAGCTGACGGAAGTGACTTAGAGCCGGGATCTCGAGATTTGTAGCAGTCATCTTAAGTCATATGGCAGCCTTACGGTCCTTGATGGATGCCCGATAGTCAAACCTAGCTGCCGCATTTGATTTAGAGCCACTTCGGTGAGACTTGCAACAGCCATCTTAAGCCATCTTTCTCCAAACTAGCTGCAGGAAGTGACTTAGTGCCGGGATCTTAAGATTTGTAGCAGTCATCTTAAGTCATGTGGCAGCCTTACGGTTCTTGATGGATGCCCAATAGTCCAACCTGGCTGCCGGAAGTGACGTAGAGCCGGGATCTGGATATTTGTAGCAGTCATCTTACGTCATATGGCAGCCTAAGATTCCTTGATGGATGCCTAGTAGTCCAACCTAGCTGCCGGAAGTGACTTAGAGCCGAGATCTTGAGATTTGTAGCAGTCATCTTAAGTCATATGGCAGCCTTAGGGTCCTTGATGGATGCCCGATAGCCCAATCTAGCTGCCGGAAATGACTTAGAGCCGTCTCGATGAGACTTACAACAGCCATCTTAAGTCATCTTAAGCCATCTTACTTAGAGCCGGGATCTTGAGATTTTTAGTAGTCGTCTTAAGTCATATGGCAGCCTAAGATTCATTGATGGATGCCCAATAGTCCAACCTAGCTGCCGGAAGTGACTTAGAGCCGAGATCTTGAGATTTGTAGCAGTCATCTTAAGTCATATGGCAGCCTTAGGGTCCTTGATGGATGCCTAGTAGTCCAACCTAGCTGCCGGAAGTGACTTAGAGCCGAGATCTTGAGATTTGTAGCAGTCATCTTACGTCATATGGCAGCCTAAGATTCCTTGATGGATGCCCAATAGTCAAACCTAGCTGCCGGAAGTGACTTCGAGCCAAATCTTGAGATTTGTAGCAGTCATCTAAAGGCATATGGCAGCCTTACGGTCATTGATGGATGCCCGATAGTCCAACCTAGCTGTCGGAAGTGACTTAGAGCCGGGATCGTGAGATTTGTAGCAGTCATCTAAAGGCATATGGCAGCTTTACGGTCATTGATGGATGCCCGATAGTCCAACCTAGCTGCCGGAAGTGACTTATAGCCGAGATCTTGAGATTTGTAGCAGTCATCTAAAGGCATATGGCAGCCTTACGGTCATTGATGGATGCCCGATAGTCCAACCTGGCTGCCGGAAGTGACTTAGAGCCGAGATCTTGAGATTTGTAGCAGTCATCTTAAGTCATGTGGCAGCCTTACGGTCCTTGATGGATGCCCAATAGTCCAACCTGGCTGCCGGAAGTGACTTAGAGCCGGGATCTGGATATTTGTAGCAGTCATCTTACGTCATATGGCAGCCTAAGATTCCTTGATGGATGCCTAGTAGTCCAACCTAGCTGCCGGAAGTGACTTAGAGCCGAGATCTTGAGATTTGTAGCAGTCATCTTAAGTCATATGGCTGCCTTAGGGTCCTTGATGGATGCCCGATAGCCCAATCTAGCTGCCGGAAATGACTTAAAGCCGTCTCGATGAGCTCGATGAGATGGCTGCCGGAAGTGACTTAGAGCCGGGATCTCGAGATTTGTAGCAGTCATCTTAAGTCATATGGCAGCCTTACGGTCCTTGATGGATGCCCGATAGTCAAACCTAACTGACGGAAGTGACTTAGAGCCGGGATCTTGAGATTTGTAGCAGTCATTTTAAGTCATATGGCAGCCTTACGGTCCTTGATGGATGCCCAATAGTCCAACCTAGCTGCCGGAAGTGACTTAGATCTGGATATTTGTAGCAGTCATCTTAAGTCATATGGTAGCCTAAGATTCCTTGATGTATGCCCAATAGTCCAACCTAGCTGACGGAAGTGACTTAGAGCCGGGATCTCGAGATTTGTAGCAGTCGTCTTAAGTCATATGGCAGCCTAAGATTCCTTGATGGATGCCCGATAGTCTCACCTAGCTGACGGAAGTGACTTAGAGCCGTCTCGATGAGACTTGCAACAACCATCTTAAGTCATCTTAAACCATCTTAAGCCATTTTACTTAGAGCCGGGGTCTGGATATTTGTAGCAGTCATCTTAAGTCATATGGCAGCCTAAGATTCCTTGATGGATGCCCAATAGTCCAACCTAGCTGACGGAAGTGACTTAGAGCCGGGATCTCGAGATTTGTAGCAGTCATCTTAAGTCATATGGCAGCCTTACGGTCCTTGATGGATGCCCGATAGTCAAACCTAGCTGACGGAAGTTACTTAGAGCCGTCTCGATGAGACTTGCAACAACCATCTTAAGTCATCTTAAGCCATCTTAAGCCATTTTACTTAGAGCCGGGGTCTGGATATTTGTAGAAGTCATCTTAAGTCATATGGCAGCCTAAGATTCCTTGATGGATGCCCAATAGTCCAACCTAGCTGACGGAAGGGACTTAGAGCCGGGATCTCGAGATTTGTAGCAGTCGTCTTAAGTCATATGGCAGCCTTACGGTCCTTGATGGATGCCCGATAGTCAAACCTAGCTGCCGCAATTGATTTAGAGACGCTTCGGTGAGACTTGCAACAGCCATCTTAAGCCATCTTTCTCCAAACTAGCTGCAGGAAGTGACTTTGTGCCGGGATCTTAAGATTTGTAGCAGTCATCTTAAGTCATATGGCATCCTTAGGGTCCTTGATGGATGCCCAATAGTCCAACTTAGCTGACGGAAGTGACTTAGAGCCGGGATCTCGAGATTTGTAGCAGTCATCTTAAGTCATATGGCAGCCTTACGGTCCTTGATGGATGCCCGATAGTCAAACCTAGCTGCCGCATTTGATTTAGAGCCACTTCGGTGAGACTTGCAACAGCCATCTTAAGCCATCTTTCTCCAAACTAGCTGCAGGAAGTGACTTAGTGCCGGGATCTTAAGATTTGTAGCAGTCATCTTAAGTCATGTGGCAGCCTTACGGTTCTTGATGGATGCCCAATAGTCCAACCTGGCTGCCGGAAGTGACGTAGAGCCGGGATCTGGATATTTGTAGCAGTCATCTTACGTCATATGGCAGCCTAAGATTCCTTGATGGATGCCTAGTAGTCCCAACCTAGCTGCCGGAAGTGACTTAGAGCCGAGATCTTGAGATTTGTAGCAGTCATCTTAAGTCATATGGCAGCCTTAGGGTCCTTGATGGATGCCCGATAGCCCAATCTAGCTGCCGGAAATGACTTAGAGCCGTCTCGATGAGACTTACAACAGCCATCTTAAGTCATCTTAAGCCATCTTACTTAGAGCCGGGATCTTGAGATTTTTAGTAGTCGTCTTAAGTCATATGGCAGCCTAAGATTCATTGATGGATGCCCAATAGTCCAACCTAGCTGCCGGAAGTGACTTAGAGCCGAGATCTTGAGATTTGTAGCAGTCATCTTAAGTCATATGGCAGCCTTAGGGTCCTTGATGGATGCCTAGTAGTCCAACCTAGCTGCCGGAAGTGACTTAGAGCCGAGATCTTGAGATTTGTAGCAGTCATCTTACGTCATATGGCAGCCTAAGATTCCTTGATGGATGCCCAATAGTCAAACCTAGCTGCCGGAAGTGACTTCGAGCCAAATCTTGAGATTTGTAGCAGTCATCTAAAGGCATATGGCAGCCTTACGGTCATTGATGGATGCCCGATAGTCCAACCTAGCTGTCGGAAGTGACTTAGAGCCGGGATCGTGAGATTTGTAGCAGTCATCTAAAGGCATATGGCAGCTTTACGGTCATTGATGGATGCCCGATAGTCCAACCTAGCTGCCGGAAGTGACTTATAGCCGAGATCTTGAGATTTGTAGCAGTCATCTAAAGGCATATGGCAGCCTTACGGTCATTGATGGATGCCCGATAGTCCAACCTGGCTGCCGGAAGTGACTTAGAGCCGAGATCTTGAGATTTGTAGCAGTCATCTTAAGTCATGTGGCAGCCTTACGGTCCTTGATGGATGCCCAATAGTCCAACCTGGCTGCCGGAAGTGACTTAGAGCCGGGATCTGGATATTTGTAGCAGTCATCTTACGTCATATGGCAGCCTAAGATTCCTTGATGGATGCCTAGTAGTCCAACCTAGCTGCCGGAAGTGACTTAGAGCCGAGATCTTGAGATTTGTAGCAGTCATCTTAAGTCATATGGCTGCCTTAGGGTCCTTGATGGATGCCCGATAGCCCAATCTAGCTGCCGGAAATGACTTAAAGCCGTCTCGATGAGCTCGATGAGATGGCTGCCGGAAGTGACTTAGAGCCAAGATCATGAGATTTGTAGCAGTCATCTAAAGGCATATGGCAGCCTTACGGTCATTGATGGATGCCCGATAGTCCAACCTGGCTGCCTTAAGTGACTAAGAGCCGTCTCGGTGAGACTTGCAACAGTTAACTTAAGTCATTTTAAGCCATCTTACTCTAAACTATATGCCGGAAGTGACTTAGTCCCGGGATCTTAAGATTTTTAGCAATTATCTAAAGGCATATGGCAGCCTTACGGTCATTGATGGATGCCCGATAGTCCAACCTAGCTGTCGGAAGTGACTTAGAGCCGGGATCGTGAGATTTGTAGCAGTCATCTAAAGGCATATGGCAGCTTTACGGTCATTGATGGATGCCCGATAGTCCAACCTAGCTGCCGAAAGTGACTTATAGCCGGGATCGTGAGATTTGTAGCAGTCATCTAAAGGCATATGGCAGCTTTACGGTCATTGATGGATGCCCGATAGTCCAACCTAGCTGCCGAAAGTGACTTATAGCCGAGATCTTGAGATTTGTAGCAGTCATCTAAAGGCATATGGCAGCCTTACGGTCATTGATGGATGCCCGATAGTCCAACCTGGCTGCCGGAAGTGACTTAGAGCCGGGATCTTGAGATTTGTAGCAGTCATTTTAAGTCATATGGCAGCTTTACGGTCCTTGATGGATGCCAATAGTCCAACCAAGCTGTCGGAAGTGACTTAGAGCCGGGATCTTGAGATTTGTAGCAATTATCTAAAGGCATATGGCAGCCTAAGATTCCTTGATGGATGCCCAATAGTCCAACCTAGCTGCCGGAAGTGACTTAGAGCCGAGATCTTGAGATTTGTAGCAGTCATCTTAAGTCATATGGCAGCCTTAGGGTCCTTGATGGACGCCCAATAGTCCAACCTAGCTACCGGAAGTGACTTAGAGCCGGGATCTGGATATTTGTAGCAGTCATCTTACGTCATATGGCAGCCTAAGATTCCTTGATGGATGCCCAATAGTCAAACCTAGCTGCCGGAAGTGACTTCGAGCCAAATCTTGAGATTTGTAGCAGTCATCTAAAGGCATATGGCAGCCTTACGGTCATTGATGGATGCCCGATAGTCCAACCTAGCTGTCGGAAGTGACTTAGAGCCGGGATCGTGAGATTTGTAGCAGTCATCTAAAGGCATATGGCAGCTTTACGGTCATTGATGGATGCCCGATAGTCCAACCTAGCTGCCGAAAGTGACTTATAGCCGAGATCTTTAGATTTGTAGCAGTCATCTAAAGGCATATGGCAGCCTAAGATTCCTTGATGGATGCCCAATAGTCCAACCTAGCTGCCGGAAGTGACTTAGAGCCGAGATCTTGAGATTTGTAGCAGTCATCTTAAGTCATATGGCAGCCTTAGGGTCCTTGATGGATGCCTAGTAGTCCAACCTAGCTGCCGGAAGTGACTTAGAGCCGAGATCTTGAGATTTGTAGCAGTCATCTTACGTCATATGGCAGCCTAAGATTCCTTGATGGATGCCCAATAGTCAAACCTAGCTGCCGGAAGTGACTTCGAGCCAAATCTTGAGATTTGTAGCAGTCATCTAAAGGCATATGGCAGCCTTACGGTCATTGATGGATGCCCGATAGTCCAACCTAGCTGTCGGAAGTGACTTAGAGCCGGGATCGTGAGATTTGTAGCAGTCATCTAAAGGCATATGGCAGCTTTACGGTCATTGATGGATGCCCGATAGTCCAACCTAGCTGCCGGAAGTGACTTATAGCCGAGATCTTGAGATTTGTAGCAGTCATCTAAAGGCATATGGCAGCCTTACGGTCATTGATGGATGCCCGATAGTCCAACCTGGCTGCCGGAAGTGACTTAGAGCCGAGATCTTGAGATTTGTAGCAGTCATCTTAAGTCATGTGGCAGCCTTACGGTCCTTGATGGATGCCCAATAGTCCAACCTGGCTGCCGGAAGTGACTTAGAGCCGGGATCTGGATATTTGTAGCAGTCATCTTACGTCATATGGCAGCCTAAGATTCCTTGATGGATGCCTAGTAGTCCAACCTAGCTGCCGGAAGTGACTTAGAGCCGAGATCTTGAGATTTGTAGCAGTCATCTTAAGTCATATGGCTGCCTTAGGGTCCTTGATGGATGCCCGATAGCCCAATCTAGCTGCCGGAAATGACTTAAAGCCGTCTCGATGAGACTTACAACAGCCATCTTAAGTCATCTTAAGCCATCTTACTTAGAGCCGAGATCTTTAGATTTGTAGCAGTCATCTAAAGGCATATGGCAGCCTAAGATTCCTTGATGGATGCCAAATAGTCCAACCTAGCTGCCGGAAGTGACTTATAGCCGAGATCTTGAGATTTGTAGCAGTCATCTAAAGGCATATGGCAGCCTTACGGTCATTGATGGATGCCCGATAGTCCAACCTGGCTGCCGGAAGTGACTTAGAGCCGAGATCTTGAGATTTGTAGCAGTCATCTTAAGTCATGTGGCAGCCTTACGATCCTTGATGGATGCCCAATTGTCCAACCTGGCTGCCGGAAGTGAATTAGAGCCGGGATCTGGATATTTGTAGCAGTCATCTTACGTCATATGGCAGCCTAAGATTCCTTGATGGATGCCTAGTAGTCCAACCTGGCTGCCGGAAGTGACTTAGAGCCGAGATCTTGAGATTTGTAGCAGTCATCTTAAGTCATGTGGCAGCCTTACGGTCCTTGATGGATGCCCAATAGTCCAACCTGGCTGCCGGAAGTGACTTAGAGCCGGGATCTGAATATTTGTAGCAGTCATCTTACGTCATATGGCAGCCTAAGGTTCCTTGATGGATGCCTAGTAGTCCAAACTATCTGCCGGAAGTGACTTAGTCCCGGGATCGTAAGATTTTTAGCAGTCATTTTAAGTCATATGGCAGCTTTACGGTCCTTGATGGATGCCAATAGTCCAACCTAGCTGTCGGAAGTGACTTAGAGCCGGGATCTTGAGATTTGTAGCAATTATCTAAAGGCATATGGCAGCCTAAGATTCCTTGATGGATGCCCGATAGTCCAACCTAGCTGCCGGAAGTGACTTAGAGCCGAGATCTTGAGATTTGTAGCAGTCATCTAAAGGCATATGGCAGCCTTACGGTCATTGATGAATGCCCGATAGTCCAACCTGGATGCCGGAAGTGGCTTAAAGCCGGGATCTGGATATTTGTAGCAGTCATCTCAAGTCATATGGCAGCCTAAGATACCTTGATGGATGCCCAATAGTCCAACCTAGCTGCCGGAAGTGACTTAGAGCCGAGATCTTGAGATTTGTAGCAGTCATCTTAAGTCATATGGCAGCCTTACGATCATTGATGGATGCCCGAGAGTCCAACCTAGCTGCCGGAAGTGACTTAGAGCCGGGATCTTGAGATTTGTAGCAGTCATCTTAAGTCATATGGCAGCCTTACTGTCCTTGATGGATGCCCGATAGTCCAACCTGGATGCCGGAAGTGGCTTAAAGCCGGGATCTGGATATTTGTAGCAGTCATCTTAAGTCATATGGCAGCCTAAGATACCTTGATGGATGCCCAATAGTCCAACCTAGCTGCCGGAAGTGACTTAGAGCCGAGATCTTGAGATTTGTAGCAGTCATCTAAAGGCATATGGCAGCCTTACGGTCATTGATGAATGCCCGATAGTCCAACCTGGATGCCGGAAGTGGCTTAAAGCCGGGATCTGGATATTTGTAGCAGTCATCTTAAGTCATATGGCAGCCTAAGATACCTTGATGGATGCCCAATAGTCCAACCTAGCTGCCGGAAGTGACTTAGAGCCGAGATCTTGAGATTTGTAGCAGTCATCTTAAGTCATATGGCAGCCTTACGATCATTGATGGATGCCCGAGAGTCCAACCTAGCTGCCGGAAGTGACTTAGAGCCGGGATCTTGAGATTTGTAGCAGTCATTTTAAGTCATATGGCAGCCTTAGAACCGGGATCTGGAAATTTGTAGCAGTCATCTTAAGTCATATGGCAGCCTAAGATTCCTTGATGTATGCCAACAGTCCAACCTAGCTGACGGAAGTGACTTAGAGCTGGGATCTCGAGATTTGTAGCAGTCGTCTTAAGTCATATGGCAGCCTTACGGTCTTTGATGGATGGCCGATAGTCCAACCTAGCTGACGGAAGTGACTTAGAGCCGGGATCTTGAGATTTGTAGCAGTCATCTTAAGTCCTAGGGCAGCCTTACGGTCTTTGATGGATGCCCAATAGTCCAACCTAGCTGTCGGAAGTGACTTAGAGCCGGGATCTTGAGATTTGTAGCAGTCATTTTAAGTCATATGGCAGCCTTACGTTCCTTGATGGATGCCCAATAGTCCAACCTATCTGCCGAAAGTGACTTAAAGCCGGGATCTGGATATTTGTAGCAGTCGTCTTAAGTCATATGGCAGTCTAAGATTCCTTGATGTATGCCCAATAGTCCAACCTAGCTGACGGAAGTGACTTAGAGCCAGGATCTCGAGATTTGTAGCAGTCGTCTTAAGTCATATGGCAGCCTTACGGTCTTCGATGGATGCCCGATAGTCCAACCTAGCTGACGGAAGTGACTTAGAGCCGGCATCTCGAGATTTGTTGCAGTCATCTTAAGTCCTAGGGCAGCCTTACGCTCCTTGATGGATGCCCAATAGTCCAACCTAGCTGCCGAAAGTGACTTAGAGCCGGGATCTGGATATTTGTAGCAGTCATCTTAAGTCATATGGCAGCCTAAGATTCCTTGATGTATGCCCAATAGTCCAACCTAGCTGACGGAAGTGACTTAGAGCCGGGATCTTGAGATTTGTAGCAGTCATTTTAAGTCATATGGCAGCCTTACGTTCCTTGATGGATGCCCAATAGTCCAACCTATCTGCCGAAAGTGACTTAAAGCCGGGATCTGGATATTTGTATCAGTCGTCTTAAGTCATATGGCAGTCTAAGATTCCTTGATGTATGCCCAATAGTCCAACCTAGCTGACGGAAGTGACTTAGAGCCAGGATCTCGAGATTTGTAGCAGTCGTCTTAAGTCATATGGCAGCCTTAGGGTCCTTGATGGATGCCCGATAGCCCAATCTAGCTGCCGGAAATGATTTAGAGCCGTCTCGATGAGACTTACAACAGCCATCTTAAGTCATCTTAAGCCATCTTACTTAGAGCCGGGATCTTGAGATTTTTAGTAGTCATCTTAAGTTATATGGCAGCCTAAGATTCCTTGATGGATGCCCAATAGTCCAACCTAGCTGCCGGAAGTGACTTAGAGCCGAGATCCTGAGATTTGTAGCAGTCATCTAATGGCATATGGCAGCCTTACGGTCATTGATGGATGCCCGATAGTCCAACCTGGCTGCCTTAAGTGACTTAGAGCCGTCTCGGTGAGACTTGCAACAGTTATCTTAAGTCATTTTAAGCCATCTTACTCCAAACTATCTGCCGGAAGTGACTTAGTCCCGGGATCTTAAGATTTTTAGCAGTCATTTTAAGTCATATGGCAGCTTTACGGTCCTTGATGGATGCCAATAGTCCAACCTAGCTGTCGGAAGTGACTTAGAGCCATGATCTGGATATTTGTAGCAGTCATCTTACGTCATATGGCAGCCTAAGATTTCTTGATGTATGCCTAGTAGTCCAACCTGGCTGCCGGAAGTGACTTAGAGCCGAGATCTTGATATTTGTAGCAGTCATCTTAAGTCATGTGGCAGCCTTAGGGTCCTTGATGGATGCCCAATAGTCCAACCTGGCTGCCGGATGTGACTTAGAGCCGGGATCTGGATATTTGTAGCAGTCATCTTACGTCATATGGCAGCCTAAGATTCCTTGAGGGATGCCTAGTAGTCCAAACTATCTGCCGGAAGTGACTTAGTCCCGGGATCTTAAGATTTTTAGCAGTCATTTTAAGTCATATGGCAGCTTTACGGTCCTTGATGGATGCCAATAGTCCAACCTAGCTGTCGGAAGTGACTTAGAGCCGGGATCTTGAGATTTGTAGCAATTATCTAAAGGCATATGGCAGCCTAAGATTCCTTGATGGATGCCCGATAGTCCAACCTAGCTGCCGGAAGTGACTTCGAGCCGAGATCTTGAGATTTGTAGCAGTCATCTAAAGGCATATGGCAGCCTTACGGTCATTGATGAATGCCCGAAAGTCCAACCTGGATGCCGGAAGTGGCTTAGAGCCGGGATCTGGATATTTGTAGCAGTCATCTTAAGTCATATGGCAGCCTTAGGGTCCTTGATGGATGCCCAATAGTCCAACCTAGCTGCCGGAAGTGACTTAGAGCCGAGATCTTGAGATTTGTAGCAGTCATCTTAAGTCATATGGCAGCCTTACGATCATTGATGGATGCCCGAGAGTCCAACATAGCTGCCGGAAGTGACTTAGAGCCGGGATCTTGAGATTTGTAGCAGTCATTTTAAGTCATATGGCAGCCTTACGGTTCTTGATGGATGCCCATTAGTCCAACCTAGCTGCCGAAAGTGACTTAGAGCCGGGATCTTAAGATTTGTAGCAGTCATCTTAAGTCATATGGCAGCCTAAGATTCCTTGATGTATGCCCAATAGTCCAACCTAGCTGACGGAAGTGACTTAGAGCCGGGATCTCGAGATTTGTAGCAGTCGTCTTAAGTCATATGGCAGCCTTACGGTCTTTGATGGATGGCCGATAGTCCAACCTAGCTGACGGATATTTGTAGCAGTCATCTTAAGTCATATGGCAGCCTAAGATTCCTTGATGTATGCCAATAGTCCAACCTAGCTGACGGAAGTGACTTAGAGCTGGGATCTCGAGATTTGTAGCAGTCGTCTTAAGTCATATGGCAGCCTTACGGTCTTTGATGGATGGCCGATAGTCCAACCTAGCTGACGGAAGTGGCTTAAAGCCGGGATCTGGATATTTGTAGCAGTCATCTTAAGTCATATGGCAGCCTAAGATACCTTGATGGATGCCCAATAGTCCAACCTAGCTGCCGGAAGTGACTTAGAGCCGAGATCTTGAGATTTGTAGCAGTCATCTAAAGGCATATGGCAGCCTTACGGTCATTGATGAATGCCCGATAGTCCAACCTGGATGCCGGAAGTGGCTTAAAGCCGGGATCTGGATATTTGTAGCAGTCATCTTAAGTCATATGGCAGCCTAAGATACCTTGATGGATGCCCAATAGTCCAACCTAGCTGCCGGAAGTGACTTAGAGCCGAGATCTTGAGATTTGTAGCAGTCATCTTAAGTCATATGGCAGCCTTACGATCATTGATGGATGCCCGAGAGTCCAACCTAGCTGCCGGAAGTGACTTAGAGCCGGGATCTTGAGATTTGTAGCAGTCATTTTAAGTCATATGGCAGCCTTAGAACCGGGATCTGGAAATTTGTAGCAGTCATCTTAAGTCATATGGCAGCCTAAGATTCCTTGATGTATGCCAACAGTCCAACCTAGCTGACGGAAGTGACTTAGAGCTGGGATCTCGAGATTTGTAGCAGTCGTCTTAAGTCATATGGCAGCCTTACGGTCTTTGATGGATGGCCGATAGTCCAACCTAGCTGACGGAAGTGACTTAGAGCCGGGATCTTGAGATTTGTAGCAGTCATCTTAAGTCCTAGGGCAGCCTTACGGTCTTTGATGGATGCCCAATAGTCCAACCTAGCTGTCGGAAGTGACTTAGAGCCGGGATCTTGAGATTTGTAGCAGTCATTTTAAGTCATATGGCAGCCTTACGTTCCTTGATGGATGCCCAATAGTCCAACCTATCTGCCGAAAGTGACTTAAAGCCGGGATCTGGATATTTGTAGCAGTCGTCTTAAGTCATATGGCAGTCTAAGATTCCTTGATGTATGCCCAATAGTCCAACCTAGCTGACGGAAGTGACTTAGAGCCAGGATCTCGAGATTTGTAGCAGTCGTCTTAAGTCATATGGCAGCCTTACGGTCTTCGATGGATGCCCGATAGTCCAACCTAGCTGACGGAAGTGACTTAGAGCCGGCATCTCGAGATTTGTTGCAGTCATCTTAAGTCCTAGGGCAGCCTTACGCTCCTTGATGGATGCCCAATAGTCCAACCTAGCTGCCGAAAGTGACTTAGAGCCGGGATCTGGATATTTGTAGCAGTCATCTTAAGTCATATGGCAGCCTAAGATTCCTTGATGTATGCCCAATAGTCCAACCTAGCTGACGGAAGTGACTTAGAGCCGGGATCTTGAGATTTGTAGCAGTCATTTTAAGTCATATGGCAGCCTTACGTTCCTTGATGGATGCCCAATAGTCCAACCTATCTGCCGAAAGTGACTTAAAGCCGGGATCTGGATATTTGTATCAGTCGTCTTAAGTCATATGGCAGTCTAAGATTCCTTGATGTATGCCCAATAGTCCAACCTAGCTGACGGAAGTGACTTAGAGCCAGGATCTCGAGATTTGTAGCAGTCGTCTTAAGTCATATGGCAGCCTTAGGGTCCTTGATGGATGCCCGATAGCCCAATCTAGCTGCCGGAAATGATTTAGAGCCGTCTCGATGAGACTTACAACAGCCATCTTAAGTCATCTTAAGCCATCTTACTTAGAGCCGGGATCTTGAGATTTTTAGTAGTCATCTTAAGTTATATGGCAGCCTAAGATTCCTTGATGGATGCCCAATAGTCCAACCTAGCTGCCGGAAGTGACTTAGAGCCGAGATCCTGAGATTTGTAGCAGTCATCTAATGGCATATGGCAGCCTTACGGTCATTGATGGATGCCCGATAGTCCAACCTGGCTGCCTTAAGTGACTTAGAGCCGTCTCGGTGAGACTTGCAACAGTTATCTTAAGTCATTTTAAGCCATCTTACTCCAAACTATCTGCCGGAAGTGACTTAGTCCCGGGATCTTAAGATTTTTAGCAGTCATTTTAAGTCATATGGCAGCTTTACGGTCCTTGATGGATGCCCAATAGTCCAACCTAGCTGCCGGAAGTGACTTAGAGCCATGATCTGGATATTTGTAGCAGTCATCTTACGTCATATGGCAGCCTAAGATTTCTTGATGTATGCCTAGTAGTCCAACCTGGCTGCCGGAAGTGACTTAGAGCCGAGATCTTGATATTTGTAGCAGTCATCTTAAGTCATGTGGCAGCCTTAGGGTCCTTGATGGATGCCCAATAGTCCAACCTGGCTGCCGGATGTGACTTAGAGCCGGGATCTGGATATTTGTAGCAGTCATCTTACGTCATATGGCAGCCTAAGATTCCTTGATGGATGCCTAGTAGTCCAAACTATCTGCCGGAAGTGACTTAGTCCCGGGATCTTAAGATTTTTAGCAGTCATTTTAAGTCATATGGCAGCTTTACGGTCCTTGATGGATGCCCAATAGTCCAACCTAGCTGTCGGAAGTGACTTAGAGCCGGGATCTTGAGATTTGTAGCAATTATCTAAAGGCATATGGCAGCCTAAGATTCCTTGATGGATGCCCGATAGTCCAACCTAGCTGCCGGAAGTGACTTCGAGCCGAGATCTTGAGATTTGTAGCAGTCATCTAAAGGCATATGGCAGCCTTACGGTCATTGATGAATGCCCGAAAGTCCAACCTGGATGCCGGAAGTGGCTTAGAGCCGGGATCTGGATATTTGTAGCAGTCATCTTAAGTCATATGGCAGCCTTAGGGTCCTTGATGGATGCCCAATAGTCCAACCTAGCTGCCGGAAGTGACTTAGAGCCGAGATCTTGAGATTTGTAGCAGTCATCTTAAGTCATATGGCAGCCTTACGATCATTGATGGATGCCCGAGAGTCCAACATAGCTGCCGGAAGTGACTTAGAGCCGGGATCTTGAGATTTGTAGCAGTCATTTTAAGTCATATGGCAGCCTTACGGTTCTTGATGGATGCCCATTAGTCCAACCTAGCTGCCGAAAGTGACTTAGAGCCGGGATCTTAAGATTTGTAGCAGTCATCTTAAGTCATATGGCAGCCTAAGATTCCTTGATGTATGCCCAATAGTCCAACCTAGCTGACGGAAGTGACTTAGAGCCGGGATCTCGAGATTTGTAGCAGTCGTCTTAAGTCATATGGCAGCCTTACGGTCTTTGATGGATGGCCGATAGTCCAACCTAGCTGACGGATATTTGTAGCAGTCATCTTAAGTCATATGGCAGCCTAAGATTCCTTGATGTATGCCAATAGTCCAACCTAGCTGACGGAAGTGACTTAGAGCTGGGATCTCGAGATTTGTAGCAGTCGTCTTAAGTCATATGGCAGCCTTACGGTCTTTGATGGATGGCCGATAGTCCAACCTAGCTGACGGAAGTGACTTAGAGCCGGGATCTTGAGATTTGTAGCAGTCATCTTAAGTCCTAGGGCAGCCTTACGGTCTTTGATGGATGCCCGATAGTCCAACCTAGCTGACGGAAGTGACTTAGAGCCAGGATCTCGAGATTTGTAGCAGTCGTCTTAAGTCATATGGCAGCCTTACGGTCTTCGATGGATGGCCGATAGTCCAACCTAGCTGACGGAAGTGACTTAGAGCCGGGATCTTGAGATTTGTAGCAGTCATCTTAAGTCCTAGGGCAGCCTTACGGTCTTTGATGGATGCCCGATAGTCCAACCTAGCTGACGGAAGTGACTTAGAGCCAGGATCTCGAGATTTGTAGCAGTCGTCTTAAGTCATATGGCAGCCTTACGGTCTTCGATGGATGCCCGATAGTCCAACCTAGCTGACGGAAGTGACTTAGAGCCGGCATCTCGAGATTTGTTGCAGTCATCTTAAGTCCTAGGGCAGCCTTACGCTCCTTGATGGATGCCCAATAGTCCAACCTAGCTGCCGAAAGTGACTTAGAGCCGGGATCTTAAGATTTGTAGCAGTCATCTTAAGTCATATGGCAGCCTAAGATTCCTTGATGTATGCCCAATAGTCCAACCTAGCTGACGGAAGTGACTTAGAGCCGGGATCTCGAGATTTGTAGCAGTCGTCTTAAGTCATATGGCAGCCTTACGGTCTTTGATGGATGGCCGATAGTCCAACCTAGCTGACGGAAGTGACTTAGAGCCGGGATCTTGAGATTTGTAGTAGTCATCTTAAGTCCTAGGGCAGCCTTACGGTCTTTGATGGATGCCCGATAGTCAAACCTAGCTGACGGAAGTGACTTAGCGCCGGGATCTCGAGATTTGTAGCAGTCATTTTAAGTCATATGGCAGCCTTACGTTCCTTGATGGATGCCCAATAGTCCAACCTATCTGCCGAAAGTGACTTAGAGCCGGGATCTTGAGATTTGTAGCAGTCGTCTTAAGTCATATGGCAGCCTTACGGTCTTTGATGTATGCCCAATAGTCCAACCTAGCTGACGGAAGTGACTTAGAGCCAGGATCTCGAGATTTGTAGCAGTCGTCTTAAGTCATATAGCAGCCTAAGATTCCTTGATGGATGCCCGATAGTCTCGGATGGCCGATAGTCCAACCTAGCTGACGGAAGTGACTTAGAGCCGGGATCTGGATATTTGTAGCAGTCATCTTAAGTCATATGGCAGCCTAAGATTCCTTGATGTATGCCAATAGTCCAACCTAGCTGACGGAAGTGACTTAGAGCTGGGATCTCGAGATTTGTAGCAGTCGTCTTAAGTCATATGGCAGCCTTACGGTCTTTGATGGATGGCCGATAGTCCAACCTAGCTGACGGAAGTGACTTAGAGCCGGGATCTTGAGATTTGTAGCAGTCATCTTAAGTCCTAGGGCAGCCTTACGGTCTTTGATGGATGCCCGATAGTCCAACCTAGCTGACGGAAGTGACTTAGAGCCAGGATCTCGAGATTTGTAGCAGTCGTCTTAAGTCATATGGCAGCCTTACGGTCTTCGATGGATGCCCGATAGTCCAACCTAGCTGACGGAAGTGACTTAGAGCCGGCATCTCGAGATTTGTTGCAGTCATCTTAAGTCATATAGCAGCCTAAGATTCCTTGATGTATGCCCAATAGTCCAACCTAGCTGACGGAAGTGACTTAGAGCCGGGATCTCGAGATTTGTAGCAGTCGTCTTAAGTCATATGGCAGCCTTACGGTCTTTGATGGATGGCCGATAGTCCAACCTAGCTGCCGAAAGTGACTTAGAGCCGGGATCTTAAGATTTGTAGCAGTCATCTTAAGTCATATGGCAGCCTAAGATTCCTTGATGTATGCCCAATAGTCCAACCTAGCTGACGGAAGTGACTTAGAGCCGGGATCTCGAGATTTGTAGCAGTCGTCTTAAGTCATATGGCAGCCTTACGGTCTTTGATGGATGGCCGATAGTCCAACCTAGCTGACGGAAGTGACTTAGAGCCGGGATCTTGAGATTTGTAGCAGTCATCTTAAGTCCTAGGGCAGCCTTACGGTCTTTGATGGATGCCCGATAGTCCAACCTAGCTGACGGAAGTGACTTAGAGCCGGGATCTTGAGATTTGTAGCAGTCATTTTAAGTCATATGGCAGCCTTACGTTCCTTGATGGATGCCCAATAGTCCAACCTATCTGCCGAAAGTGACTTAGAGCCGGGATCTTGAGATTTGTAGCAGTCATTTTAAGTCATATGGCAGCCTTACGGTCTTTGATGTATGCCCAATAGTCCAACCTAGCTGACGGAAGTGACTTAGAGCCAGGATCTCGAGATTTGTAGCAGTCGTCTTAAGTCATATAGCAGCCTAAGATTCCTTGATGGATGCCCGATAGTCTCGCCTAGCTGACGGAAGTGACTTAAGAGCCGTCTCGATGAGACTTGCAACAACCATCTTAAGTCATCTTAAGCCATCTTAACTTTTACTGAGAGCCGGGATCTGGATATTTGTAGCAGTCATCTTAAGTCATATGGCAGCCTAAGATTCCTTGATGATGCCCGATAGTCCAACCTAGCTGCCGGAAGTGACTTCGAGCCGTTTCGATGAGACTTGTAACAGCAAGATTTGTAGCAGTCATCTTAAGTCATATGGCAGCCTTAGGGTTCTTGATGAATGCTCAATAGTCTAACCTAGCTGACGGAAGTGACTTAGAGCCGGGAACTTGAGATTTGTAGCAGTCATCTTAAGTCATATGGCAGCTTTACGGTCCTTGATGGATGCCCGATAGTCAAACCTAGCTGCCGAAGTGATTTAGAGCCGCTTCGGTGAGACTTGCAACACCCATCTTAAGCCATCTTACTCCAAACTAGCTGCCGGAAGTGACTTAGAGCCGGGAACTTGAGATTTGTAGCAGTCGTCTTAAGTCATATGGCAGCCTTACGGTCTTTGATGGATGGCCGATAGTCCAACCTAGCTGACGGAAGTGACTTAGAGCCGAGATCTTGAGATTTGTAGCAGTCATCTTAAGTCCTAGGGCAGCCTTACGGTCTTTGATGGATGCCCGATAGTCCAACCTAGCTGCCGCAATTGATTTAGAGCCGCTTCGGTGAGACTTGCAACACCCATCTTAAGCCATCTTACTCCAAACTAGCTGCCGGAAGTGACTTAGAGCCGGGAACTTGAGATTTGTAGCAGTCATCTTAAGTCATATGGCATCCTTAGGGTCCTTGATGGATGCCCAATAGTCCAACTTAGCTGACGGAAGTGACTTAGAGCCGGGAACTTTAGATTTGTAGCAGTCATCTTAAGTCATATGGCAGCCTTAGGGTCCTTGATGAATGCTCAATAGTCCAACCTAGCTGACGGAAGTGACTTAGAGCCGGGAACTTGAGATTTGTAGCAGTCATCTTAAGTCATATGGCAGCTTTACGGTCATTGATGGATGCCCGATAGTCCAACCTAACTGACGGAAGTCACTTAGAGCCGGGATCTGGATATTTGTAGCAGTCGTCTTAAGTCATATAGCAGCCTAAGATTCCTTGATGGATGCCCGATAGTCTCGCCTAGCTGACGGAAGTGACTTAAGAGCCGTCTCGATGAGACTTGCAACAACCATCTTAAGTCATCTTAAGCCATCTTAAGCCATTTTACTGAGAGCCGGGATCTGGATATTTGTAGCAGTCATCTTAAGTCATATGGCAGCCTAAGATTCCTTGATGATGCCCGATAGTCCAACCTAGCTGCCGGAAGTGACTTCGAGCCGTTTCGATGAGACTTGTAACAGCAAGATTTGTAGCAGTCATCTTAAGTCATATGGCAGCCTTAGGGTTCTTGATGAATGCTCAATAGTCTAACCTAGCTGACGGAAGTGACTTATAGCCGGGAACTTGAGATTTGTAGCAGTCATCTTAAGTCATATGGCAGCTTTACGGTCCTTGATGGATGCCCGATAGTCAAACCTAGCTGCCGCAATTGATTTAGAGCCGCTTCGGTGAGACTTGCAACACCCATCTTAAGCCATCTTACTCCAAACTAGCTGCCGGAAGTGACTTAGAGCCGGGAACTTGAGATTTGTAGCAGTCGTCTTAAGTCATATGGCAGCCTTACGGTCTTTGATGGATGGCCGATAGTCCAACCTAGCTGACGGAAGTGACTTAGAGCCGAGATCTTGAGATTTGTAGCAGTCATCTTAAGTCCTAGGGCAGCCTTACGGTCTTTGATGGATGCCCGATAGTCCAACCTAGCTGCCGCAATTGATTTAGAGCCGCTTCGGTGAGACTTGCAACACCCATCTTAAGCCATCTTACTCCAAACTAGCTGCCGGAAGTGACTTAGAGCCGGGAACTTGAGATTTGTAGCAGTCATCTTAAGTCATATGGCAGCCTTAGGGTCCTTGATGAATGCTCAATAGTCCAACCTAGCTGCCGGAAGTGACTTAGAGCCGGGAACTTTAGATTTGTAGCAGTCATCTTAAGTCATATGGCAGCCTTAGGGTCCTTGATGAATGCTCAATAGTCCAACCTAGCTGACGGAAGTGACTTAGAGCCGGGAACTTGAGATTTGTAGCAGTCATCTTAAGTCATATGGCAGCTTTACGGTCATTGATGGATGCCCGATAGTCCAACCTAACTGACGGAAGTCACTTAGAGCCGGGATCTGGATATTTGTAGCAGTCATCTTAAGTCATATGGCCGCCTTACGGTCTTTGATGGATGCCCGATAGTCCAACCTAACTGACGGAAGTCACTTAGAGCCGGGATCTTGAGATTTATAGCAGTCATCTTAAGTCCTAGGGCAGCCTTACGGTCTTTGGTGTATGCCAGATAGTCCAACCTAGCTGACGGAAGTGACTTAGATCTGGATATTTGTAGCAGTCATCTTAAGTCATATGGCAGGCTAAGATTCCTTGATGTATGCCCAATAGTCCAACCTAGCTGACGGAAGTGATTTAGAGCCGGGATCTCGAGATTTGTAGCAGTCGTCTTAAGTCATATGGCCGCCTTACGGTCTTTGATGGATGCCCGATAGTCCAACCTAACTGACGGAAAAGACTTAGAGCCGGGATCTTGAGATTTGTAGCAGTCATTTTAAGTCATATGGCAGCCTTACGGTCCTTGATGGATGCCCAATAGTCCAACCTAGCTGCCGGAAGTGA
Source organism: Drosophila sp. 14030-0761.01 (assembly GCA_018150735.1). NCBI lineage: Eukaryota > Metazoa > Arthropoda > Insecta > Diptera > Drosophilidae > Drosophila > Drosophila sp. 14030-0761.01. Next base: position 135,447 of record JAECWO010000035.1, read on the forward strand.
CTTAGATCTGGATATTTGTAGCAGTCATCTTAAGTCATATGGCAGCCTAAGATTCCTTGATGTATGCCCAATAGTCCAACCTAGCTGACGGAAGTGACTTAGAGCCGGGATCTCGAGATTTGTAGCAGTCGTCTTAAGTCATATGGCAGCCTAAGATTCCTTGATGGATGCCCGATAGTCTCACCTAGCTGACGGAAGTGACTTAGAGCCGTCTCGATGAGACTTGCAACAACCATCTTAAGTCATCTTAAGCCATCTTAAGCCATTTTACTTAGTGCCGGGGTCTGGATATTTGTAGCAGTCATCTTAAGTCATATGGCAGCCTAAGATTCCTTGATGTATGCCCAATAGTCCAACCTAGCTGACGGAAGTGACTTAGAGCCGGGATCTCGAGATTTGTAGCAAGCGTCTTAAGTCATATGGCAGCCTTACGGTCCTTGATGGATGCCCGATAGTCAAACCTAACTGACGGAAGTGACTTAGAGCCGGGATCTTGAGATTTGTAGCAGTCATTTTAAGTCATATGGCAGCCTTACGGTCCTTGATGGATGCCCAATAGTCCAACCTAGCTGCCGGAAGTGACTTAGATCTGGATATTTGTAGCAGTCATCTTAAGTCATATGGCAGCCTAAGATTCCTTGATGTATGCCCAATAGTCCAACCTAGCTGACGGAAGTGATTTAGAGCCGGGATCTCGAGATTTGTAGCAGTCGTCTTAAGTCATATGGCCGCCTTACGGTCTTTGATGGATGCCCGATAGTCCAACCTAACTGACGGAAGTCACTTAGAGCCGGGATCTTGAGATTTATAGCAGTCATCTTAAGTCCTAGGGCAGCCTTACGGTCTTTGGTGTATGCCAGATAGTCCAACCTAGCTGACGGAAGTGACTTAGATCTGGATATTTGTAGCAGTCATCTTAAGTCATAAGGCAGTCTAAGATTCCTTGATGTATGCCCAATAGTCCAACCTAGCTGACGGAAGTGATTTAGAGCCGGGATCTCGAGATTTGTAGCAGTCGTCTTAAGTCATATGGCCGCCTTACGGTCTTTGATGGATGCCCGATAGTCCAACCTAACTGACGGAAGTCACTTAGAGCCGGGATCTTGAGATTTATAGCAGTCATCTTAAGTCCTAGGGCAGCCTTACGGTCTTTGGTGTATGCCAGATAGTCCAACCTAGCTGACGGAAGTGACTTAGATCTGGATATTTGTAGCAGTCATCTTAAGTCATATGGCAGGCTAAGATTCCTTGATGTATGCCCAATAGTCCAACCTAGCTGACGGAAGTGACTTAGAGCCGGGATCTCGAGATTTGTAGCAGTCGTCTTAAGTCATATGGCAGCCTTACGGTCTTTGATGGATGCCCGATAGTCCAACCTAACTGACGGAAAAGACTTAGAGCCGGGATCTTGAGATTTGTAGCAGTCATTTTAAGTCATATGGCAGCCTTACGGTCCTTGATGGATGCCCAATAGTCCAACCTAGCTGCCGGAAGTGACTTAGGATCTTGATATTTGTAGCAGTCATCTTAAGTCATATGGCAGCCTAAGATTCCTTGATGTATGCCCAATAGTCCAACCTAGCTGACGGAAGTGACTTAGAGCCGGGATCTCGAGATTTGTAGCAGTCGTCTTAAGTCATATGGCAGCCTAAGATTCCTTGATGGATGCCCGATAGTCTCACCTAGCTGACGGAAGTGACTTAGAGCCGTCTCGATGAGACTTGCAACAACCATCTTAAGTCATCTTAAGCCATCTTAAGCCATTTTACTTAGTGCCGGGGTCTGGATATTTGTAGCAGTCATCTTAAGTCATATGGCAGCCTAAGATTCCTTGATGTATGCCCAATAGTCCAACCTAGCTGACGGAAGTGACTTAGAGCCGGGATCTCGAGATTTGTAGCAAGCGTCTTAAGTCATATGGCAGCCTTACGGTCCTTGATGGATGCCCGATAGTCAAACCTAACTGACGGAAGTGACTTAGAGCCGGGATCTTGAGATTTGTAGCAGTCATTTTAAGTCATATGGCAGCCTTACGGTCCTTGATGGATGCCCAATAGTCCAACCTAGCTGCCGGAAGTGACTTAGGGGATCTGGATATTTGTAGCAGTCATCTTAAGTCATATGGCAGCCTAAGATTCCTTGATGTATGCCCAATAGTCCAACCTAGCTGACGGAAGTGACTTAGAGCCGGGATCTTAAGATTTGTAGCAGTCATCTTAAGACATATGGCAGCCTTAAGGTCCTTGATGAATGCTCAATAGTCCAACCTAGCTGACGGAAGTGGCTTAGAGCCGGGAACTTGAGATTTGTAGCAGTCATCTTAAGTCATATGGCAGCTTTACGGTCCTTGATGGATGCCCGATAGTCAAACCTAGCTGCCGCAATTGATTTAGAGCCGCTTCGGTGAGACTTGCAACACCCATCTTAAGCCATCTTACTCCAAACTAGTTGCCGGAATTGACTTAGAGCCGGGAACTTGAGATTTGTAGCAGTCATCTTAAGTCATATGGCAGCCTTAGGGTCCTTGATGAATGCTTAATAGTCCAACCTAGCTGCCGGAAGTGACTTAGAGCCGGGAACTTTAGATTTGTAGCAGTCATCTTAAGTCATATGGCAGCCTTAGGGTCCTTGATGAATGCTCAATAGTCCAGCCTATCTGACGGAAGTGACTTAGAGCCGGGAACTTGAGATTTGTAGCAGTCATCTTAAGTCATATGGCAGCTTTACGGTCATTGATGGATGCCCGATAGTCCAACCTAACTGACGGAAGTCACTTAGAGCCGGGATCTGGATATTTGTAGCAGTCATCTTAAGTCATATGGCAGTCTAAGATTCCTTGATGTATGCCCAATAGTCCAACCTAGCTGACGGAAGTGATTTAGAGCCGGGATCTCGAGATTTGTAGCAGTCGTCTTAAGTCATATGGCAGCCTTACGGTCTTTGATGGATGCCCGATAGTCCAACCTAACTGACGGAAGTCACTTAGAGCCGGGATCTTGAGATTTATAGCAGTCATCTTAAGTCCTAGGGCAGCCTTACGGTCTTTGGTGTATGCCAGATAGTCCAACCTAGCTGACGGAAGTGACTTAGATCTGGATATTTGTAGCAGTCATCTTAAGTCATATGGCAGGCTAAGATTCCTTGATGTATGCCCAATAGTCCAACCTAGCTGACGGAAGTGATTTAGAGCCGGGATCTCGAGATTTGTAGCAGTCGTCTTAAGTCATATGGCCGCCTTACGGTCTTTGATGGATGCCCGATAGTCCAACCTAACTGACGGAAAAGACTTAGAGCCGGGATCTTGAGATTTGTAGCAGTCATTTTAAGTCATATGGCAGCCTTACGGTCCTTGAGGGATGCCCAATAGTCCAACCTAGCTGCCGGAAGTGACTTAGATCTGGATATTTGTAGCAGTCATCTTTAGTCATATGGCAGCCTAAGATTCCTTGATGTATGCCCAATAGTCCAACCTAGCTGACGGAAGTGACTTAGAGCCGGGATCTCGAGATTCGTAGCAGTCGTCTTAAGTCATATGGCAGCCTAAGATTCCTTGATGGATGCCCGATAGTCTCACCTAGCCGACGGAAGTGACTTAGAGCCGTCTCGATGAGACTTGCAACAACCATCTTAAGTCATCTTAAGCCATCTTAAGCCATTTTACTTAGTGCCGGGGTCTGGATATTTGTAGCAGTCATCTTAAGTCATATGGCAGCCTAAGATTCCTTGATGGATGCCCAATAGTCCAACCTAGCTGACGGAAGTGACTTAGAGCCGGGATCTTAAGATTTGTAGCAGTCATCTTAAGTCATATGGCAGCCTTACGGTCCTTGATGGATGCCCGATAGTCAAACCTAGCTGCCGCAAGTGACTTAGAGCCGCTTCGTGAGACTTGCAACAGCCGTTTAAGCCATCTTCTCCAAACTAGCTGCAGGAAGTACTTTGTGCCGGGATCTTAAGATTTGTAGCAGTCATCTTAAGTCATATGGCATCCTTAGCGTCCTTGATGGATGCCCAATAGTCCAACTTAGCTGACGGAAGTGACTTAGAGCCGGGATCTCGAGATTTGTAGCAGTCATCTTAAGTCATATGGCAGCCTTACGGTCCTTGATGGATGCCCGATAGTCAAACCTAGCTGCCGCAATTGATTTAGAGCCACTTCGGTGAGACTTGCAACAGCCATCTTAAGCCATCTTTCTCCAAACTAGCTGCAGGAAGTGACTTTGTGCAGGGATCTTAAGATTTGTAGCAGTCATCTTAAGTCATATGGCATCCTTAGGGTCCTTGATGGATGCCCAATAGTCCAACTTAGCTGACGGAAGTGACTTAGAGCCGGGATCTCGAGATTTGTAGCAGTCATCTTAAGTCATATGGCAGCCTTACGGTCCTTGATGGATGCCCGATAGTCAAACCTAGCTGCCGAAATTGATTTAAAGCCACTTCGGTGAGACTTGCAACAGCCATCTTAAGCCATCTTTCTCCAAATTAGCTGCAGGAAGTGACTTTGTGCCGGGATCTTAAGATTTGTAGCAGTCATCTTAAGTCATATGGCATCCTTAGGGTCCTTGATGGATGCCCAATAGTCCAACCTAGCTGCCGGAAGTGACTTAGATCTGGATATTTGTAGCAGTCATCTTAAGTCATATGGAAGCCTAAGATTCCTTGATGTATGCCCAATAGTCCAACCTAGCTGACGGAAGTGACTTAGAGCCGGGATCTCGAGATTTGTAGCAGTCGTCTTAAGTCATATGGCAGCCTAAGATTCCTTGATGGATGCCCGATAGTCTCACCTAGCTGACGGAAGTGACTTAGAGCCGTCTCGATGAGACTTGCAACAACCATCTTAAGTCATCTTAAGCCATCTTAAGCCATTTTACTTAGAGCCGGGGTCTGGATATTTGTAGCAGTCATCTTAAGTCATATGGCAGCCTAAGATTCCTTGATGGATGCCCAATAGTCCAACCTAGCTGACGGAAGTGACTTAGAGCCGGGATCTTGAGATTTGTAGCAGTCATCTTAAGTCATATGGCAGCCTTACGGTCCTTGATGGATGCCCGATAGTCAAACCTAGCTGCCGCAATTGATTTAGAGCCGCTTCGGTGAGACTTGCAACAGCCATCTTAAGCCATCTTTCTCCAAACTAGCTGCAGGAAGTGACTTAGTGCCGGGATCTTAAGATTTGTAGCAGTCATCTTAAGTCATATGGCAGCCTTAGGGTCCTTGATGGATGCCCAATAGTCCAACCTAGCTGACGGAAGTGACTTAGAGCCGGGATCTGGAGATTTGTAGCAGTCATCTTAAGTCATATGGCAGCCTTACGGTCCTTAATGGATGCCCGATAGTCAAACCTAGCTGCCGCAAGTGATTTAGAGCCACGTCGGATGAGACTTGCAACAGCCATCTTAATCATCTTAAGCCATCTTTCTCCAAACTAGCTGCAGGAAGTGACTTAGTGCCGGGATCTTAAGATTTGTAGCAGTCATCTTAAGTCATATGGCAGCCTTACGGTCCTTGATGGATGCCCAATAGTCCAACCTAGCTGCCGGAAGTGACTTAGAGCCGGGATCTGAGTATTTGTAGCAGTCATCTTAAGTCATATGGAAGCCTAAGATTCCTTGATGGATGCCTAGTAGTCCAACCTAGCTGACGGAAGTGACTTAGAGCCGAGATCTTGAGATTTGTAGCAGTCATCTTAAGTCATATGGCAGCCTTAGGGTCCTTGATGGATGCCCGATAGCCCAATCTAGCTGCCGGAAATGACTTAGAGCCGTCTCGATGAGACTTACAACAGCCATCTTAAGTCATCTTAAGCCATCTTACTTAGAGCCGGGATCTTGAGATTTTTAGTAGTCGTCTTAAGTCATATGGCAGCCTAAGATTCCTTGATGGATGCCCAATAGTCCAACCTAGCTGCCGGAAGTGACTTAGAGCCGAGATCATGAGATTTGTAGCAGTCATCTAAAGGCATATGGCAGCCTTACGGTCATTGATGGATGCCCGATAGTCCAACCTGGCTGCCTTAAGTGACTTAGAGCCGTCTCGGTGAGACTTGCAACAGTTATCTTAAGTCATTTTAAGCCATCTTACTCCAAACTATCTGCCGGAAGTGACTTAGTCCCGGGATCTTAAGATTTTTAGCAGTCATTTTAAGTCATATGGCAGCTTTACGGTCCTTGATGGATGCCCAATAGTCCAACCTAGCTGTCGGAAGTGACTTAGAGCCGGGATCTTGAGATTTGTAGCAGTCATCTTAAGTCATATGGCAGCCTTAGGGTCCTTGATGGATGCCCAATAGTCCAACCTAGCTGCCGGAAGTGACTTAGAGCCGAGATCTTGAGATTTGTAGCAGTCATCTTAAGTCATATGGCAGCCTTAGGGTCCTTGATGGATGCCCAATAGTTCAACCTAGCTACCGGAAGTGACTTAGAGCCGGGATCTGGATATTTGTAGCAGTCATCTTACGTCATATGGCAGCCTAAGATTCCTTGATGGATGCCCAATAGTCAAACCTAGCTGTCGGAAGTGACTTAGAGCCGGGATCTTGAGATTTGTAGCAGTCATCTTACGGCATATGGCAGCCTAAGGTCCTTGATGGATGCCAAATAGTCCAACGTAGCTGCCGGAAGTGACTTAGAGCCGAGATCTTGAGATTTGTAGCAGTCATCTTAAGTCATATGGCAGCCTTACGGTCATTGATGGATGCCCGATAGTCCAACCTAGCTGCCTTATGTGACTTAGAGCCGTCTCGGTGAGACTTGCAACAGTTATCTTAAGTCATTTTAAGCCATCTTACTCCAAACTATCTGCCGGAAGTGACTTAGAGCCGGGATCTTAAGATTTTTAGCAGTCATTTTAAGTCATATGGCAGCCTTACGGTCCTTGATGGATGCCCAATAGTCAAACCTAGCTGTCGGAAGTGACTTAGAGCCGGGATCTTGAGATTTGTAGCAGTCATCTTAAGTTATATGTCAGCCTTACGGACATTGATGGATGCGCGATAGTCCAACCTAGCTCCCGGAAGTGACTTAGAGCCGGGATCTTGAGATTTGTAGCAGTCATCTTAAGTCATATGGCAGCCTTAGGGTCCTTGATGGATGCCCAATAGTCCAACCTAGCTGTCGGAAGTGACTTAGAGCCGGGATCTTGAGATTTGTAGCAGTCATTTTAAGTCATATGGCAGCCTTACGGTCCTTGATGGATGCCCAATAGTCAAACCTAGCTGTCGGAAGTGACTTAGAGCCGGGATCTTGAGATTTGTAGCAGTCATCTTAAGTCATATGGCAGCCTAAGGGTCCTTGATGGATGCCCAATAGTCCAACCTAGCTGCCGGAAGTGACTTAGAGCCGGGATCTTGAGATTTGTAGCAGTCACCTAAAGTCATATGGCAGCCTTACGGTCATTGATGGATGCCCGATAGTCCAACCTAGCTGCCGAAAGTGACTTAGAGCCGGGATCTTTGAGATTTGTAGCAGTCATCTAAAGGCATATGGCGCCTTAGGTCATTGATGGATGCCCGATAGTCCAACCTAGCTGCCGGAAGTGACTTAGAGCCGGGATCTTGAGATTTGTAGCAGTCATCTTAAGTCATATGGCAGCCTTACGGTCCTTGATGGATGCCCAATAGTCCAACCTAGCTGCCGAAAGTGACTTAGAGCCGAGATCTTGAGATTTGTAGCAGTCATCTTAAGTCATATGGCAGCCTTAGGGTCCTTGATGGATGCCCAATAGTCCAACCTAGCTACCGGAAGTGACTTAGAGCCGGGATCTGGATATTTGTAGCAGTCATCTTACGTCATATGGCAGCCTAAGATTCCTTGATGGATGCCCAATAGTCCAACCTAGCTGCCGGAAGTGACTTAGAGCCGAGATCTTGAGATTTGTAGCAGTCATCTTAAGTCATATGGCAGCCTTACGGTCATTGATGGATGCCCGATAGTCCAACCTAGCTGCCGGAAGTGACTTAGAGCCGGGATCGTGAGATTTGTAGCAGTCATCTAAAGGCATATGGCAGCCTTACGGTCATTGATGGATGCCCGATAGTCCAACCTAGCTGACGGAAGTGACTTAGAGCCGGGATCTTGAGATTTGTAGCAGTCATCTTAAGTCATATGGCAGCCTTACGGTCCTTGATGGATGCCCGATAGTCCAACCTAGCTGCCGGAAGTGACTTAGAGCCGTCTCGATGAGACTTGCAACAGCCATCTTAAGCCATCTTACTCCAAACTAGCTGCCGGAAGTCACTTAGAACTGGGATCTTGAGATTTGTAGCAGTCATCTTAAGTCATATGGCAGCCTTACGGTCATTGATGGATGCCCGATAGTCCAACCTAGCTGACGGAAGTGACTTAGAGCCGGGATCTTGAGATTTGTAGCAGTCATTTTAAGTCATATGGCAGCCTTACGGTCCTTGATGGATGCCCAATAGTCCAACCTAGCTGCCGGAAGTGACTTAGAGCCGGGATCTGGATATTTGTAGCAGTCATCTTACGTCATATGGCAGCCTAACATTCCTTGATGGATGCCCAATAGTCAAACCTAGCTGCCGGAAGTGACTTAGAGCCAGGATCTTGAGATTTGTAGCAGTCATCTTAAGTCATATGGCAGCCTTACGGTCCTTGATGGATGCCCAATAGTCCAACCTAGCTGCCGGAAGTGACTTAGAGCCGAGATCATGAGATTTGTAGCAGTCATCTAAAGGCATATGGCAGCCTTACGGTCATTGATGGATGCCCGATAGTCCAACCTGGCTGCCTTAAGTGACTTAGAGCCGTCTCGGTGAGACTTGCAACAGTTATCTTAAGTCATTTTAAGCCATCTTACTCCAAACTATCTGCCGGAAGTGACTTAGTCCCGGGATCTTAAGATTTTTAGCAGTCATTTTAAGTCATATGGCAGCTTTACGGTCCTTGATGGATGCCCAATAGTCCAACCTAGCTGTCGGAAGTGACTTAGAGCCGGGATCTTGAGATTTGTAGCAGTCATCTTAAGTCATATGGCAGCCTAAGATTCCTTGATGGATGCCCAATAGTCCAACCTAGCTGCCGGAAGTGACTTAGAGCCGAGATCTTGAGATTTGTAGCAGTCATCTTAAGTCATATGGCAGCCTTAGGGTCCTTGATGGATGCCCAATAGTTCAACCTAGCTACCGGAAGTGACTTAGAGCCGGGATCTGGATATTTGTAGCAGTCATCTTACGTCATATGGCAGCCTAAGATTCCTTGATGGATGCCAAATAGTCCAACCTAGCTGCCGGAAGTGACTTAGAGCCGGGATCTTGAGATTTGTAGCAGTCATCTTAAGTCATATGGCAGCCTTACGGTCATTGATGGATGCCCGATAGTCCAACCTAGCTGCCGGAAGTGACTTAGAGCCGAGATCTTGAGATTTGTAGCAGTCATCTTAAGTCATATGGCAGCCTTAGGGTCCTTGATGGATGCCCAATAGTTCAACCTAGCTACCGGAAGTGACTTAGAGCCGGGATCTGGATATTTGTAGCAGTCATCTTACGTCATATGGCAGCCTAAGATTCCTTGATGGATGCCAAATAGTCCAACCTAGCTGCCGGAAGTGACTTAGAGCCGGGATCTTGAGATTTGTAGCAGTCATTTTAAGTCATATGGCAGCCTTAGGGTCCTTGATGGATGCCCAATAGTTCAACCTAGCTGCCGGAAGTGACTTAGAGCCGTCTGATGGACTTACCATCTTACAGTCATCTTAAGCCATTTACTTAGAGCCGGGATCTTGAGATTTTTAGTAGTCGTCTTTTATATGGCAGCCTAAGATTCCTTGATGGATGCCCAATAGTCCAACCTAGCTGCCGAAAGTGACTTAGAGCCGAGATCTTGAGATTTGTAGCAGTCATTCTAATGGCATATGGCAGCCTTACGGTCATTGATGGATGCCCGATAGTCCAACCTAGCTGTCGGAAGTGACTTAGAGCCGGGATCGTGAGATTTGTAGCAGTCATCTAAAGTCATATGGCAGCCTTACGGTCATTGATGGATGCCCGATAGTCCAACCTAGCTGCCGAAAGTGACTTAGAGCCGAGATCGTTGAGAGTTGTAGCAGTCATCTAAAGTCATATGGCAGCCTAAGATTCCTTGATGGATGCCAAATAGTCCAACCTAGCTGCCGGAAGTGACTTAGAGCCGAGATCTTGAGATTTGTAGCAGTCATCTTAAGTCATGTGGCAGCCTTACGGTCCTTGATGGATGCCCAATAGTCCAACCTAGCTGCCGGAAGTGACTTAGAGCCGGGATCTGGATATTTGTAGCAGTCATCTTACGTCATATGGCAGCCTAAGATTCCTTGATGGATGCCCAATAGTCAAACCTAGCTGCCGGAAGTGACTTAGAGCCAAATCTTGAGATTTGTAGCAGTCATCTTAAGTCATATGGCAGCCTTACGGTCATTGATGGATGCCCGATAGTACAACCTAGCTGCCGGAAGTGACTTAGAGCCGAAATCTTGAGATTTGTAGCAGTCATCTAAAGGCATATGGCAGCCTTACGGTCATTGATGGATGCCCGATAGTCCAACCTGGCTGCCTTAAGTGACTTAGAGCCGTCTCGGTGAGACTTGCAACAGTTATCTTAAGTCATTTTAAGCCATCTTACTCCAAACTATCTGCCGGAAGTGACTTAGTCCCGGGATCTTAAGATTTTTAGCAGTCATTTTAAGTCATATGGCAGCTTTACGGTCCTTGATGGATGCCCAATAGTCCAACCTAGCTGTCGGAAGTGGCTTAGAGCCGGGATCTTGAGATTTGTAGCAAGTCATCTAAAGGCATATGGCAGCCTAAGATTCCTTGATGGATGCCCAATAGTCCAACCTAGCTGCCGGAAGTGACTTAGAGCCGAGATCTTGAGATTTGTAGCAGTCATCTTAAGTCATATGGCAGCCTTAGGGTCCTTGATGGATGCCCAATAGTCCAACCTAGCTACCGGAAGTGACTTAGAGCCGGGATCTTGGATATTTGTAGCAGTCATCTTACGTCATATGGCAGCCTAACATTCCTTGATGGATGCCCGATAGTCCAACCTAGCTGCAGGAAGTGACTTAGAGCCGAGATCTTGAGATTTGTAGCAGTCATCTAAAGTCATATGGCAGCCTTACGGTCATTGATGGATGCCCGATAGTCCAACCTAGCTGCCGGAAGTGACTTAGAGCCGAGATCTTGAGATTTGTAGCAGTCATCTTAAGTCATATGGCAGCCTTACGGTCCTTGATGGATGCCCAATAGTCCAACCTAGCTGCCGGAAGTGACTTAGAGCCGGGATCTGGATATTTGTAGCAGTCATCTTACGTCATATGGCAGCCTAAGATTCCTTGAAGGATGCCTAGTAGTCCAACCTAGCTGCCGGAAGTGACTTAGAGCCGAGATCTTGAGATTTGTAGCAGTCATCTTAAGTCATATGGCAGCCTTAGGGTCCTTGATGGATGCCCGATAGCCCAATCTAGCTGCCGGAAATGACTTAGAGCCGTCTCGATGAGACTTACAACAGCCATCTTAAGTCATCTTAAGCCATCTTACTTAGAGCCGGGATCTTGAGATTTTTAGTAGTCATCTTAAGTTATATGGCAGCCTAAGATTCCTTGATGGATGCCCAATAGTCCAACCTAGCTGCCGAAAGTGACTTAGAGCCGAGATCCTGAGATTTGTAGCAGTCATCTAATGGCATATGGCAGCCTTACGGTCATTGATGGATGCCCGATAGTCCAACCTAGCTGTCGGAAGTGACTTAGAGCCGGGATCGTGAGATTCGTAGCAGTCATCTAAAGGCATATGGCAGCCTTACGGTCATTGATGGATGCCCGATAGTCCAACCTAGCTGCCGAAAGTGACTTATAGCCGAGATCGTTAGATTTGTAGCAGTCATCTAAAGGCATATGGCAGCCTAAGATTCCTTGATGGATGCCAAATAGTCCAACCTAGCTGCCGGAAGTGACTTAGAGCCGAGATCTTGAGATTTGTAGCAGTCATCTTAAGTCATATGGCAGCCTTACGGTCCTTGATGGATGCCCAATAGTCCAACCTAGCTGCCGGAAGTGACTTAGAGCCGGGATCTTAAGATTTTTAGCAGTCATTTTAAGTCATATGGCAGCTTTACGGTCCTTGATGGACGCCCGATAGTCCAACCTGGCTGCCTTAAGTGACTTAGAGCCGTCTCGGTGAGACTTGCAACAGTTATCTTAAGTCATTTTAAGCCATCTTACTCCAAACTATCTGCCGGAAGTGACTTAGTCCCGGGATCTTAAGATTTTTAGCAGTCATTTTAAGTCATATGGCAGCTTTACGGTCCTTGATGGATGCCCAATAGTCCAACCTAGCTGTCGGAAGTGACTTAGAGCCGGGATCTTGAGATTTGTAGCAATCATCTAAAGGCATATGGCAGCCTAAGATTCCTTGATGGATGCCCAATAGTCCAACCTAGCTGCCGGAAGTGACTTAGAGCCGAGATCTTGAGATTTGTAGCAGTCATCTTAAGTCATATGGCAGCCTTAGGGTCCTTGATGGATGCCCAATAGTCCAACCTAGCTACCGGAAGTGACTTATCTAAAGGCATATGGCAGCCTAAGATTCCTTGATGGATGCCCAATAGTCCAACCTAGCTGCCGGAAGTGACTTAGAGCCGAGATCTTGAGATTTGTAGCAGTCATCTTAAGTCATATGGCAGCCTTAGGGTCCTTGATGGATGCCCAATAGTCCAACCTAGCTACCGGAAGTGACTTAGAGCCGGGATCTGGATATTTGTAGCAGTCATCTTACGTCATATGGCAGCCTAACATTCCTTGATGGATGCCCGATAGTCCAACCTAGCTGCAGGAAGTGACTTAGAGCCGAGATCTTGAGATTTGTAGCAGTCATCTAAAGGCATATGGCAGCCTTACGGTCATTGATGGATGCCCGATAGTCCAACCTAGCTGCCGGAAGTGACTTAGAGCCGAGATCTTGAGATTTGTAGCAGTCATCTTAAGTCATGTGGCAGCCTTACGGTCCTTGATGGATGCCCAATAGTCCAACCTGGCTGCCGGAAGTGACTTAGAGCCGGGATCTGGATATTTGTAGCAGTCATCTTACGTCATATGGCAGCCTAAGATTCCTTGAAGGATGCCTAGTAGTCCAACCTAGCTGCCGGAAGTGACTTAGAGCCGAAATTTTGAGATTTGTAGCAGTCATCTTAAGTCATATGGCAGCCTTAGGGTCCTTGATGGATGCCCGATAGCCCAATCTAGCTGCCGGAAATGACTTAGAGCCGTCTCGATGAGACTTACAACAGCCATCTTAAGTCATCTTAAGCCATCTTACTTAGAGCCGGGATCTTGAGATTTTTAGTAGTCGTCTTAAGTTATATGGCAGCCTAAGATTCCTTGATGGATGCCCAATAGTCCAACCTAGCTGCCGAAAGTGACTTAGAGCCGAGATCTTGAGATTTGTAGCAGTCATCTAAAGGCATATGGCAGCCTTACGGTCATTGATGGATGCCCGATAGTCCAACCTAGCTGTCGGAAGTGACTTAGAGCCGGGATCGTGAGATTTGTAGCAGTCATCTAAAGGCATATGGCAGCCTTACGGTCATTGATGGATGCCCGATAGTCCAACCTAGCTGCCGAAAGTGACTTAGAGCCGAGATCGTTAGATTTGTAGCAGTCATCTAAAGGCATATGGCAGCCTAAGATTCCTTGATGGATGCCAAATAGTCCAACCTAGCTGCCGGAAGTGACTTAGAGCCGAGATCTTGAGATTTGTAGCAGTCATCTTAAGTCATGTGGCAGCCTTACGGTCCTTGATGGATGCCCGATAGTCCAACCTGGCTGCCGGAAGTGACTTAGTCCCGGGATCTTAAGATTTTTAGCAGTCATTTTAAGTCATATGGCAGCTTTACGGTCCTTGATGGATGCCCGATAGTCCAACCTGGCTGCCTTAAGTGACTTAGAGCCGTCTCGGTGAGACTTGCAACAGTTATCTTAAGTCATTTTAAGCCATCTTACTCCAAACTATCTGCCGGAAGTGACTTAGTCCCGGGATCTTAAGATTTTTAGCAGTCATTTTAAGTCATATGGCAGCTTTACGGTCCTTGATGGATGCCCAATAGTCCAACCTAGCTGTCGGAAGTGACTTAGAGCCGGGATCTTGAGATATGTAGCAATCATCTAAAGGCATATGGCAGCCTAAGATTCCTTGATGGATGCCCAATAGTCCAACCTAGCTGCCGGAAGTGACTTAGAGCCGAGATCTTGAGATTTGTAGCAGTCATCTTAAGTCATATGGCAGCCTTAGGGTCCTTGATGGATGCCCAATAGTTCAACCTAGCTAGCGGAAGTGACTTAGAGCCGGGATCTGGATATTTGTAGCAGTCATCTTACGTCATATGGCAGCCTAAGATTCCTTGATGGATGCCCAATAGTCAAACCTAGCTGCCGGAAGTGACTTAGAGCCAAATCTTGAGATTTGTAGCAGTCATCTTAAGGCATATGGCAGCCTTACGGTCATTGATGGATGCCCGATAGTCCAACCTAGCTGTCGGAAGTGACTTAGAGCCGGGATCGTGAGATTTGTAACAGTCATCTAAAGGCATATGGCAGCCTTACGGTCATTTATGGATGCCCGATAGTCCAACCTAGCTGCCGAAAGTGACTTAGAGCCGAGATCTTTAGATTTGTAGCAGTCATCTAAAGGCATATGGCAGCCTAAGATTCCTTGATGGATGCCAAATAGTCCAACCTAGCTGCCGGAAGTGACTTATAGCCGAGATCTTGAGATTTGTAGCAGTCATCTAAAGGCATATGGCAGCCTTACGGTCATTGATGGATGCCCGATAATCCAACCTAGCTGCCGGAAGTGACTTAGAGCCGAGATCATGAGATTTGTAGCAGTCATCTAAAGGCATATGGCAGCCTTACGGTCATTGATGGATGCCCGATAGTCCAACCTGGCTGCCTTAAGTGACTTAGAGCCGTCTCGGTGAGACTTGCAACAGTTATCTTAAGTCATTTTAAGCCATCTTACTCCAAACTATCTGCCGGAAGTGACTTAGTCCCGGGATCTTAAGATTTTTAGCAGTCATTTTAAGTCATATGGCAGCTTTACGGTCCTTGATGGATGCCAATAGTCCAACCTAGCTGTCGGAAGTGGCTTAGAGCCGGGATCTTGAGATTTGTAGCAATTATCTAAAGGCATATGGCAGCCTAAGATTCCTTGATGGATGCCCAATAGTCCAACCTAGCTGCCGGAAGTGACTTAGAGCCGAGATCTTGAGATTTGTAGCAGTCATCTTAAGTCATATGGCAGCCTTAGGGTCCTTGATGGATGCCCAATAGTCCAACCTAGCTACCGGAAGTGACTTAGAGCCGGGATCTGGATATTTGTAGCAGTCATCTTACGTCATATGGCAGCCTAACATTCCTTGATGGATGCCCGATAGTCCAACCTAGCTGCAGGAAGTGACTTATAGCCGAGATCTTGAGATTTGTAGCAGTCATCTAAAGGCATATGGCAGCCTTACGGTCATTGATGGATGCCCGATAGTCCAACCTGGCTGCCGGAAGTGACTTAGAGCCGAGATCTTGAGATTTGTAGCAGTCATCTTAAGTCATGTGGCAGCCTTACGGTCCTTGATGGATGCCCAATAGTCCAACCTGGCTGCCGGAAGTGACTTAGAGCCGGGATCTGGATATTTGTAGCAGTCATCTTACGTCATATGGCAGCCTAAGATTCCTTGAAGGATGCCTAGTAGTCCAACCTAGCTGCCGGAAGTGACTTAGAGCCAAATTTTGAGATTTGTAGCAGTCATCTTAAGTCATATGGCAGCCTTAGGGTCCTTGATGGATGCCCGATAGCCCAATCTAGCTGCCGGAAATGACTTAGAGCCGTCTCGATGAGACTTACAACAGCCATCTTAAGTCATCTTAAGCCATCTTACTTAGAGCCGGGATCTTGAGATTTTTAGTAGTCGTCTTAAGTCATATGGCAGCCTAAGATTCCTTGATGGATGCCCAATAGTCCAACCTAGCTGCCGAAAGTGACTTAGAGCCGAGATCCTGAGATTTGTAGCAGTCATCTAATGGCATATGGCAGCCTTACGGTCATTGATGGATGCCCGATAGTCCAACCTAGCTGTCGGAAGTGACTTAGAGCCGGGATCGTGAGATTTGTAGCAGTCATCTAAAGGCATATGGCAGCCTTACGGTCATTGATGGATGCCCGATAGTCCAACCTAGCTGCCGAAAGTGACTTAGAGCCGAGATCGTTAGATTTGTAGCAGTCATCTAAAGGCATATGGCAGCCTAAGATTCCTTGATGGATGCCAAATAGTCCAACCTAGCTGCCGGAAGTGACTTATAGCCGAGATCTTGAGATTTGTAGCAGTCATCTTAAGTCATATGGCAGCCTTACGGTCCTTGATGGATGCCCGATAGTCCAACCTGGCTGCCGGAAGTGACTTAGTCCCGGGATCTTAAGATTTTTAGCAGTCATTTTAAGTCATATGGCAGCTTTACGGTCCTTGATGGACGCCCGATAGTCCAACCTGGCTGCCTTAAGTGACTTAGAGCCGTCTCGGTGAGACTTGCAACAGTTATCTTAAGTCATTTTAAGCCATCTTACTCCAAACTATCTGCCGGAAGTGACTTAGTCCCGGGATCTTAAGATTTTTAGCAGTCATTTTAAGTCATATGGCAGCTTTACGGTCCTTGATGGATGCCCAATAGTCCAACCTAGCTGTCGGAAGTGACTTAGAGCCGGGATCTTGAGATTTGTAGCAGTCATCTAAAGGCATATGGCAGCCTAAGATTCCTTGATGGATGCCCAATAGTCCAACCTAGCTGCCGGAAGTGACTTAGAGCCGAGATCTTGAGATTTGTAGCAGTCATCTTAAGTCATATGGCAGCCTTAGGGTCCTTGATGGATGCCCAATAGTCCAACCTAGCTACCGGAAGTGACTTAGAATCTAAAGGCATATGGCAGCCTAAGATTCCTTGATGGATGCCCAATAGTCCAACCTAGCTGCCGGAAGTGACTTAGAGCCGAGATCTTGAGATTTGTAGCAGTCATCTTAAGTCATATGGCAGCCTTAGGGTCCTTGATGGATGCCCAATAGTCCAACCTAGCTACCGGAAGTGACTTAGAGCCGGGATCTGGATATTTGTAGCAGTCATCTTACGTCATATGGCAGCCTAACATTCCTTGATGGATGCCCGATAGTCCAACCTAGCTGCAGGAAGTGATTTAGAGCCGAGATCTTGAGATTTGTAGCAGTCATCTTAAGTCATATGGCAGCCTTACGGTCATTGATGGATGCCCGATAGTCCAACCTAGCTGCCGGAAGTGACTTAGAGCCGAGATCTTGAGATTTGTAGCAGTCATCTTAAGTCATGTGGCAGCCTTACGGTCCTTGATGGATGCCCAATAGTCCAACCTGGCTGCCGGAAGTGACTTAGAGCCGGGATCTGGATATTTGTAGCAGTCATCTTACGTCATATGGCAGCCTAAGATTCCTTGAAGGATGCCTAGTAGTCCAACCTAGCTGCCGGAAGTGACTTAGAGCCGAAATTTTGAGATTTGTAGCAGTCATCTTAAGTCATATGGCAGCCTTAGGGTCCTTGATGGATGCCCGATAGCCCAATCTAGCTGCCGGAAATGACTTAGAGCCGTCTCGATGAGACTTACAACAGCCATCTTAAGTCATCTTAAGCCATCTTACTTAGAGCCGGGATCTTGAGATTTTTAGTAGTCGTCTTAAGTTATATGGCAGCCTAAGATTCCTTGATGGATGGCCAATAGTCCAACCTAGCTGCCGAAAGTGACTTAGAGCCGAGATCTTGAGATTTGTAGCAGTCATCTAATGGCATATGGCAGCCTTACGGTCATTGATGGATGCCCGATAATCCAACCTAGCTGCCGGAAGTGACTTAGAGCCGAGATCATGAGATTTGTAGCAGTCATCTAAAGGCATATGGCAGCCTTACGGTCATTGATGGATGCCCGATAGTCCAACCTAGCTGCCGAAAGTGACTTATAGCCGAGATCGTTAGATTTGTAGCAGTCATCTAAAGGCATATGGCAGCCTAAGATTCCTTGATGGATGCCAAATAGTCCAACCTAGCTGCCGGAAGTGACTTATAGCCGAGATCTTGAGATTTGTAGCAGTCATCTTAAGTCATGTGGCAGCCTTACGGTCCTTGATGGATGCCCAATAGTCCAACCTAGCTGCCGGAAGTGACTTAGAGCCGGGATCTGGATATTTGTAGCAGTCATCTTACGTCATATGGCAGCCTAACATTCCTTGATGGATGCCCAATAGTCAAACCTAGCTGCCGGAAGTGACTTCGAGCCAAGTCTTGAGATTTGTAGCAGTCATCTAAAGGCATATGGCAGCCTTACGGTCATTGATGGATGCCCGATAATCCAACCTAGCTGCCGGAAGTGACTTAGAGCCGAGATCATGAGATTTGTAGCAGTCATCTAAAGGCATATGGCAGCCTTACGGTCATTGATGGATGCCCGATAGTCCAACCTGGCTGCCTTAAGTGACTTAGAGCCGTCTCGGTGAGACTTGCAACAGTTATCTTAAGTCATTTTAAGCCATCTTACTCCAAACTATCTGCCGGAAGTGACTTAGTCCCGGGATCTTAAGATTTTTAGCAGTCATTTTAAGTCATATGGCAGCCTTTACGGTCCTTGATGGATGCCCAATAGTCCAACCTAGCTGTCGGAAGTGACTTAGAGCCGGGATCTTGAGATTTGTAGCAGTTATCTTAAGGCATATGGCAGCCTAAGATTCCTTGATGGATGCCCAATAGTCCAACCTAGCTGCCGGAAGTGACTTAGAGCCGAGATCTTGAGATTTGTAGCAGTCATCTTAAGTCATATGGCAGCCTTAGGGTCCTTGATGGATGCCCAATAGTCCAACCTAGCTACCGGAAGTGACTTAGAGCCGGGATCTGGATATTTGTAGCAGTCATCTTACGTCATATGGCAGCCTAACATTCCTTGATGGATGCCCGATAGTCCAACCTAGCTGCAGGAAGTGACTTATAGCCGAGATCTTGAGATTTGTAGCAGTCATCTAAAGGCATATGGCAGCCTTACGGTCATTGATGGATGCCCGATAGTCCAACCTAGCTGCCGGAAGTGACTTAGAGCCGAGATCTTGAGATTTGTAGCAGTCATCTTAAGTCATGTGGCAGCCTTACGGTCCTTGATGGATGCCCAATAGTCCAACCTAGCTGCCGGAAGTGACTTAGAGCCGGGATCTGGATATTTGTAGCAGTCATCTTACGTCATATGGCAGCCTAAGATTCCTTGAAGGATGCCTAGTAGTCCAACCTAGCTGCCGGAAGTGACTTAGAGCCGAGATCTTGAGATTTGTAGCAGTCATCTTAAGTCATATGGCAGCCTTAGGGTCCTTGATGGATGCCCGATAGCCCAACCTAGCTGCCGGAAATGACTTAGAGCCGTCTCGATGAGACTTACAACAGCCATCTTAAGTCATCTTAAGCCATCTTACTTAGAGCCGGGATCTTGAGATTTTTAGTAGTCGTCTTAAGTTATATGGCAGCCTAAGATTCCTTGATGGATGGCCAATAGTCCAACCTAGCTGCCGAAAGTGACTTAGAGCCGAGATCCTGAGATTTGTAGCAGTCATCTAATGGCATATGGCAGCCTTACGGTCATTGATGGATGCCCGATAGTCCAACCTAGCTGTCGGAAGTGACTTAGAGCCGGGATCGTGAGATTTGTAGCAGTCATCTAAAGTCATATGGCAGCCTTACGGTCATTGATGGATGCCCGATAGTCCAACCTAGCTGCCGAAAGTGACTTATAGCCGAGATCGTTAGATTTGTAGCAGTCATCTAAAGGCATATGGCAGCCTAAGATTCCTTGATGGATGCCAAATAGTCCAACCTAGCTGCCGGAAGTGACTTATAGCCGAGATCTTGAGATTTGCAGCAGTCATCTTAAGTCATGTGGCAGCCTTACGGTCCTTGATGGATGCCCGATAGTCCAACCTGGCTGGATCTTAAGATTTTTAGCAGTCATTTTAAGTCATATGGCAGCTTTACGGTCCTTGATGGACGCCCGATAGTCCCACCTGGCTGCCTTAAGTGACTTAGAGCCGTCTCGGTGAGACTTGCAACAGTTATCTTAAGTCATTTTAAGCCATCTTACTCCAAACTATCTGCCGGAAGTGACTTAGTCCCGGGATCTTAAGATTTTTAGCAGTCATTTTAAGTCATATGGCAGCTTTACGGTCCTTGATGGATGCCCAATAGTCCAACCTAGCTGTCGGAAGTGACTTAGAGCCGGGATCTTGAGATTTGTAGCAATTATCTAAAGGCATATGGCAGCCTAAGATTCCTTGATGGATGCCCAATAGTCCAACCTAGCTGCCGGAAGTGACTTAGAGCCGAGATCTTGAGATTTGTAGCAGTCATCTTAAGTCATATGGCAGCCTTAGGGTCCTTGATGGATGCCCAATAGTCCAACCTAGCTACCGGAAGTGACTTAGAGCCGGGATCTGGATATTTGTAGCAGTCATCTTACGTCATATGGCAGCCTAACATTCCTTGATGGATGCCCAATAGTCAAACCTAGCTGCCGGAAGTGACTTAGAGCCAAGATCTTGAGATTTGTAGCAGTCATCTAAAGGCATATGGCAGCCTTACGGTCATTGATGGATGCCCGATAGTCCAACCTAGCTGTCGGAAGTGACTTAGAGCCGGGATCGTGAGATTTGTAGCAGTCATCTAAAGGCATATGGCAGCCTTACGGTCCTTGATGGATGCCCGATAGTCCAACCTTAGCTGCCGGAAGTGACTTAGAGCCGGGATCTTAAGATTTTTAGCAGTCATTTTAAGTCATATGGCAGCCTTACGGTCCTTGATGGATGCCCGATAGTCCAACCTGGCTGCCTTAAGTGACTTAGAGCCGTCTCGGTGAGACTTGCAACAGTTATCTTAAGTCATTTTAAGCCATCTTACTCCAAACTATCTGCCGGAAGTGACTTAGTCCCGGGATCTTAAGATTTTTAGCAGTCATTTTAAGTCATATGGCAGCTTTACGGTCCTTGATGGATGCCCAATAGTCCAACCTAGCTGTCGGAAGTGACTTAGAGCCGGGATCTTGAGATTTGTAGCAATTATCTAAAGGCATATGGCAGCCTAAGATTCCTTGATGGATGCCCAATAGTCCAACCTAGCTGCCGGAAGTGACTTAGAGCCGAGATCTTGAGATTTGTAGCAGTCATCTTAAGTCATATGGCAGCCTTAGGGTCCTTGATGGATGCCCAATAGTCCAACCTAGCTACCGGAAGTGACTTAGAGCCGGGATCTGGATATTTGTAGCAGTCATCTTACGTCATATGGCAGCCTAACATTCCTTGATGGATGCCCAATAGTCAAACCTAGCTGCCGGAAGTGACTTCGAGCCAAGTCTTGAGATTTGTAGCAGTCATCTAAAGGCATATGGCAGCCTTACGGTCATTGATGGATGCCCGATAGTCCAACCTAGCTGTCGGAAGTGACTTAGAGCCGGGATCGTGAGATTTGTAGCAGTCATCTAAAGGCATATGGCAGCCTTACGGTCATTGATGGATGCCCGATAGTCCAACCTAGCTGCCGGAAGTGACTTAGAGCCGAGATCTTTAGATTTGTAGCAGTCATCTAAAGGCATATGGCAGCCTAAGATTCCTTGATGGATGCCAAATAGTCCAACCTAGCTGCCGGAAGTGACTTAGAGCCGAGATCTTGAGATTTGTAGCAGTCATCTAAAGGCATATGGCAGCCTTACGGTCATTGATGGATGCCCGATAGTCCAACCTGGCTGCCGGAAGTGACTTAGAGCCGAGATCTTGAGATTTGTAGCAGTCATCTTAAGTCATATGGCAGCCTTACGGTCCTTGATGGATGCCCAATAGTCCAACCTAGCTGCCGGAAGTGACTTAGAGCCGGGATCTGGATATTTGTAGCAGTCATCTTACGTCATATGGCAGCCTAAGATTCCTTGATGGATGCCTAGTAGTCCAACCTAGCTGCCGGAAGTGACTTAGAGCCGAGATCTTGAGATTTGTAGCAGTCATCTTAAGTCATATGGCAGCCTTAGGGTCCTTGATGGATGCCCGATAGCCCAATCTAGCTGCCGGAAATGACTTAGAGCCGTCTCGATGAGACTTACAACAGCCATCTTAAGTCATCTTAAGCCATCTTACTTAGAGCCGGGATCTTGAGATTTTTAGTAGTCGTCTTAAGTTATATGGCAGCCTAAGATTCCTTGATGGATGCCCAATAGTCCAACCTAGCTGCCGAAAGTGACTTAGAGCCGAGATCCTGAGATTTGTAGCAGTCATCTAAAGGCATATGGCAGCCTTACGGTCATTGATGGATGCCCGATAGTCCAACCTAGCTGTCGGAAGTGACTTAGAGCCGGGATCGTGAGATTTGTAGCAGTCATCTAAAGGCATATGGCAGCCTTACGGTCATTGATGGATGCCCGATAGTCCAACCTAGCTGCCGAAAGTGACTTATAGCCGAGATCTTTAGATTTGTAGCAGTCATCTAAAGGCATATGGCAGCCTAAGATTCCTTGATGGATGCCAAATAGTCCAACCTAGCTGCCGGAAGTGACTTATAGCCGAGATCTTGAGATTTGTAGCAGTCATCTTAAGTCATGTGGCAGCCTTACGGTCCTTGATGGATGCCCAATAGTCCAACCTAGCTACCGGAAGTGACTTATCTAAAGGCATATGGCAGCCTAAGATTCCTTGATGGATGCCCAATAGTCCAACCTAGCTGCCGGAAGTGACTTAGAGCCGAGATCTTGAGATTTGTAGCAGTCATCTTAAGTCATATGGCAGCCTTAGGGTCCTTGATGGATGCCCAATAGTCCAACCTAGCTACCGGAAGTGACTTAGAGCCGGGATCTGGATATTTGTAGCAGTCATCTTACGTCATATGGCAGCCTAACATTCCTTGATGGATGCCCAATAGTCCAACCTAGCTGCCGGAAGTGACTTAGAGCCGAGATCTTGAGATTTGTAGCAGTCATCTTAAGTCATATGGCAGCCTTAGGGTCCTTGATGGATGCCCAATAGTCCAACCTAGCTACCGGAAGTGACTTAGAGCCGGGATCTGGATATTTGTAGCAGTCATCTTACGTCATATGGCAGCCTAACATTCCTTGATGGATGCCCGATAGTCCAACCTAGCTGCAGGAAGTGACTTATAGCCGAGATCTTGAGATTTGTAGCAGTCATCTAAAGGCATATGGCAGCCTTACGGTCATTGATGGATGCCCGATAGTCCAACCTGGCTGCCGGAAGTGACTTAGAGCCGAGATCTTGAGATTTGTAGCAGTCATCTTAAGTCATGTGGCAGCCTTAGGGTCCTTGATGGATGCCCAATAGTCCAACCTAGCTACCGGAAGTGACTTATCTAAAGGCATATGGCAGCCTAAGATTCCTTGATGGATGCCCAATAGTCCAACCTAGCTGCCGGAAGTGACTTAGAGCCGAGATCTTGAGATTTGTAGCAGTCATCTTAAGTCATATGGCAGCCTTAGGGTCCTTGATGGATGCCCAATAGTCCAACCTAGCTACCGGAAGTGACTTAGAGCCGGGATCTGGATATTTGTAGCAGTCATCTTACGTCATATGGCAGCCTAACATTCCTTGATGGATGCCCGATAGTCCAACCTAGCTGCAGGAAGTGACTTATAGCCGAGATCTTGAGATTTGTAGCAGTCATCTAAAGGCATATGGCAGCCTTACGGTCATTGATGGATGCCCGATAGTCCAACCTGGCTGCCGGAAGTGACTTAGAGCCGAGATCTTGAGATTTGTAGCAGTCATCTTAAGTCATATGGCAGCCTTAGGGTCCTTGATGGATGCCCAATAGTCCAACCTAGCTACCGGAAGTGACTTGGATCTGAATTGTAGCAGTCATCTTAAGTCATATGGCAGCCTAAGATTCCTTGATGGATGCCCAATAGTCCAACCTAGCTGCCGGAAGTGACTTAGAGCCGAGATCTTGAGATTTGTAGCAGTCATCTTAAGTCATATGGCAGCCTTAGGGTCCTTGATGGATGCCCAATAGTCCAACCTAGCTACCGGAAGTGACTTATCTAAAGGCATATGGCAGCCTAAGATTCCTTGATGGATGCCCAATAGTCCAACCTAGCTGCCGGAAGTGACTTAGAGCCGAGATCTTGAGATTTGTAGCAGTCATCTTAAGTCATATGGCAGCCTTAGGGTCCTTGATGGATGCCCAATAGTCCAACCTAGCTGCCGGAAGTGACTTAGAGCCGGGATCTGGATATTTGTAGCAGTCATCTTAAGTCATATGGCAGCCTTAGGGTCCTTGATGGATGCCCGATAGCCCAATCTAGCTGCCGGAAATGACTTAGAGCCGAGATCTTGAGATTTGTAGCAGTCATCTTAAGGCATATGGCAGCCTTACGGTCATTGATGGATGCCCGATAGTCCAACCTAGCTGCCGGAAGTGACTTAGAGCCGAGATCTTGAGATTTGTAGCAGTCATCTTAAGTCATATGGCAGCCTTACGGTCCTTGATGGATGCCCAATAGTCCAACCTGGCTGCCGGAAGTGACTTAGAGCCGGGATCTGGATATTTGTAGCAGTCATCTTACGTCATATGGCAGCCTAAGATTCCTTGAAGGATGCCTAGTAGTCCAACCTAGCTGCCGGAAGTGACTTAGAGCCGAGATCTTGAGATTTGTAGCAGTCATCTTAAGTCATATGGCAGCCTTAGGGTCCTTGATGGATGCCCGATAGCCCAATCTAGCTGCCGGAAATGACTTAGAGCCGTCTCGATGAGACTTACAACAGCCATCTTAAGTCATCTTAAGCCATCTTACTTAGAGCCGGGATCTTGAGATTTTTAGTAGTCATCTTAAGTCATATGGCAGCCTAAGATTCCTTGATGGATGCCCAATAGTCCAACCTAGCTGCCGGAAGTGACTTAGAGCCGAGATCCTGAGATTTGTAGCAGTCATCTAAAGGCATATGGCAGCCTTACGGTCATTGATGGATGCCCGATAGTCCAACCTAGCTGTCCGAAGTGACTTAGAGCCGGGATCGTGAGATTTGTAGCAGTCATCTTAAGGCATATGGCAGCCTTACGGTCATTGATGGATGCCCGATAGTCCAACCTAGCTGCCGAAAGTGACTTAGAGCCGAGATCGTTAGATTTGTAGCAGTCATCTAAAGGCATATGGCAGCCTAAGATTCCTTGATGGATGCCAAATAGTCCAACCTAGCTGCCGGAAGTGACTTAGAGCCGAGATCTTGAGATTTGTAGCAGTCATCTTAAGTCATATGGCAGCCTAACGGTCCTTGATGGATGCCCGATAGTCCAACCTAGCTGCCGGAAGTGACTTAGAGCCGGGATCTTAAGATTTTGTAGCAGTCATTTTAAGTCATATGGCAGCTTTACGGTCCTTGATGGATGCCCGATAGTCCAACCTGGCTGCCTTAAGTGACTTAGAGCCGTCTCGGTGAGACTTGCAACAGTTATCTTAAGTCATTTTAAGCCATCTTACTCCAAACTATCTGCCGGAAGTGACTTAGTCCCGGGATCTTAAGATTTTTAGCAGTCATTTTAAGTCATATGGCAGCTTTACGGTCCTTGATGGATGCCAATAGTCCAACCTAGCTGTCGGAAGTGACTTAGAGCCGGGATCTTGAGATTTGTAGCAATTATCTAAAGGCATATGGCAGCCTAAGATTCCTTGATGGATGCCCAATAGTCCAACCTAGCTGCCGGAAGTGACTTAGAGCCGAGATCTTGAGATTTGTAGCAGTCATCTTAAGTCATATGGCAGCCTTAGGGTCCTTGATGGATGCCCAATAGTCCAACCTAGCTACCGGAAGTGACTTAGAGCCGGGATCTGGATATTTGTAGCAGTCATCTTACGTCATATGGCAGCCTAACATTCCTTGATGGATGCCCAATAGTCAAACCTAGCTGCCGGAAGTGACTTCGAGCCAAGTCTTGAGATTTGTAGCAGTCATCTAAAGGCATATGGCAGCCTTACGGTCATTGATGGATGCCCGATAGTCCAACCTAGCTGTCGGAAGTGACTTAGAGCCGGGATCGTGAGATTTGTAGCAGTCATCTAAAGGCATATGGCAGCCTTACGGTCATTGATGGATGCCCGATAGTCCAACCTAGCTGCCGAAAGTGACTTATAGCCGAGATCTTTAGATTTGTAGCAGTCATCTAAAGGCATATGGCAGCCTAAGAGTCCTTGATGGATGCCAAATAGTCCAACCTAGCTGCCGGAAGTGACTTAGAGCCGAGATCTTGAGATTTGTAGCAGTCATCTTAAGTCATATGGCAGCCTTACGGTCATTGATGGATGCCCGATAGTCCAACCTGGCTGCCGGAAGTGACTTAGAGCCGAGATCTTGAGATTTGTAGCAGTCATCTTAAGTCATATGGCAGCCTTACGGTCCTTGATGGATGCCCAATAGTCCAACCTAGCTGCCGGAAGTGACTTAGAGCCGGGATCTGGATATTTGTAGCAGTCATCTTAAGTCATATGGCAGCCTAAGATTCCTTGATGGATGCCTAATAGTCCAACCTAGCTGCCGGAAGTGACTTAGAGCCGAGATCTTGAGATTTGTAGCAGTCATCTTAAGTCATATGGCAGCCTTAGGGTCCTTGATGGATGCCCGATAGTCCAACCTAGCTGCCGGAAATGACTTAGAGCCGTCTCGATGAGACTTCAACAGCCATCTTAAGTCATCTTAAGCCATCTTACTTAGAGCCGGGATCTTGAGATTTTTAGTAGTCATCTTAAGTCATATGGCAGCCTTAAGAGTCCTTGATGGATGCCCAATAGTCCAACCTAGCTGCCGGAAGTGACTTAGAGCCGAGATCCTGAGATTTGTAGCAGTCATCTTAAGGCATATGGCAGCCTTACGGTCCTTGATGGATGCCCGATAGTCCAACCTAGCTGTCGGAAGTGACTTAGAGCCGGGATCGATGAGATTTGTAGCAGTCATCTTAAGGCATATGGCAGCCTTACGGTCATTGATGGATGCCCGATAGTCCAACCTAGCTGCCGAAAGTGACTTAGAGCCGAGATCTTGAGATTTGTAGCAGTCATCTAAAGGCATATGGCAGCCTAAGATTCCTTGATGGATGCCCAATAGTCCAACCTAGCTGCCGGAAGTGACTTAGAGCCGAGATCTGGTGAGATTTGTAGCAGTCATCTTAAGTCATGTGGCAGCCTTACGGTCCTTGATGGATGCCCGATAGTCCAACCTGGCTGCCGGAAGTGACTTAGTCCCGGGATCTTAAGATTTTTAGCAGTCATTTTAAGTCATATGGCAGCTTTACGGTCCTTGATGGATGCCCAATAGTCCAACCTAGCTGCCGGAAGTGACTTAGAGCCATGATCTGGATATTTGTAGCAGTCATCTTACGTCATATGGCAGCCTAAGATTCCTTGATGGATGCCTAGTAGTCCAACCTAGCTGCCGGAAGTGACTTAGAGCCGAGATCTTGAGATTTGTAGCAGTCATCTTAAGTCATATGGCAGCCTTAGGGTCCTTGATGGATGCCCGATAGCCCAATCTAGCTGCCGGAAATGACTTAGAGCCGGGATCTGGATATTTGTAGCAGTCATCTTACGTCATATGGCAGCCTAAGATTCCTTGATGGATGCCTAGTAGCCCAACCTAGCTGCCGGAAGTGACTTAGAGCCGAGATCTTGAGATTTGTAGCAGTCATCTTACGTCATATGGCAGCCTAAGATTCCTTGATGGATGCCTAGTAGTCCAACCTAGCTGCCGGAAGTGACTTAGAGCCGAGATCCTGAGATTTGTAGCAGTCATCTAATGGCATATGGCAGCCTTACGGTCATTGATGGATGCCCGATAGTCCAACCTGGCTACCTTAAGTGACTTAGAGCCGTCTCGGTGAGACTTGCAACAGTTATCTTAAGTCATTTTAAGCCATCTTACTTTAAACTATCTGCCGGAAGTGACTTAGTCCCGGGATCTTAAGATTTTTAGCAGTCATTTTAAGTCATATGGCAGCTTTACGGTCCTTGATGGATGCCCAATAGTCCAACCTAGCTGCCGGAAGTGACTTAGAGCCATGATCTGGATATTTGTAGCAGTCATCTTACGTCAAATGGCAGCCTAAGATTCCTTGATGGATGCCTAGTAGTCCAACCTAGCTGCCGGAAGTGACTTAGAGCCGAGATCCTGAGATTTGTAGCAGTCATCTAATGGCATATGGCAGCCTTACGGTCATTGATGGATGCCCGATAGTCCAACCTGGCTGCCTTAAGTGACTTAGAGCCGTCTCGGTGAGACTTGCAACTGTTATCTTAAGTCATTTTTAAGCCATCTTACTTTAAACTATCTGCCGGAAGTGACTTAGTCCCGGGATCTTAAGATTTTTAGCAGTCATTTTAAGTCATATGGCAGCTTTACGGTCCTTGATGGATGCCCAATAGTCCAACCTAGCTGCCGGAAGTGACTTAGAGTCATGATCTGGATATTTGTAGCAGTCATCTTACGTCATATGGCAGCCTAAGATTCCTTGATGGATGCCTAGTAGTCCAACCTAGCTGCCGGAAGTGACTTAGAGCCGAGATCCTGAGATTTGTAGCAGTCATCTAATGGCATATGGCAGCCTTACGGTCATTGATGGATGCCCGATAGTCCAACCTGGCTGCCTTAAGTGACTTAGAGCCGTCTCGGTGAGACTTGCAACAGTTATCTTAAGTCATTTTAAGCCATCTTACTCCAAACTATCTGCCGGAAGTGACTTAGTCCCGGGATCTTAAGATTTTTAGCAGTCATTTTAAGTCATATGGCAGCTTTACGGTCCTTGATGGATGCCCAATAGTCCAACCTAGCTGTCGGAAGTGACTTAGAGCCGGGATCTTGAGATTTGTAGCAATTATCTAAAGGCATATGGCAGCCTAAGATTCCTTGATGGATGCCCAATAGTCCAACCTAGCTGCCGGAAGTGACTTAGAGCCGAGATCTTGAGATTTGTAGCAGTCATCTTAAGTCATATGGCAGCCTTAGGGTCCTTGATGGATGCCCAATAGTCCAACCTAGCTACCGGAAGTGACTTAGAGCCGGGATCTGGATATTTGTAGCAGTCATCTTACGTCATATGGCAGCCTAACATTCCTTGATGGATGCCCAATAGTCAAACCTAGCTGCCGGAAGTGACTTCGAGCCAAGTCTTGAGATTTGTAGCAGTCATCTAAAGGCATATGGCAGCCTTACGGTCATTGATGGATGCCCGATAGTCCAACCTAGCTGTCGGAAGTGACTTAGAGCCGGGATCGTGAGATTTGTAGCAGTCATCTAAAGGCATATGGCAGCCTTACGGTCATCGATGGATGCCCGATAGTCCAACCTAGCTGCCGAAAGTGACTTATAGCCGAGATCTTTACATTTGTAGCAGTCATCTAAAGGCATATGGCAGCCTTACGGTCATTGATGGATGCCAAATAGTCCAACCTAGCTGCCGAAAGTGACTTATAGCCGAGATCTTTAGATTTGTAGCAGTCATCTAAAGGCATATGGCAGCCTAAGATTCCTTGATGGATGCCAAATAGTCCAACCTAGCTGCCGGAAGTGACTTATAGCCGAGATCTTGAGATTTGTAGCAGTCATCTAAAGGCATATGGCAGCCTTACGGTCATTGATGGATGCCCGATAGTCCAACCTGGCTGCCGGAAGTGACTTAGAGCCGAGATCTTGAGATTTGTAGCAGTCATCTTAAGTCATGTGGCAGCCTTACGGTCCTTGATGGATGCCCAATAGTCCAACCTGGCTGCCGGAAGTGACTTAGAGCCGGGATCTGGATATTTGTAGCAGTCATCTTACGTCATATGGCAGCCTAAGATTCCTTGATGGATGCCTAGTAGTCCAACCTAGCTGCCGGAAGTGACTTAGAGCCGAGATCTTGAGATTTGTAGCAGTCATCTTAAGTCATATGGCAGCCTTAGGGTCCTTGATGGATGCCCAATAGCCCAATCTAGCTGCCGGAAGTGACTTAGAGCCGTCTCGATGAGACTTACAACAGCCATCTTAAGTCATCTTAAGCCATTTTACTTAGAGCCGGGATCTTGAGATTTTTAGTAGTCATCTTAAGTTATATGGCAGCCTAAGATTCCTTGATGGATGCCCAATAGTCCAACCTAGCTGCCGGAAGTGACTTAGAGCCGAGATCCTGAGATTTGTAGCAGTCATCTAATGGCATATGGCAGCCTTACGGTCATTGATGGATGCCCGATAGTCCAACCTAGCTGTCGGAAGTGACTTAGAGCCGGGATCGTGAGATTTGTAGCAGTCATCTAAAGGCATATGGCAGCCTTACGGTCATTGATGGATGCCCGATAGTCCAACCTAGCTGACGAAAGTGACTTAGAGCCGAGATCTTTAGATTTGTAGCAGTCATCTTAAGTCATATGGCAGCCTAAGATTCCTTGATGGATGCCAAATAGTCCAACCTAGCTGCCGGAAGTGACTTAGAGCCGAGATCTTGAGATTTGTAGCAGTCATCTTAAGTCATATGGCAGCCTTACGGTCCTTGATGGATGCCCGATAGTCCAACCTAGTGCCGGAGTCTTTAAGATTTTTAGCAGTCATTTTAAGTCATATGGCAGCTTTACGGTCCTTGATGGACGCCCGATAGTCCCACCTGGCTGCCTTAAGTGACTTAGAGCCGTCTCGGTGAGACTTGCAACAGTTATCTTAAGTCATTTTAAGCCATCTTACTCCAAACTATCTGCCGGAAGTGACTTAGCCCGGGATCTTAAGATTTTTAGCAGTCATTTTAAGTCATATGGCAGCTTTACGGTCCTTGATGGATGCCCAATAGTCCAACCTAGCTGTCGGAAGTGACTTAGAGCCGGGATCTTGAGATTTGTAGCAGTCATCTAAAGGCATATGGCAGCCTAAGATTCCTTGATGGATGCCCAATAGTCCAACCTAGCTGCCGGAAGTGACTTAGAGCCGAGATCTTGAGATTTGTAGCAGTCATCTTAAGTCATATGGCAGCCTTAGGGTCCTTGATGGATGCCCAATAGTCCAACCTAGCTACCGGAAGTGACTTAGAGCCGGGATCTGGATATTTGTAGCAGTCATCTTACGTCATATGGCAGCCTAACATTCCTTGATGGATGCCCAATAGTCCAACCTAGCTGCCGGAAGTGACTTAGAGCCAAGATCATGAGATTTGTAGCAGTCATCTAAAGGCATATGGCAGCCTTACGGTCATTGATGGATGCCCGATAGTCCAACCTAGCTGCCGGAAGTGACTTAGAGCCGGGATCGTGAGATTTGTAGCAGTCATCTAAAGGCATATGGCAGCCTTACGGTCATTGATGGATGCCCGATAGTCCAACCTAGCTGCCGAAAGTGACTTATAGCCGAGATCTTTAGATTTGTAGCAGTCATCTAAAGGCATATGGCAGCCTAAGATTCCTTGATGGATGCCAAATAGTCCAACCTAGCTGCCGGAAGTGACTTAGAGCCGAGATCTTGAGATTTGTAGCAGTCATCTAAAGGCATATGGCAGCCTTACGGTCATTGATGGATGCCCGATAGTCCAACCTGGCTGCCGGAAGTGACTTAGAGCCGAGATCTTGAGATTTGTAGCAGTCATCTTAAGTCATGTGGCAGCCTTACGGTCCTTGATGGATGCCCAATAGTCCAACCTGGCTGCCGGAAGTGACTTAGAGCCGGGATCTGGATATTTGTAGCAGTCATCTTACGTCATATGGCAGCCTAAGATTCCTTGATGGATGCCTAGTAGTCCAACCTAGCTGCCGGAAGTGACTTAGAGCCGAGATCTTGAGATTTGTAGCAGTCATCTTAAGTCATATGGCAGCCTTAGGGTCCTTGATGGATGCCCGATAGCCCAATCTAGCTGCCGGAAATGACTTAGAGCCGTCTCGATGAGACTTACAACAGCCATCTTAAGGCATCTTAAGCCATCTTACTTAGAGCCGGGATCTTGAGATTTTTAGTAGTCGTCTTAAGTTATATGGCAGCCTAAGATTCCTTGATGGATGGCCAATAGTCCAACCTAGCTGCCGAAAGTGACTTAGAGCCGAGATCCTGAGATTTGTAGCAGTCATCTAAAGGCATATGGCAGCCTTACGGTCATTGATGGATGCCCGATAGTCCAACCTAGCTGTCGGAAGTGACTTAGAGCCGGGATCGTGAGATTTGTAGCAGTCATCTAAAGGCATATGGCAGCCTTACGGTCATTGATGGATGCCCGATAGTCCAACCTAGCTGCCGAAAGTGACTTAGAGCCGAGATCTTGAGATTTGTAGCAGTCATCTAAAGGCATATGGCAGCCTAAGATTCCTTGATGGATGCCAAATAGTCCAACCTAGCTGCCGGAAGTGACTTATAGCCGAGATCTTGAGATTTGTAGCAGTCATCTTAAGTCATGTGGCAGCCTTACGGTCCTTGATGGATGCCCGATAGTCCAACCTGGCTGCCGGAAGTGACTTAGTCCCGGGATCTTAAGATTTTTAGCAGTCATTTTAAGTCATATGGCAGCTTTACGGTCCTTGATGGACGCCCAATAGTCCAACCTAGCTGCCGGAAGTGACTTAGAGCCATGATCTGGATATTTGTAGCAGTCATCTTACGTCATATGGCAGCCTAAGATTCCTTGATGGATGCCTAGTAGTCCAACCTAGCTGCCGGAAGTGACTTAGAGCCGAGATCTTGAGATTTGTAGCAGTCATCTTAAGTCATATGGCAGCCTTAGGGTCCTTGATGGATGCCCGATAGCCCAATCTAGCTGCCGGAAATGACTTAGAGCCGGGATCTGGATATTTGTAGCAGTCATCTTACGTCATATGGCAGCCTAAGATTCCTTGATGGATGCCTAGTAGTCCAACCTAGCTGCCGGAAGTGACTTAGAGCCGAGATCCTGAGATTTGTAGCAGTCATCTAATGGCATATGGCAGCCTTACGGTCATTGATGGATGCCCGATAGTCCAACCTGGCTGCCTTAAGTGACTTAGAGCCGTCTCGGTGAGACTTGCAACAGTTATCTTAAGTCATTTTAAGCCATCTTACTTTAAACTATCTGCCGGAAGTGACTTAGTCCCGGGATCTTAAGATTTTAAGCAGTCATTTTAAGTCATATGGCAGCTTTACGGTCCTTGATGGATGCCCAATAGTCCAACCTAGCTGCCGGAAGTGACTTAGAGCCATGATCTGGATATTTGTAGCAGTCATCTTACGTCAAATGGCAGCCTAAGATTCCTTGATGGATGCCTAGTAGTCCAACCTAGCTGCCGGAAGTGACTTAGAGCCGAGATCCTGAGATTTGTAGCAGTCATCTAATGGCATATGGCAGCCTTACGGTCATTGATGGATGCCCGATAGTCCAACCTGGCTGCCTTAAGTGACTTAGAGCCGTCTCGGTGAGACTTGCAACAGTTATCTTAAGTCATTTTAAGCCATCTTACTTTAAACTATCTGCCGGAAGTGACTTAGTCCCGGGATCTTAAGATTTTTAGCAGTCATTTTAAGTCATATGGCAGCTTTACGGTCCTTGATGGATGCCCAATAGTCCAACCTAGCTGCCGGAAGTGACTTAGAGTCATGATCTGGATATTTGTAGCAGTCATTTTACGTCATATGGCAGCCTAAGATTCCTTGATGGATGCCTAGTAGTCCAACCTAGCTGCCGGAAGTGACTTAGAGCCGAGATCCTGAGATTTGTAGCAGTCATCTAATGGCATATGGCAGCCTTACGGTCATTGATGGATGCCCGATAGTCCAACCTGGCTGTCTTAAGTGACTTAGAGCCGTCTCGGTGAGACTTGCAACAGTTATCTTAAGTCATTTTAAGCCATCTTACTCCAAACTATCTGCCGGAAGTGACTTAGTCCCGGGATCTTAAGATTTTTAGCAGTCATTTTAAGTCATATGGCAGCTTTACGGTCCTTGATGGATGCCCAATAGTCCAACCTAGCTGTCGGAAGTGACTTAGAGCCGGGATCTTGAGATTTGTAGCAATTATCTAAAGGCATATGGCAGCCTAAGATTCCTTAATGGATGCCCAATAGTCCAACCTAGCTGCCGGAAGTGACTTAGAGCCGAGATCTTGAGATTTGTAGCAGTCATCTTAAGTCATATGGCAGCCTTAGGGTCCTTGATGGATGCCCAATAGTCCAACCTAGCTACCGGAAGTGACTTAGAGCCGGAATCTGGATATTTGTAGCAGTCATCTTACGTCATATGGCAGCCTTAGATTCCTGGATGCCCAATAGTCCAACCTAGCTGCCGGAAGTGACTTAGAGCCGAGATCTTAAGATTTGTAGCAGTCATGTAAAGGCATATGGCAGCCTTACGGTCCTTGATGGATGCACGATAGTCCGACCTAGCTGCCGAAAGTGACTAAGAGCCGGGATCTTGATATTTGTAGCAGTCATCTTACGTCATATGGCAGCCTAAGATTCCTTGATGGATGCCCAATAGTCAAACCTAGCTGCCGCAAGTGACTTCGAGCCAAATCTTGAGATTTGTAGCAGTCATATAAAGGCATATGGCAGCCTTACGGTCATTGATGGATGACCGATAGTCCAACCTAGCTGTCGGAAGTGACTTAGAGCCGGGATCGTGAGATTTGTAGCAGTCATCTAAAGGCATATGGCAGCCTTACGGTCATTGATGGATGCACGATAGTCCAACCTAGCTGCCGGAAGTGACTTAGAGCCGGGATCTGGATATTTGTAGCAGTCATCTTACGTCATATGGCAGCCTAAGATTCCTTGATGGATGCCAAATAGTCCAACCTAGCTGCCGGAAGTGACTTATAGCCGAGATCTTGAGATTTGTAGCAGTCATCTAAAGGCATATGGCAGCCTTACGGTCATTGATGGATGCCCGATAGTCCAACCTGACTGCCGTAAGTGACTCAGAGCCGAGATCTTGAGATTTGTAGCAGTCATTTAAAGGCATATGGCAGCCTTACGGTCATTGATGGATGCCCGATAGTCCAACCTGGCTGAAGGAAGTGACTTAGAGCCGGGATCTGGATATTTGTAGCAGTCATCTTACGTCATATGGCAGCCTAAGATTCCTTGATGGATGCCCAATAGTCAAACCTAGCTGCCGCAAGTGACTTCGAGCCAAATCTTGAGATTTGTAGCAGTCATATAAAGGCATATGGCAGCCTTACGGTCATTGATGGATGCCTAGTAGTCCAACCTAGCTGCCGGAAGTGACTTAGAGCCGGGATCGTGAGATTTGTAGCAGTCATCTAAAGGCATATGGCAGCCTTACGGTCATTGATGGATGCACGATAGTCCAACCTAGCTGCCGGAAGTGACTTAGAGCCGGGATCTGGATATTTGTAGCAGTCATCTTACGTCATATGGCAGCCTAAGATTCCTTGATGGATGCCAAATAGTCCAACCTAGCTGCCGGAAGTGACTTATAGCCGAGATCTTGAGATTTGTAGCAGTCATCTAAAGGCATATGGCAGCCTTACGGTCATTGATGGATGCCCGATAGTCCAACCTGGCTGCCGTAAGTGACTTAGAGCCGAGATCTTGAGATTTGTAGCAGTCATTTAAAGGCATATGGCAGCCTTACGGTCATTGATGGATGCCCGATAGTCCAACCTGGCTGAAGGAAGTGACTTAGAGCCGGGATCTGGATATTTGTAGCAGTCATCTTACGTCATATGGCAGCCTAAGATTCCTTGATGGATGCCCGATAGCCCAATCTAGCTGCCGGAAATGACTTAGAGCCGTCTCGATGAGACTTCCAACAGCCATCTTAAGTCATCTTAAGCCATCTTACTTAGAGCCGGGATCTTGAGATTTTTAGTAGTCATCTTAAGTCATATGGCAGCCTAAGATTCCTTGATGGATGCCCAATAGTCCAACCTGGCTGCCTTAAGTGACTTAGAGCCGTCTCGGTGAGACTTGCAACAGTTATCTTAAGTCATTTTAAGCCATCTTACTCCAAACTATCTGCCGGAAGTGACTTAGTCCCGGGATCTTAAGATTTTAAGCAGTCATTTTAAGTCATATGGCAGCTTTACGGTCCTTGATGGATGCCCAATAGTCCAACCTAGCTGCCGGAAGTGACTTAGAGTCATGATCTGGATATTTGTAGCAGTCATTTTACGTCATATGGCAGCCTAAGATTCCTTGATGGATGCCTAGTAGTCCAACCTAGCTGCCGGAAGTGACTTAGAGCCGAGATCCTGAGATTTGTAGCAGTCATCTAATGGCATATGGCAGCCTTACGGTCATTGATGGATGCCCGATAGTCCAACCTGGCTGTCTTAAGTGACTTAGAGCCGTCTCGGTGAGACTTGCAACAGTTATCTTAAGTCATTTTAAGCCATCTTACTCCAAACTATCTGCCGGAAGTGACTTAGTCCCGGGATCTTAAGATTTTTAGCAGTCATTTTAAGTCATATGGCAGCTTTACGGTCCTTGATGGATGCCCAATAGTCCAACCTAGCTGTCGGAAGTGACTTAGAGCCGGGATCTTGAGATTTGTAGCAATTATCTAAAGGCATATGGCAGCCTAAGATTCCTTAATGGATGCCCAATAGTCCAACCTAGCTGCCGGAAGTGACTTAGAGCCGAGATCTTGAGATTTGTAGCAGTCATCTTAAGTCATATGGCAGCCTTAGGGTCCTTGATGGATGCCCAATAGTCCAACCTAGCTACCGGAAGTGACTTAGAGCCGGAATCTGGATATTTGTAGCAGTCATCTTACGTCATATGGCAGCCTTAGATTCCTGGATGCCCAATAGTCCAACCTAGCTGCCGGAAGTGACTTAGAGCCGAGATCTTAAGATTTGTAGCAGTCATCTAAAGGCATATGGCAGGCTTACGGTCCTTGATGGATGCACGATAGTCCGACCTAGCTGCCGAAAGTGACTAAGAGCCGGGATCTTGATATTTGTAGCAGTCATCTTACGTCATATGGCAGCCTAAGATTCCTTGATGGATGCCCAATAGTCAAACCTAGCTGCCGCAAGTGACTTCGAGCCAAATCTTGAGATTTGTAGCAGTCATATAAAGGCATATGGCAGCCTTACGGTCATTGATGGATGACCGATAGTCCAACCTAGCTGTCGGAAGTGACTTAGAGCCGGGATCGTGAGATTTGTAGCAGTCATCTAAAGGCATATGGCAGCCTTACGGTCATTGATGGATGCACGATAGTCCAACCTAGCTGCCGGAAGTGACTTAGAGCCGGGATCTGGATATTTGTAGCAGTCATCTTACGTCATATGGCAGCCTAAGATTCCTTGATGGATGCCCAATAGTCAAACCTAGCTGCCGGAAGTGACTTCGAGCCAAGATCTTGAGATTTGTAGCAGTCATCTAAAGGCATATGGCAGCCTTACGGTCATTGATGGATGCACGATAGTCCGACCTAGCTGCCGAAAGTGACTAAGAGCCGGGATCTTGAGATTTGTAGCAGTCATTTAAAGGCATATGGCAGCCTTACGGTCATTGATGGATGCCCGATAGTCCAACCTGGCTGAAGGAAGTGACTTAGAGCCGGGATCTGGATATTTGTAGCAGTCATCTTACGTCATATGGCAGCCTAAGATTCCTTGATGGATGCCCGATAGCCCAATCTAGCTGCCGGAAATGACTTAGAGCCGTCTCGATGAGACTTCCAACAGCCATCTTAAGTCATCTTAAGCCATCTTACTTAGAGCCGGGATCTTGAGATTTTTAGTAGTCATCTTAAGTCATATGGCAGCCTAAGATTCCTTGATGGATGCCCAATAGTCCAACCTGGCTGCCTTAAGTGACTTAGAGCCGTCTCGGTGAGACTTGCAACAGTTATCTTAAGTCATTTTAAGCCATCTTACTCCAAACTATCTGCCGGAAGTGACTTAGTCCCGGGATCTTAAGATTTTAAGCAGTCATTTTAAGTCATATGGCAGCTTTACGGTCCTTGATGGATGCCCAATAGTCCAACCTAGCTGCCGGAAGTGACTTAGAGCCATGATCTGGATATTTGTAGCAGTCATCTTACGTCAAATGGCAGCCTAAGATTCCTTGATGGATGCCTAGTAGTCCAACCTAGCTGCCGGAAGTGACTTAGAGCCGAGATCTTGAGATTTGTAGCAGTCATCTTAAGTCATATGGCAGCCTTAGTGTCCTTGATGGATGCCCGATAGCCCAACCTAGCTGCCGGAAATGACTTAGAGCCGTCTCGATGAGACTTACAACAGCCATCTTAAGTCATCTTAAGCCATCTTACTTAGAGCCGGGATCTTGAGATTTTTAGTAGTCGTCTTAAGTCATATGGCAGCCTAAGATTCCTTGATGGATGCCCAATAGTCCAACCTAGCTGCCGGAAGTGACTTAGAGCCTAGATCCTGAGATTTGTAGCAGTCATCTAATGGCATATGGCAGCCTTACGGTCATTGATGGATGCCCGATAGTCCAACGTGGCTGCCTTAAGTGACTTAGAGCCGTCTCGGTGAGACTTGCAACAGTTATCTGAAGTCATTTTAAGCCATCTTACTCCAAACTATCTGCCGGAAGTGACTTAGTCCCGGGATCTTAAGATTTTAAGCAGTCATTTTAAGTCATATGGCAGCTTTACGGTCCTTGATGGATGCCCAATAGTCCAACCTAGCTGCCGGAAGTGACTTAGAGTCATGATCTGGATATTTGTAGCAGTCATTTTACGTCATATGGCAGCCTAAGATTCCTTGAAGGATGCCTAGTAGTCCAACCTAGCTGCCGGAAGTGACTTAGAGCCAAATCTTGAGATTTGTAGCAGTCATCTTAAGTCATATGGCAGCCTTAGGGTCCTTGATGGATGCCCGATAGCCCAATCTAGCTGCCGGAAATGACTTAGAGCCGTCTCGATGAGACTTACAACAGCCATCTTAAGTCATCTTAAGCCATCTTACTTAGAGCCGGGATCTTGAGATTTTTAGTAGTCGTCTTAAGTTATATGGCAGCCTAAGATTCCTTGATGGATGGCCAATAGTCCAACCTAGCTGCCGAAAGTGACTTAGAGCCGAGATCCTGAGATTTGTAGCAGTCATCTAATGGCATATGGCAGCCTTACGGTCATTGATGGATGCCCGATAGTCCAACCTAGCTGTCGGAAGTGACTTAGAGCCGGGATCTTGAGATTTGTAGCAATTATCTAAAGGCATATGGCAGCCTAAGATTCCTTAATGGATGCCCAATAGTCCAACCTAGCTGCCGGAAGTGACTTAGAGCCGAGATCTTGAGATTTGTAGCAGTCATCTTAAGTCATATGGCAGCCTTAGGGTCCTTGATGGATGCCCAATAGTCCAACCTAGCTACCGGAAGTGACTTAGAGCCGGAATCTGGATATTTGTAGCAGTCATCTTACGTCATATGGCAGCCTTAGATTCCTGGATGCCCAATAGTCCAACCTAGCTGCCGGAAGTGACTTAGAGCCAAGTCTTGAGATTTGTAGCAGTCATCTAAAGGCATATGGCAGCCTTACGGTCATTGATGGATGCCCGATAGTCCAACCTAGCTGTCGGAAGTGACTTAGAGCCGGGATCGTGAGATTTGTAGCAGTCATCTAAAGGCATATGGCAGCCTTACGGTCATTGATGGATGCCCGATAGTCCAACCTAGCTGCCGAAAGTGACTTATAGCCGAGATCTTTAGATTTGTAGCAGTCATCTAAAGGCATATGGCAGCCTAAGATTCCTTGATGGATGCCAAATAGTCCAACCTAGCTGCAGGAAGTGACTTATAGCCGAGATCTTGAGATTTGTAGCAGTCATCTAAAGGCATATGGCAGCCTTACGGTCATTGATGGATGCCCGATAGTCCAACCTGGCTGCCGGAAGTGACTTAGAGCCGAGATCTTGAGATTTGTAGCAGTCATCTTAAGTCATGTGGCAGCCTTACGGTCCTTGATGGATGCCCAATAGTCCAACCTGGCTGCCGGAAGTGACTTAGAGCCGGGATCTGGATATTTGTAGCAGTCATCTTACGTCATATGGCAGCCTAAGATTCCTTGAAGGATGCCTAGTAGTCCAACCTAGCTGCCGGAAGTGACTTAGAGCCAAATCTTGAGATTTGTAGCAGTCATCTTAAGTCATATGGCAGCCTTAGGGTCCTTGATGGATGCCCGATAGCCCAATCTAGCTGCCGGAAATGACTTAGAGCCGTCTCGATGAGACTTACAACAGCCATCTTAAGTCATCTTAAGCCATCTTACTTAGAGCCGGGATCTTGAGATTTTTAGTAGTCGTCTTAAGTTATATGGCAGCCTAAGATTCCTTGATGGATGGCCAATAGTCCAACCTAGCTGCCGAAAGTGACTTAGAGCCGAGATCCTGAGATTTGTAGCAGTCATCTTATGGCATATGGCAGCCTTACGGTCATTGATGGATGCCCGATAGTCCAACCTAGCTGTCGGAAGTGACTTAGAGCCGGGATCGTGAGATTTGTAGCAGTCATCTAAAGGCATATGGCAGCCTTACGGTCATTGATGGATGCCCGATAGTCCAACCTAGCTGACGAAAGTGACTTATAGCCGAGATCTTTAGATTTGTAGCAGTCATCTAAAGGCATATGGCAACCTAAGATTCCTTGATGGATGCCAAATAGTCCAACCTAGCTGCCGGAAGTGACTTATAGCCGAGATCTTGAGATTTGTAGCAGTCATCTTAAGTCATGTGGCAGCCTTACGGTCCTTGATGGATGCCCGATAGTCCAACCTGGCTGCCGGAAGTGACTTAGTCCCGGGATCTTAAGATTTTTAGCAGTCATTTTAAGTCATATGGCAGCTTTACGGTCCTTGATGGACGCCCGATAGTCCAACCTGGCTGCCTTAAGTGACTTAGAGCCGTCTCGGTGAGACTTGCAACAGTTATCTTAAGTCATTTTAAGCCATCTTACTCCAAACTATCTGCCGGAAGTGACTTAGTCCCGGGATCTTAAGATATTTAGCACTCATTTTAAGTCATATGGCAGCTTTACGGTCCTTGATGGATGCTCAATAGTCCAACCTAGCTGTCGGAAGTGATTTAGAGCCGGGATCTTGAGATTTGTAGCAATTATCTAAAAGCATATGGCAGCCTAAGATTCCTTGATGGATGCCCAATAGTCCAACCTAGCTGCCGGAAGTGACTTAGAGCCGAGAACTTGAGATTTGTAGCAGTCATCTAATGGCATATGGCAGCCTTACGGTCATTGATGGATGCCCGATAGTCCAACCTAGCTGCCTTAAGTGACTTAGAGCCGTCTCGGTGAGACTTGCAACAGTTATCTTAAGTCATTTTAAGCCATCTTACTCTTTAGTAGTCGTCTCGGTGAGACTTGCAACAGTTATCTTAAGTCATTTTAAGCCATCTTACTCCAAACTATCTGCCGGAAGTGACTCAGTCCCGGGATCTTAAGATTTTTAGCAGTCATTTTAAGTCATATGGCAGCTTTACGGTCCTTGATGGATGCCCAATAGTCCAACCTAGCTGCCGGAAGTGACTTAGAGCCGGGATCTTGAGATTTGTAGCAATTATCTAAAAGCATATGGCAGCCTAAGATTCCTTGATGGATGCCCAATAGTCCAACCTAGCTGCCGGAAGTGACTTAGAGCCGAGAACTTGAGATTTGTAGCAGTCATCTAATGGCATATGGCAGCCTTACGGTCATTGATGGATGCCCGATAGTCCAACCTAGCTGCCTTAAGTGACTTAGAGCCGTCTCGGTGAGACTTGCAACAGTTATCTGAAGTCATTTTAAGCCATCTTACTCCAAACTATCTGCCGGAAGTGACTTAGTCCCGGGATCTTAAGATATTTAGCACTCATTTTAAGTCATATGGCAGCCTTACGGTCATTGATGGATGCCCGATAGTCCAACCTAGCTGCCTTAAGTGACTTAGAGCCGTCTCGGTGAGACTTGCAACAGTTATCTTAAGTCATTTTAAGCCATCTTACTCTTTAGTAGTCGTCTCGGTGAGACTTGCAACAGTTATCTTAAGTCATTTTAAGCCATCTTACTCCAAACTATCTGCCGGAAGTGACTCAGTCCCGGGATCTTAAGATTTTTAGCAGTCATTTTAAGTCATATGGCAGCTTTACGGTCCTTGATGGATGCCCAATAGTCCAACCTAGCTGCCGGAAGTGACTTAGAGTCATGATCTGGATATTTGTAGCAGTCATCTTACGTCATATGGCAGCCTAAGATTCCTTGATGGATGCCTAGTAGTCCAACCTAGCTGCCGGAAGTGACTTAGAGCCGAGATCCTGAGATTTGTAGCAGTCATCTAATGGCATATGGCAGCCTTACGGTCATTGATGGATGCCCGATAGTCCAACCTGGCTGCCTTAAGTGACTTAGAGCCGTCTCGGTGAGACTTGCAACAGTTATCTTAAGTCATTTTAAGCCATCTTACTCTTTAGTAGTCGTCTCGGTGAGACTTGCAACAGTTATCTTAAGTCATTTTAAGCCATCTTACTCCAAACTATCTGCCGGAAGTGACTTAGTCCCGGGATCTTAAGATTTTTAGCAGTCATTTTAAGTCATATGGCAGCTTTACGGTCCTTGATGGATGCCCAATAGTCCAACCTAGCTGTCGGAAGTGACTTAGAGCCGGGATCTTGAGATTTGTAGCAATTATCTAAAGGCATATGGCAGCCTAAGATTCCTTGATGGATGCCCAGTAGTCCAACCTAGCTGCCGGAAGTGACTTAGAGCCGAGATCTTGAGATTTGTAGCAGTCATCTTAAGTCATATGGCAGCCTTAGGGTCCTTGATGGATGCC
Organism: Drosophila sp. 14030-0761.01; assembly: GCA_018150735.1. Taxonomy (NCBI): domain Eukaryota; kingdom Metazoa; phylum Arthropoda; class Insecta; order Diptera; family Drosophilidae; genus Drosophila; species Drosophila sp. 14030-0761.01. The sequence goes on from JAECWO010000035.1 coordinate 178,235, forward strand.
CAATAGTCCAACCTAGCTACCGGAAGTGACTTAGAGCCGGGATCTGGATATTTGTAGCAGTCATCTTACGTCATATGGCAGCCTAAGATTCCTGGATGCCCAATAGTCCAACCTAGCTGCCGGAAGTGACTTAGAGCCGAGATCTTAAGATTTGTAGCAGTCATCTAAAGGCATATGGCAGCCTTACGGTCATTGATGGATGCACGATAGTCCGACCTAGCTGCCGAAAGTGACTAAGAGCCGGGATCTGGATATTTGTAGCAGTCATCTTACGTCATATGGCAGCCTAAGATTCCTTGATGGATGCCCAATAGTCAAACCTAGCTGCCGGAAGTGACTTCGAGCCAAATCTTGAGATTTGTAGCAGTCATCTAAAGGCATATGGCAGCCTTACGGTCATTGATGGATGCACGATAGTCCAACCTAGCTGCCGAAAGTGACTTAGAGCCGGGATCTGGATATTTGTAGCAGTCATCTTACGTCATATGGCAGCCTAAGATTCCTTGATGGATGCCAAATAGTCCAACCTAGCTGCCGGAAGTGACTTATAGCCGAGATCTTGAGATTTGTAGCAGTCATCTAAAGGCATATGGCAGCCTTACGGTCATTGATGGATGCATGATAGTCCAACCTGCCTGCCGGAAGTGACTTAGAGCCGAGATCTTGAGATTTGTAGCAGTCATTTAAAGGCATATGGCAGCCTTACCAACCTGGAAGTCGGAAGTGACTTAGAGCCGGGATCGTGAGATTTGTAGCAGTCATCTAAAGGCATATGGCCGCCTTACGGTCATTGATGGATGCCCGATAGTCCAACATAGCTGCCGAAAGTGACTTAGAGCCGGGTTCTGGATATTTTTAGCAGTCATCTTACGTCATATGGCAGCCTAAAATTCCTTGATGGATGCCAAATAGTCCAACCTAGCTGCCGGAAGTGACTTATAGCCGAGATCTTGAGATTTGTAGCAGTCATCTAAACGCATATGGCAGCCTTACGGTCATTGATGGATGCCCGATAGTCCAACCTGGCTGCCGGAAGTGACTTTGAGCCGAGATCTTGAGATTTGTAGCAGTCATCTAAAGGCATATGGCAGCCTTACGGTCATTGATGGATGCCCGATAGTCCAACCTGACTGCCGGAAGTGACTTAGAGCCGGGATCTGGATATTTGTAGCAGTCATCTTACGTCATATGGCAGCCTAAGATTCCTTGATGGATGCCTAGTAGTCCAACCTAGCTGCCGGAAATGACTTAGAGCCGAGATCTTAAGATTTGTAGCAGTCATCTTAAGTCATATGGCAGCCTTAGGGTCCTTGATGGATGCCCGATAGCCCAATCTAGCTGCCGGAAATGACTTAGAGCCGTCTCGATGAGACTTACTTACTTAGAGCCGGGATCTTGAGATTTTTAGTAGTCATCTTAAGTCATATGGCAGCCTAAGATTCCTTGATGGATGCCCAATAGTCCAACATAGCTGCCGGAAGTGACTTAGAGCCGAGATCCTGAGATTTGTAGCAGTCATCTAATGGCATATGGCAGCCTTACGGTCATTGATGGATGCCCGATAGTCCAACCTGGCTGCCTTAAGTGACTTAGAGCCGTCTCGGTGAGACTTGCAATAGTTATCTTAAGTCATTTTAAGCCATCTTACTCCAAACTATCTGTCGGAAGTGACTTAGTCCCGGGATCTTAAGATTTGTAGCAATCATCTAAAGGCATATGGCAGCCTAAGATTCCTTGATGGATGCCCAATAGTCCAACCTAGCTGCCGGAAGTGACTTAGAGCCGAGATCTTGTGATTTGTAGCAGTCATCTTAAGTCATATGGCAGCCTTAGGGTCCTTGATGGATGCCCAATAGTCCAACCTAGCTGTCGGAAGTGACTTAGAGCCGGGATCTTGAGATTTGTAGCAATCATCTAAAGGCATATGGCAGCCTAAGATTCCTTGATGGATGCCCAATAGTCCAACCTAGCTGCCGGAAGTGACTTAGAGCCGAGATCTTGTGATTTGTAGCAGTCATCTTAAGTCATATGGCAGCCTTAGGGTCCTTGATGGATGCCCAATAGTCCAATCTAGCTGCCGGAAATGACTTAGAGCCGTCTCGATGAGACTTACAACAGCCATCTTAAGTCATCTTAAGCCATCTTACTAAGAGCCGGGATCTTGAGATTTTTAGTAGTCATCTTAAGTCATATGGCAGCCTAAGATTCCTTGATGGATGCCCAATAGTCCAACCTAGCTGCCGGAAGTGACTTAGAGCCGAGAACTTGAGATTTGTAGCAGTCATCTTAAGTCATATGGCAGCCTTAGGGTCCTTGATGGATGCCCAATAGTCCAACCTAGCTGCCGGAAGTGACTTAGAGCCGGGATCTTGAGATTCGTAGCAATTATCTAAAGGCATATGGCAGCCTAAGATTCCTTGCCCAATAGTCCAACCTAGCTGCCGGAAGTGACTTAGAGCCGAGAGCTTGAGATTTGTAGCAGTCATCTTAAGTCATATGGCAGCCTTAGGGTCATTGATGGATGCCAAATAGTCCAACCTAGCTGCCGGAAGTGACTTAGAGCCAGGATCTGGATATTTGTAGCAGTCATCTTACGTCATATGGCAGCCTAAGATTCCTTGATGGATGCCCAATAGTCAAACCTAGCTGCCGGAAGTGACTTCGAGCCAAATCTTGAGATTTGTAGCAGTCATATAAAGGCATATGGCAGCCTTACGGTCATTGATGGATGCCCGATAGTCCAACCTAGCTGTCGGAAGTGACTTATAGCCGAGATCTTGATATTTGTAGCAGTCATCTAAAGGCATATGGCAGCCTTACGGCCATTGATGGATGCCCGATAGTCCAACCTGGCTGCCGGAAGTGACTTAGAGCCGAGATCTTGAGATTTGTAGCAGTCATCTAAAGGCATATGGCAGCCTTACGGTCATTGATGGATGCCCGATAGTCCAACCTGGCTGCCGGAAGTTACTTAGAGCCGGGATCTGGATATTTGTAGCAGTCATCTTACGTCATATGGCAGCCTAAGATTCGTTGATGGATGCCTAGTAGTCCAACCTAGCTGCCGGAAGTGACTTAGAGCCGAGATCTTGAGATTTGTAGCAGTCATCTTAAGTCATATAACAGCCTTAGGGTCCTTGATGGATGCCCGATAGCCCAATCTAGCTGCCGGAAATGACTTAGAGCCGTCTCGATGAGACTTACAACAGCCATCTTAAGTCATCTTAAGCCATCTTACCTAGAGCCGGGATCTTAAGATTTTTAGTAGTCATCTTAAGTCATATGGCAGCCTAAGATTCCTTGATGGATGCCCAATAGTCCAACCTAGCTGCCGGAAGTGACTTAGAGCCGAGATCCTGAGATTTGTAGCAGTCATCTAATGGCATATGGCAGCCTTACGGTCATTGATGGATGCCCGATAGTCCAACCTGGCTGCCTTAAGTGACTTAGCTAGCTGATCTTGAGATTTGTAGCAGTCATCTAAAGGCATATGGCAGCCTTACGGTCATTGATGGATGCACGATAGTCCAACCTAGCTGCCGAAAGTGACTTAGAGCCAGGATCTTGATATTTGTAGCAGTCATCTTACGTCATATGGCAGCCAAAGATTCCTTGATGGATGCCCAATAGTCAAACCTAGCTGCCGGAAGTGACTTCGAGGCAAATCTTGAGATTTGTAGCAGTCATCTAAAGGCATATGGCAGCCTTACGGTCATTGATGGATGCCCGATAGTCCAACCTAGCTGTCGGAAGTGACTTAGAGCCGGGATCGTGAGATTTGTAGCAGTCATCTAAAGGCATATGGCCGCCTTACGGTCATTGATGGATGCCCGATAGTCCAACCTAGCTGCCGAAAGTGACTTAGAGCCGGGTTCTGGATATTTTTAGCAGTCATCTTTTTTTTTTTTTTTTTCGCGCGAGTCCCAGGCGTTCCGCCCACCTCTCGCCCAACCGACCGAGGGGCGCAGTCGCATAACGTACGACACGCTATCGCGTGGACGAAGACAAGAAACATAAAATCGAGTAACTAAAGCTAATTACGAGCTAAGTAACATAAAATAGACGTTTTTAGTATAGGAAGAGAGGACTCTGTGTTGATCGCTCAGTACAACCGATTGTAGTCAGCACAAAGGACTCGAAAGGGTTCATGCAAAGCATAGTTAGTGGTACAGCGAGTCAAAGATAAAGGAATAAAGTTTCTAGTAGGTCTACATGGAACTGATAGATTAACCTGAGATAATAACTCAGGCGAATCTATTTCACCATTCAAAAGCTTGTGCATAAAGATTACACCAAGCATAATTCTACGGTTAATGAGAGAAGGAAGGTTAATCAAAAGGAGTCGACTGGAGTACGAAGGCAAATTGACATTGCGATTCCAGTTTAAGCCACGAAGAGCGAAAAGCAGAAATTGTTTCTGTACAGATTCTATTCTAGTTCGGTGCGTCTCATACTCAGGCGACCATACACAAGAACCGTACTCTAGAATAGGTCGTACAAGTGATGTGAAAAGAATCTTGGTTATATATGGGTCAGTGAATTCCTTCGACCACCGCTTTATAAATCCAAGAACACCCATTGCTTTACCGACCATGTTGGAAATGTGAGAATTAAAAGTTAGTTTGCTGTCCATAAGCACACCTAAATCGTTCATCTCAGTCAGACGTTCCAATGGATTACGATTAAGAAAATAGGTTGCCAGTTGAGGAGAAGTTCTATGAAAAGTCATTACTTTACACTTAGTGGTATTGAGGTTTAACAAGTTGAGCCGGCACCAAGACTTGAAATTGTTAAGATCGGCTTGTAATCGAACAGGCGAAATCATATCTTTATAACTAAAACAAAGCTTGACGTCATCAGCATACATAAGCACGCGCGAATGTATCATAACTGAGGGAAGATCATTAATAAAGAGTGTAAAAAGCAGAGGGCCCAGATGACTACCCTGCGGCACCCCAGACGTCACATGAATAGAACTGGAAAAGGAAGACTTGAAAAGTACCTTCTGCGTTCTGTTTGTTAGATACTCGCGAATCCAACAAAGAAAAATTGGCGGAGAGCCAATGTCACTTAACTTAATAAGCAAAAGCGTATGATTAACAGAATCAAAAGCCTTACTGAAATCAGTATATATGACATCAGTTTGTTTGGCATTTCTGAATCCATCGATTGTTAAAGAAGTGAATTCTAAAAGGTTAGTGGTAGTGGATCTACGTTTCACAAACCCATGTTGGGATGGTGAAATAATAGACCCACAGAAGTGTTGCAATTGAGAAGTTATTATCTTTTCAAAAGCTTTAGGAATAGCAGACAATTTAGAAATACCCCTATAGTTTGAAGCTTCGGACTTTTTACCATTTTTATGGAGAGGAATAACATATGATTCCTTCCAAATAGCTGGGAAGGAGGACGAGTCAACAGACAACAAAAATAACTTCAAAATTGGCTTACATAAAGCATTTGCACAAAACCTGAGTACACAACCAGGTATACCATCAGGTCCTGGTGAATACACGGGTTTCACTACATTAAGCACGCTGAGAAGCGAACTTTCATCAATCATTGGATTAAAAATACAGTTCGACTTTTTTAACTGATAAGGATACGGAAGAATTGAATGATATTCCGCTGAGGAGTAGGTAGTCTTGAAAAAATCAGCAAACAAATCGGCAATTGCCTGATCAGTGTTAGCTTTATTATTCAATCTCCTGATTAGAGGAAGGTTGAATCTGTTCAGATGATAAAGCAGCATCAACAGCAATCAAAACTCCTCCACCCACGCGAGGAGTTCGATCGCATCTGAATACAGAAAATTTTGAAGCAAAAACAGATGCATCAGCAATGTCAGGTTTCAGCCGTAAAAGCTAAAATGTTATTTGGAAAAGAAAGGCTATCTACATAGAGATTAGTAAGTTTTGATTTCAGTCCTCTCACATTCTGGTAACCCAGATTGAGGGACGAATCTAGTTTTTTGACACACCAGCAGATGCTGGTATGCCCGAAACAGTATTAGTAACTGGAGCAGCAATTGGCAGGCGAATCGGTGGCCGATTTTTCTTTTTCACAGTATATTCTTTTACAATAATATGCTCCGGCCAAAAACGTTTATGACATATAGTGTCAAAATGACGAAATGTCACGGGCATAAGAAAATTTAAACTTTTCCACTGCAATATTCGGGTCTTTAACCACAGACCGAATTTAGGCTATAACGTCATCAGATGTGACTTCAGGGGCAAGCCTAGAAACAAATACATGTTTCTTTGGTGGAACACCAATAAGATCCCTTGGCGGGTGTGCTACAACGTCAGCTGCAACATTGGGAGTTGCAACTGCTGACGCAGCAAACCCACTAACAGGGCCTCCTATAATAAAACTATCGGCAATTTCCATTCGATTGGAAGATTGCCCGGACAAATCGGATACTACGCCTACTATCGCATTAGATGCGAGGTTACTACCAGGCGATATGGAAGTAACCTCAATGCCCGGAATTACCGGGCTTTTAAACGATATTAGGCGCTGGTTACTGGGTGATGATATGGCATGAGACCCGCCAGGGACGAGAAGAGACGCCGGCGGAGCAGGAGATGCACCTCGAGGAATGGTCTTTTTTCGTTTAGGAGACTCATTTAACAGCTTTAAGCTATTAAACTGAGCCTCCAACGCCATAAACTCCGATTGGAGTTTATTAAAACCAGCCCTCAACGTGGTAAAACCATCTCTAGTCCGCCTCATAAAAGTCCGCATCTCGTTCTCGATACCGCGGCACGAATCACAACCATACTTCAAACCTCCACCGATTCTAATACTGTCTTTAATTTTCAATGTGAGACCCGCACACTTAACATGTACGGAATTCTCACACAGCCAACATAGGATATACTCCTGACAGTCCTTAGCTTCGGTGGAAACTTTGCAGTTTCGTTTTGAGCAGACAACCATTTTCACTTTTTTAAAATTAAGAATTGAAAAAGAGAAATTATTCAAAAATATACTGGCCAGATCGCACAAGGGTTAAAATTAAAAAGTAAAAAGTTTACCTCGAAAGAGAAAAGATTTTTACTAAGAGAAACACAATAAGCAATCACGTATCACTCAGACGCGAGAAGGAAATAGACGAGAGCGCGAACAAAAGAAATAGGAAAGAATGAGAGAGCGCGTCAAATTGAACACATGCAACAACAATTTGTACGCGTAGGCGCGAGAGTGAGTTACAACGGGAAGATGTAAAACGCAAGAGCAAAAGAAGTAACAAAAACAACAACACCGCAAAGGGAGATTTTGCTGTATGTTAAAATTGTTTTCTTGAAATTTGATTTTGCGTTTGTACAACTAAACACACAAAACAAAAACGCGAATTGAAATTCGGAAATTAATTCAATTTGCCGAATTGATTATTAAAAAACTGAAGAAGTTAATTTCGCGAGGAAAAGAATAAAAAGTTTATAAACGTAAAAAAAACACGTCCGTCTTCGTCAACGAGTGAAAGCGTCATATGGCAGCCTAAGATTCCTTGATGGATGCCAAATAGTCCAACCTAGCTGCCGGAAGTGTCTTAGAGCCAGGATCTGGATATTTGTAGCAGTCATCTTACGTCATATGGCAGCCTAAGATTCCTTGATGGGTGCCCAATAGTCAAACCTAGCTGCCGGAAGTGACTTCGAGCCAAATCTTGAGATTTGTAGCAGTCATATAAAGGCATATGGCAGCCTTACGGTCATTGATGGATGCCCGATAGTCCAACCTAGCTGTCGGAAGTGACTTATAGCCGAGATCTTGAGATTTGTAGCAGTCATCTAAAGGCATATGGCAGCCTTACGGTCATTGATGGATGCCCGATAGTCCAACCTGGCTGCCGGAAGTGACTTAGAGCCGAGATCTTGAGATTTGTAGCAGTCATCTAAAGGCATATGGCAGCCTTACGGTCATTGATGGATGCCCGATAGTCCAACCTGGCTGCCGGAAATGACTTAGAGCCGGGATCTGGATATTTGTAGCAGTCATCTTACGTCATATGGCAGCCTAAGATTCGTTGATGGATGCCTAGTAGTCCAACCTAGCTGCCGGAAGTGACTTAGAGCCGAGATCTTGAGATTTGTAGCAGTCATCTTAAGTCATATAACAGCCTTAGGGTCCTTGATGGATGCCCGATAGCCCAATCTAGCTGCCGGAAATGACTTAGAGCCGTCTCGATGAGACTTACAACAGCCATCTTAAGTCATCTTAAGCCATCTTACTTAGAGCCGGGATCTTGAGATTTTTAGTAGTCATCTTAAGTCATATGGCAGCCTAAGATTCCTTGATGGATGCCCAATAGTCCAACCTAGCTGCCGGAAGTGACTTAGAGCCGAGATCCTGAGATTTGTAGCAGTCATCTAATGGCATATGGCAGCCTTACGGTCATTGATGGATGCCCGATAGTCCAACCTGGCTGCCTTAAGTGACTTAGCTAGCTGATCTTGAGATTTGTAGCAGTCATCTAAAGGCATATGGCAGCCTTACGGTCATTGATGGATGCACGATAGTCCAACCTAGCTGCCGAAAGTGACTTAGAGCCAGGATCTTGATATTTGTAGCAGTCATCTTACGTCATATGGCAGCCAAAGATTCCTTGATGGATGCCCAATAGTCAAACCTAGCTGCCGGAAGTGACTTCGAGGCAAATCTTGAGATTTGTAGCAGTCATCTAAAGGCATATGGCAGCCTTACGGTCATTGATGGATGCCCGATAGTCCAACCTAGCTGTCGGAAGTGACTTAGAGCCGGGATCGTGAGATTTGTAGCAGTCATCTAAAGGCATATGGCCGCCTTACGGTCATTGATGGATGCCCGATAGTCCAACCTAGCTGCCGAAAGTGACTTAGAGCCGGGTTCTGGATATTTTTAGCAGTCATCTTTTTTTTTTTTTTTCGCGCGAGTCCCAGGCGTTCCGCCCACCTCTCGCCCAACCGACCGAGGGGCGCAGTCGCATAACGTACGACACGCTATCGCGTGGACGAAGACAAGAAACATAAAATCGAGTAACTAAAGCTAATTACGAGCTAAGTAACATAAAATAGACGTTTTTAGTATAGGAAGAGAGGACTCTGTGTTGATCGCTCAGTACAACCGATTGTAGTCAGCACAAAGGACTCGAAAGGGTTCATGCAAAGCATAGTTAGTGGTACAGCGAGTCAAAGATAAAGGAATAAAGTTTCTAGTAGGTCTACATGGAACTGATAGATTAACCTGAGATAATAACTCAGGCGAATCTATTTCACCATTCAAAAGCTTGTGCATAAAGATTACACCAAGCATAATTCTACGGTTAATGAGAGAAGGAAGGTTAATCAAAAGGAGTCGACTGGAGTACGAAGGCAAATTGACATTGCGATTCCAGTTTAAGCCACGAAGAGCGAAAAGCAGAAATTGTTTCTGTACAGATTCTATTCTAGTTCGGTGCGTCTCATACTCAGGCGACCATACACAAGAACCGTACTCTAGAATAGGTCGTACAAGTGATGTGAAAAGAATCTTGGTTATATATGGGTCAGTGAATTCCTTCGACCACCGCTTTATAAATCCAAGAACACCCATTGCTTTACCGACCATGTTGGAAATGTGAGAATTAAAAGTTAGTTTGCTGTCCATAAGCACACCTAAATCGTTCATCTCAGTCAGACGTTCCAATGGATTACGATTAAGAAAATAGGTTGCCAGTTGAGGAGAAGTTCTATGAAAAGTCATTACTTTACACTTAGTGGTATTGAGGTTTAACAAGTTGAGCCGGCACCAAGACTTGAAATTGTTAAGATCGGCTTGTAATCGAACAGGCGAAATCATATCTTTATAACTAAAACAAAGCTTGACGTCATCAGCATACATAAGCACGCGCGAATGTATCATAACTGAGGGAAGATCATTAATAAAGAGTGTAAAAAGCAGAGCGCCCAGATGACTACCCTGCGGCACCCCAGACGTCACATGAATAGAACTGGAAAAGGAAGACTTGAAAAGTACCTTCTGCGTTCTGTTTGTTAGATACTCGCGAATCCAACAAAGAAAAATTGGCGGAGAGCCAATGTCACTTAACTTAATAAGCAAAAGCGTATGATTAACAGAATCAAAAGCCTTACTGAAATCAGTATATATGACATCAGTTTGTTTGGCATTTCTGAATCCATCGATTGTTAAAGAAGTGAATTCTAAAAGGTTAGTGGTAGTGGATCTACGTTTCACAAACCCATGTTGGGATGGTGAAATAATAGACCCACAGAAGTGTTGCAATTGAGAAGTTATTATCTTTTCAAAAGCTTTAGGCATAGCAGACAATTTAGAAATACCCCTATAGTTTGAAGCTTCGGACTTTTTACCATTTTTATGGAGAGGAATAACATATGATTCCTTCCAAATAGCTGGGAAGGAGGACGAGTCAACAGACAACAAAAATAACTTCAAAATTGGCTTACATAAAGCATTTGCACAAAACCTGAGTACACAACCAGGTATACCATCAGGTCCTGGTGAATACACGGGTTTCACTACATTAAGCACGCTGAGAAGCGAACTTTCATCAATCATTGGATTAAAAATACAGTTCGACTTTTTTAACTGATAAGGATACGGAAGAATTGAATGATATTCCGCTGAGGAGTAGGTAGTCTTGAAAAAATCAGCAAACAAATCGGCAATTGCCTGATCAGTGTTAGCTTTATTATTCAATCTCCTGATTAGAGGAAGGTTGAATCTGTTCAGATGATAAAGCAGCATCAACAGCAATCAAAACTCCTCCACCCACGCGAGGAGTTCGATCGCATCTGAATACAGAAAATTTTGAAGCAAAAACAGATGCATCAGCAATGTCAGGTTTCAGCCACGTCTCAGTAAAAGCTAAAATGTTATTTGGAAAAGAAAGGCTATCTACATAGAGATTAGTAAGTTTTGATTTCAGTCCTCTCACATTCTGGTAACCCAGATTGAGGGACGAATCTAGTTTTTTGACACACCAGCAGATGCTGGTATGCCCGAAACAGTATTAGTAACTGGAGCAGCAATTGGCAGGCGAATCGGTGGCCGATTTTTCTTTTTCACAGTATATTCTTTTACAATAATATGCTCCGGCCAAAAACGTTTATGACATATAGTGTCAAAATGACGAAATGTCACGGGCATAAGAAAATTTAAACTTTTCCACTGCAATATTCGGGTCTTTAACCACAGACCGAATTTAGGCTATAACGTCATCAGATGTGACTTCAGGGGCAAGCCTAGAAACAAATACATGTTTCTTTGGTGGAACACCAATAAGATCCCTTGGCGGGTGTGCTACAACGTCAGCTGCAACATTGGGAGTTGCAACTGCTGACGCAGCAAACCCACTAACAGGGCCTCCTATAATAAAACTATCGGCAATTTCCATTCGATTGGAAGATTGCCCGGACAAATCGGATACTACGCCTACTATCGCATTAGATGCGAGGTTACTACCAGGCGATATGGAAGTAACCTCAATGCCCGGAATTACCGGGCTTTTAAACGATATTAGGCGCTGGTTACTGGGTGATGATATGGCATGAGACCCGCCAGGGACGAGAAGAGACGCCGGCGGAGCACGAGATGCACCTCGAGGAATGGTCTTTTTTCGTTTAGGAGACTCATTTAACAGCTTTAAGCTATTAAACTGAGCCTCCAACGCCATAAACTCCGATTGGAGTTTATTAAAACCAGCCCTCAACGTGGTAAAACCATCTCTAGTCCGCCTCATAAAAGTCCGCATCTCGTTCTCGATACCGCGGCACGAATCACAACCATACTTCAAACCTCCACCGATTCTAATACTGTCTTTAATTTTCAATGTGAGACCCGCACACTTAACATGTACGGAATTCTCACACAGCCAACATAGGATATACTCCTGACAGTCCTTAGCTTCGGTGGAAACTTTGCAGTTTCGTTTTGAGCAGACAACCATTTTCACTTTTTTAAAATTAAGAATTGAAAAAGAGAAATTATTCAAAAATATACTGGCCAGATCGCACAAGGGTTAAAATTAAAAAGTAAAAAGTTTACCTCGAAAGAGAAAAGATTTTTACTAAGAGAAACACAATAAGCAATCACGTATCACTCAGACGCGAGAAGGAAATAGACGAGAGCGCGAACAAAAGAAATAGGAAAGAATGAGAGAGCGCGTCAAATTGGACACATGCAACAACAATTTGTACTCGTAGGCGCGAGAGTGAGTTACAACGGGAAGATGTAAAACGCAAGAGCAAAAGAAGTAACAAAAACAACAACACCGCAAAGGGAGATTTTGCTGTATGTTAAAATTGTTTTCTTGAAATTTGATTTTGCGTTTGTACAACTAAACACACAAAACAAAAACGCGAATTGAAATTCGGAAATTAATTCAATTTGCCGAATTGATTATTAAAAAACTGAAGAAGTTAATTTCGCGAGGAAAAGAATAAAAAGTTTATAAACGTAAAAAAAACACGTCCGTCTTCGTCAACGAGTGAAAGCGTCATATGGCAGCCTAAGATTCCTTGATGGATGCCAAATAGTCCAACCTAGCTGCCGGAAGTGACTTAGAGCCAGGATCTGGATATTTGTAGCAGTCATCTTACGTCATATACGCCTAAGATTCCTTGATGGGTGCCCAATAGTCAAACCTAGCTGCCGGAAGTGACTTCGAGCCAAATCTTGAGATTTGTAGCAGTCATATAAAGGCATATGGCAGCCTTACGGTCATTGATGGATGCCCGATAGTCCAACCTAGCTGTCGGAAGTGACTTATAGCCGAGATCTTGAGATTTGTAGCAGTCATCTAAAGGCATATGGCAGCCTTACGGTCATTGATGGATGCCCGATAGTCCAACCTGGCTGCCGGAAGTGACTTAGAGCCGAGATCTTGAGATTTGTAGCAGTCATCTAAAGGCATATGGCAGCCTTACGGTCATTGATGGATGCCCGATAGTCCAACCTGGCTGCCGGAAGTGACTTAGAGCCGGGATCTGGATATTTGTAGCAGTCATCTTACGTCATATGGCAGCCTAAGATTCGTTGATGGATGCCTAGTAGTCCAACCTAGCTGCCGGAAGTGACTTAGAGCCGAGATCTTGAGATTTGTAGCAGTCATCTTAAGTCATATAACAGCCTTAGGGTCCTTGATGGATGCCCGATAGCCCAATCTAGCTGCCGGAAATGACTTAGAGCCGTCTCGATGAGACTTACAACAGCCATCTTAAGTCATCTTAAGCCATCTTACTTAGAGCCGGGATCTTGAGATTTTTAGTAGTCATCTTAAGTCATATGGCAGCCTAAGATTCCTTGATGGATGCCCAATAGTCCAACCTAGCTGCCGGAAGTGACTTAGAGCCGAGATCCTGAGATTTGTAGCAGTCATCTAATGGCATATGGCAGCCTTACGGTCATTGATGGATGCCCGATAGTCCAACCTGGCTGCCTTAAGTGACTTAGCTAGCTGATCTTGAGATTTGTAGCAGTCATCTAAAGGCATATGGCAGCCTTACGGTCATTGATGGATGCACGATAGTCCAACCTAGCTGCCGAAAGTGACTTAGAGCCAGGATCTTGATATTTGTAGCAGTCATCTTACGTCATATGGCAGCCAAAGATTCCTTGATGGATGCCCAATAGTCAAACCTAGCTGCCGGAAGTGACTTCGAGGCAAATCTTGAGATTTGTAGCAGTCATCTAAAGGCATATGGCAGCCTTACGGTCATTGATGGATGCCCAAAAGTCCAACCTAGCTGTCGGAAGTGACTTAGAGCCGGGATCGTGAGATTTGTAGCAGTCATCTAAAGGCATATGGCCGCCTTACGGTCATTGATGGATGCCCGATAGTCCAACCTAGCTGCCGAAAGTGACTTAGAGCCGGGTTCTGGATATTTTTAGCAGTCATCTAAAGGCATATGGCAGCCTTACGGTCATTGATGGATGCCCGATAGTCCAACCTGGCTGCCGGAAGTGACTTATAGCCGAGATCTTGAGATTTGTAGCAGTCATCTAAAGGCATATGGCAGCCTTACGGTCATTGATGGATGCCCGATAGTCCAACCTGGCTGCCGGAAGTGACTTAGAGCCGAGATCTTGAGATTTGTAGCAGTCATCTAAAGGCATATGGCAGCCTTACGGTCATTGATGGATGCACGATAGTCCGACCTAGCTGCCGAAAGTGACTAAGAGCCGGGATCTGGATATTTGTAGCAGTCATCTTACGTCATATGGCAGCCTAAGATTCCTTGATGGATGCCCAATAGTCAAACCTAGCTGCCGGAAGTGACTTCGAGCCAAATCTTGAGATTTGTAGCAGTCATCTAAAGGCATATGGCAGCCTTACGGTCATTGATGGATGCACGATAGTCCAACCTAGCTGCCGAAAGTGACTTAGAGCCGGGATCTGGATATTTGTAGCAGTCATCTTACGTCATATGGCAGCCTAAGATTCCTTGATGGATGCCAAATAGTCCAACCTAGCTGCCGGAAGTGACTTATAGCCGAGATCTTGAGATTTGTAGCAGTCATCTAAAGGCATATGGCAGCCTTACGGTCATTGATGGATGCATGATAGTCCAACCTGCCTGCCGGAAGTGACTTAGAGCCGAGATCTTGAGATTTGTAGCAGTCATTTAAAGGCATATGGCAGCCTTACCAACCTGGAAGTCGGAAGTGACTTAGAGCCGGGATCGTGAGATTTGTAGCAGTCATCTAAAGGCATATGGCCGCCTTACGGTCATTGATGGATGCCCGATAGTCCAACATAGCTGCCGAAAGTGACTTAGAGCCGGGTTCTGGATATTTTTAGCAGTCATCTTACGTCATATGGCAGCCTAAAATTCCTTGATGGATGCCAAATAGTCCAACCTAGCTGCCGGAAGTGACTTATAGCCGAGATCTTGAGATTTGTAGCAGTCATCTAAACGCATATGGCAGCCTTACGGTCATTGATGGATGCCCGATAGTCCAACCTGGCTGCCGGAAGTGACTTTGAGCCGAGATCTTGAGATTTGTAGCAGTCATCTAAAGGCATATGGCAGCCTTACGGTCATTGATGGATGCCCGATAGTCCAACCTGACTGCCGGAAGTGACTTAGAGCCGGGATCTGGATATTTGTAGCAGTCATCTTACGTCATATGGCAGCCTAAGATTCCTTGATGGATGCCTAGTAGTCCAACCTAGCTGCCGGAAATGACTTAGAGCCGAGATCTTAAGATTTGTAGCAGTCATCTTAAGTCATATGGCAGCCTTAGGGTCCTTGATGGATGCCCGATAGCCCAATCTAGCTGCCGGAAATGACTTAGAGCCGTCTCGATGAGACTTACTTACTTAGAGCCGGGATCTTGAGATTTTTAGTAGTCATCTTAAGTCATATGGCAGCCTAAGATTCCTTGATGGATGCCCAATAGTCCAACATAGCTGCCGGAAGTGACTTAGAGCCGAGATCCTGAGATTTGTAGCAGTCATCTAATGGCATATGGCAGCCTTACGGTCATTGATGGATGCCCGATAGTCCAACCTGGCTGCCTTAAGTGACTTAGAGCCGTCTCGGTGAGACTTGCAATAGTTATCTTAAGTCATTTTAAGCCATCTTACTCCAAACTATCTGTCGGAAGTGACTTAGTCCCGGGATCTTAAGATTTGTAGCAATCATCTAAAGGCATATGGCAGCCTAAGATTCCTTGATGGATGCCCAATAGTCCAACCTAGCTGCCGGAAGTGACTTAGAGCCGAGATCTTGTGATTTGTAGCAGTCATCTTAAGTCATATGGCAGCCTTGATGGATGCCCAATAGTCCAACCTAGCTGTCGGAAGTGACTTAGAGCCGGGATCTTGAGATTTGTAGCAATCATCTAAAGGCATATGGCAGCCTAAGATTCCTTGATGGATGCCCAATAGTCCAACCTAGCTGCCGGAAGTGACTTAGAGCCGATATCTTGTGATTTGTAGCAGTCATCTTAAGTCATATGGCAGCCTTAGGGTCCTTGATGGATGCCCAATAGTCCAATCTAGCTGCCGGAAATGACTTAGAGCCGTCTCGATGAGACTTACAACAGCCATCTTAAGTCATCTTAAGCCATCTTACTAAGAGCCGGGATCTTGAGATTTTTAGTAGTCATCTTAAGTCATATGGCAGCCTAAGATTCCTTGATGGATGCCCAATAGTCCAACCTAGCTGCCGGAAGTGACTTAGAGCCGAGAACTTGAGATTTGTAGCAGTCATCTTAAGTCATATGGCAGCCTTAGGGTCCTTGATGGATGCCCAATAGTCCAACCTAGCTGCCGGAAGTGACTTAGAGCCGGGATCTTGAGATTCGTAGCAATTATCTAAAGGCATATGGCAGCCTAAGATTCCTTGCCCAATAGTCCAACCTAGCTGCCGGAAGTGACTTAGAGCCGAGAGCTTGAGATTTGTAGCAGTCATCTTAAGTCATATGGCAGCCTTAGGGTCATTGATGGATGCCAAATAGTCCAACCTAGCTGCCGGAAGTGACTTAGAGCCAGGATCTGGATATTTGTAGCAGTCATCTTACGTCATATGGCAGCCTAAGATTCCTTGATGGATGCCCAATAGTCAAACCTAGCTGCCGGAAGTGACTTCGAGCCAAATCTTGAGATTTGTAGCAGTCATATAAAGGCATATGGCAGCCTTACGGTCATTGATGGATGCCCGATAGTCCAACCTAGCTGTCGGAAGTGACTTATAGCCGAGATCTTGATATTTGTAGCAGTCATCTAAAGGCATATGGCAGCCTTACGGTCATTGATGGATGCCCGATAGTCCAACCTGGCTGCCGGAAGTGACTTAGAGCCGAGATCTTGAGATTTGTAGCAGTCATCTAAAGGCATATGGCAGCCTTACGGTCATTGATGGATGCCCGATAGTCCAACCTGGCTGCCGGAAGTTACTTAGAGCCGGGATCTGGATATTTGTAGCAGTCATCTTACGTCATATGGCAGCCTAAGATTCGTTGATGGATGCCTAGTAGTCCAACCTAGCTGCCGGAAGTGACTTAGAGCCGAGATCTTGAGATTTGTAGCAGTCATCTTAAGTCATATAACAGCCTTAGGGTCCTTGATGGATGCCCGATAGCCCAATCTAGCTGCCGGAAATGACTTAGAGCCGTCTCGATGAGACTTACAACAGCCATCTTAAGTCATCTTAAGCCATCTTACCTAGAGCCGGGATCTTAAGATTTTTAGTAGTCATCTTAAGTCATATGGCAGCCTAAGATTCCTTGATGGATGCCCAATAGTCCAACCTAGCTGCCGGAAGTGACTTAGAGCCGAGATCCTGAGATTTGTAGCAGTCATCTAATGGCATATGGCAGCCTTACGGTCATTGATGGATGCCCGATAGTCCAACCTGGCTGCCTTAAGTGACTTAGCTAGCTGATCTTGAGATTTGTAGCAGTCATCTAAAGGCATATGGCAGCCTTACGGTCATTGATGGATGCACGATAGTCCAACCTAGCTGCCGAAAGTGACTTAGAGCCAGGATCTTGATATTTGTAGCAGTCATCTTACGTCATATGGCAGCCAAAGATTCCTTGATGGATGCCCAATAGTCAAACCTAGCTGCCGGAAGTGACTTCGAGGCAAATCTTGAGATTTGTAGCAGTCATCTAAAGGCATATGGCAGCCTTACGGTCATTGATGGATGCCCGATAGTCCAACCTAGCTGTCGGAAGTGACTTAGAGCCGGGATCGTGAGATTTGTAGCAGTCATCTAAAGGCATATGGCCGCCTTACGGTCATTGATGGATGCCCGATAGTCCAACCTAGCTGCCGAAAGTGACTTAGAGCCGGGTTCTGGATATTTTTAGCAGTCATCTTTTTTTTTTTTTTTTTTCGCGCGAGTCCCAGGCGTTCCGCCCACCTCTCGCCCAACCGACCGAGGGGCGCAGTCGCATAACGTACGACACGCTATCGCGTGGACGAAGACAAGAAACATAAAATCGAGTAACTAAAGCTAATTACGAGCTAAGTAACATAAAATAGACGTTTTTAGTATAGGAAGAGAGGACTCTGTGTTGATCGCTCAGTACAACCGATTGTAGTCAGCACAAAGGACTCGAAAGGGTTCATGCAAAGCATAGTTAGTGGTACAGCGAGTCAAAGATAAAGGAATAAAGTTTCTAGTAGGTCTACATGGAACTGATAGATTAACCTGAGATAATAACTCAGGCGAATCTATTTCACCATTCAAAAGCTTGTGCATAAAGATTACACCAAGCATAATTCTACGGTTAATGAGAGAAGGAAGGTTAATCAAAAGGAGTCGACTGGAGTACGAAGGCAAATTGACATTGCGATTCCAGTTTAAGCCACGAAGAGCGAAAAGCAGAAATTGTTTCTGTACAGATTCTATTCTAGTTCGGTGCGTCTCATACTCAGGCGACCATACACAAGAACCGTACTCTAGAATAGGTCGTACAAGTGATGTGAAAAGAATCTTGGTTATATATGGGTCAGTGAATTCCTTCGACCACCGCTTTATAAATCCAAGAACACCCATTGCTTTACCGACCATGTTGGAAATGTGAGAATTAAAAGTTAGTTTGCTGTCCATAA
The DNA here is from genome assembly GCA_018150735.1 of Drosophila sp. 14030-0761.01. NCBI lineage: Eukaryota > Metazoa > Arthropoda > Insecta > Diptera > Drosophilidae > Drosophila > Drosophila sp. 14030-0761.01. The sequence continues at coordinate 196,809 of JAECWO010000035.1, forward strand.
GCACACCTAAATCGTTCATCTCAGTCAGACGTTCCAATGGATTACGATTAAGAAAATAGGTTGCCAGTTGAGGAGAAGTTCTATGAAAAGTCATTACTTTACACTTAGTGGTATTGAGGTTTAACAAGTTGAGCCGGCACCAAGACTTGAAATTGTTAAGATCGGCTTGTAATCGAACAGGCGAAATCATATCTTTATAACTAAAACAAAGCTTGACGTCATCAGCATACATAAGCACGCGCGAATGTATCATAACTGAGGGAAGATCATTAATAAAGAGTGTAAAAAGCAGAGGGCCGTTCTGTTTGTTAGATACTCGCGAATCCAACAAAGAAAAATTGGCGGAGAGCCAATGTCACTTAACTTAATAAGCAAAAGCGTATGATTAACAGAATCAAAAGCCTTACTGAAATCAGTATATATGACATCAGTTTGTTTGGCATTTCTGAATCCATCGATTGTTAAAGAAGTGAATTCTAAAAGGTTAGTGGTAGTGGATCTACGTTTCACAAACCCATGTTGGGATGGTGAAATAATAGACCCACAGAAGTGTTGCAATTGAGAAGTTATTATCTTTTCAAAAGCTTTAGGAATAGCAGACAATTTAGAAATACCCCTATAGTTTGAAGCTTCGGACTTTTTACCATTTTTATGGAGAGGAATAACATATGATTCCTTCCAAATAGCTGGGAAGGAGGACGAGTCAACAGACAACAAAAATAACTTCAAAATTGGCTTACATAAAGCATTTGCACAAAACCTGAGTACACAACCAGGTATACCATCAGGTCCTGGTGAATACACGGGTTTCACTACATTAAGCACGCTGAGAAGCGAACTTTCATCAATCATTGGATTAAAAATACAGTTCGACTTTTTTAACTGATAAGGATACGGAAGAATTGAATGATATTCCGCTGAGGAGTAGGTAGTCTTGAAAAAATCAGCAAACAAATCGGCAATTGCCTGATCAGTGTTAGCTTTATTATTCAATCTCCTGATTAGAGGAAGGTTGAATCTGTTCAGATGATAAAGCAGCATCAACAGCAATCAAAACTCCTCCACCCACGCGAGGAGTTCGATCGCATCTGAATACAGAAAATTTTGAAGCAAAAACAGATGCATCAGCAATGTCAGGTTTCAGCCGTAAAAGCTAAAATGTTATTTGGAAAAGAAAGGCTATCTACATAGAGATTAGTAAGTTTTGATTTCAGTCCTCTCACATTCTGGTAACCCAGATTGAGGGACGAATCTAGTTTTTTGACACACCAGCAGATGACGGTATGCCCGAAACAGTATTAGTAACTGGAGCAGCAATTGGCAGGCGAATCGGTGGCCGATTTTTCTTTTTCACAGTATATTCTTTTACAATAATATGCTCCGGCCAAAAACGTTTATGACATATAGTGTCAAAATGACGAAATGTCACGGGCATAAGAAAATTTAAACTTTTCGGGTCTTTAACCACAGACCGAATTTAGGCTATAACGTCATCAGATGTGACTTCAGGGGCAAGCCTAGAAACAAATACATGTTTCTTTGGTGGAACACCAATAAGATCCCTTGGCGGGTGTGCTACAACGTCAGCTGCAACATTGGGAGTTGCAACTGCTGACGCAGCAAACCCACTAACAGGGCCTCCTATAATAAAACTATCGGCAATTTCCATTCGATTGGAAGATTGCCCGGACAAATCGGATACTACGCCTACTATCGCATTAGATGCGAGGTTACTACCAGGCGATATGGAAGTAACCTCAATGCCCGGAATTACCGGGCTTTTAAACGATATTAGGCGCTGGTTACTGGGTGATGATATGGCATGAGACCCGCCAGGGACGAGAAGAGACGCCGGCGGAGCAGGAGATGCACCTCGAGGAATGGTCTTTTTTCGTTTAGGAGACTCATTTAACAGCTTTAAGCTATTAAACTGAGCCTCCAACGCCATAAACTCCGATTGGAGTTTATTAAAACCAGCCCTCAACGTGGTAAAACCATCTCTAGTCCGCCTCATAAAAGTCCGCATCTCGTTCTCGATACCGCGGCACGAATCACAACCATACTTCAAACCTCCACCGATTCTAATACTGTCTTTAATTTTCAATGTGAGACCCGCACACTTAACATGTACGGAATTCTCACACAGCCAACATAGGATATACTCCTGACAGTCCTTAGCTTCGGTGGAAACTTTGCAGTTTCGTTTTGAGCAGACAACCATTTTCACTTTTTTAAAATTAAGAATTGAAAAAGAGAAATTATTCAAAAATATACTGGCCAGATCGCACAAGGGTTAAAATTAAAAAGTAAAAAGTTTACCTCGAAAGAGAAAAGATTTTTACTAAGAGAAACACAATAAGCAATCACGTATCACTCAGACGCGAGAAGGAAATAGACGAGAGCGCGAACAAAAGAAATAGGAAAGAATGAGAGAGCGCGTCAAATTGAACACATGCAACAACAATTTGTACGCGTAGGCGCGAGAGTGAGTTACAACGGGAAGATGTAAAACGCAAGAGCAAAAGAAGTAACAAAAACAACAACACCGCAAAGGGAGATTTTGCTGTATGTTAAAATTGTTTTCTTGAAATTTGATTTTGCGTTTGTACAACTAAACACACAAAACAAAAACGCGAATTGAAATTCGGAAATTAATTCAATTTGCCGAATTGATTATTAAAAAACTGAAGAAGTTAATTTCGCGAGGAAAAGAATAAAAAGTTTATAAACGTAAAAAAAACACGTCCGTCTTCGTCAACGAGTGAAAGCGTCATATGGCAGCCTAAGATTCCTTGATGGATGCCAAATAGTCCAACCTAGCTGCCGGAAGTGTCTTAGAGCCAGGATCTGGATATTTGTAGCAGTCATCTTACGTCATATGGCAGCCTAAGATTCCTTGATGGGTGCCCAATAGTCAAACCTAGCTGCCGGAAGTGACTTCGAGCCAAATCTTGAGATTTGTAGCAGTCATATAAAGGCATATGGCAGCCTTACGGTCATTGATGGATGCCCGATAGTCCAACCTAGCTGTCGGAAGTGACTTATAGCCGAGATCTTGAGATTTGTAGCAGTCATCTAAAGGCATATGGCAGCCTTACGGTCATTGATGGATGCCCGATAGTCCAACCTGGCTGCCGGAAGTGACTTAGAGCCGAGATCTTGAGATTTGTAGCAGTCATCTAAAGGCATATGGCAGCCTTACGGTCATTGATGGATGCCCGATAGTCCAACCTGGCTGCCGGAAATGACTTAGAGCCGGGATCTGGATATTTGTAGCAGTCATCTTACGTCATATGGCAGCCTAAGATTCGTTGATGGATGCCTAGTAGTCCAACCTAGCTGCCGGAAGTGACTTAGAGCCGAGATCTTGAGATTTGTAGCAGTCATCTTAAGTCATATAACAGCCTTAGGGTCCTTGATGGATGCCCGATAGCCCAATCTAGCTGCCGGAAATGACTTAGAGCCGTCTCGATGAGACTTACAACAGCCATCTTAAGTCATCTTAAGCCATCTTACTTAGAGCCGGGATCTTGAGATTTTTAGTAGTCATCTTAAGTCATATGGCAGCCTAAGATTCCTTGATGGATGCCCAATAGTCCAACCTAGCTGCCGGAAGTGACTTAGAGCCGAGATCCTGAGATTTGTAGCAGTCATCTAATGGCATATGGCAGCCTTACGGTCATTGATGGATGCCCGATAGTCCAACCTGGCTGCCTTAAGTGACTTAGCTAGCTGATCTTGAGATTTGTAGCAGTCATCTAAAGGCATATGGCAGCCTTACGGTCATTGATGGATGCACGATAGTCCAACCTAGCTGCCGAAAGTGACTTAGAGCCAGGATCTTGATATTTGTAGCAGTCATCTTACGTCATATGGCAGCCAAAGATTCCTTGATGGATGCCCAATAGTCAAACCTAGCTGCCGGAAGTGACTTCGAGGCAAATCTTGAGATTTGTAGCAGTCATCTAAAGGCATATGGCAGCCTTACGGTCATTGATGGATGCCCGATAGTCCAACCTAGCTGTCGGAAGTGACTTAGAGCCGGGATCGTGAGATTTGTAGCAGTCATCTAAAGGCATATGGCCGCCTTACGGTCATTGATGGATGCCCGATAGTCCAACCTAGCTGCCGAAAGTGACTTAGAGCCGGGTTCTGGATATTTTTAGCAGTCATCTTTTTTTTTTTTTTTTTTTCGCGCGAGTCCCAGGCGTTCCGCCCACCTCTCGCCCAACCGACCGAGGGGCGCAGTCGCATAACGTACGACACGCTATCGCGTGGACGAAGACAAGAAACATAAAATCGAGTAACTAAAGCTAATTACGAGCTAAGTAACATAAAATAGACGTTTTTAGTATAGGAAGAGAGGACTCTGTGTTGATCGCTCAGTACAACCGATTGTAGTCAGCACAAAGGACTCGAAAGGGTTCATGCAAAGCATAGTTAGTGGTACAGCGAGTCAAAGATAAAGGAATAAAGTTTCTAGTAGGTCTACATGGAACTGATAGATTAACCTGAGATAATAACTCAGGCGAATCTATTTCACCATTCAAAAGCTTGTGCATAAAGATTACACCAAGCATAATTCTACGGTTAATGAGAGAAGGAAGGTTAATCAAAAGGAGTCGACTGGAGTACGAAGGCAAATTGACATTGCGATTCCAGTTTAAGCCACGAAGAGCGAAAAGCAGAAATTGTTTCTGTACAGATTCTATTCTAGTTCGGTGCGTCTCATACTCAGGCGACCATACACAAGAACCGTACTCTAGAATAGGTCGTACAAGTGATGTGAAAAGAATCTTGGTTATATATGGGTCAGTGAATTCCTTCGACCACCGCTTTATAAATCCAAGAACACCCATTGCTTTACCGACCATGTTGGAAATGTGAGAATTAAAAGTTAGTTTGCTGTCCATAAGCACACCTAAATCGTTCATCTCAGTCAGACGTTCCAATGGATTACGATTAAGAAAATAGGTTGCCAGTTGAGGAGAAGTTCTATGAAAAGTCATTACTTTACACTTAGTGGTATTGAGGTTTAACAAGTTGAGCCGGCACCAAGACTTGAAATTGTTAAGATCGGCTTGTAATCGAACAGGCGAAATCATATCTTTATAACTAAAACAAAGCTTGACGTCATCAGCATACATAAGCACGCGCGAATGTATCATAACTGAGGGAAGATCATTAATAAAGAGTGTAAAAAGCAGAGCGCCCAGATGACTACCCTGCGGCACCCCAGACGTCACATGAATAGAACTGGAAAAGGAAGACTTGAAAAGTACCTTCTGCGTTCTGTTTGTTAGATACTCGCGAATCCAACAAAGAAAAATTGGCGGAGAGCCAATGTCACTTAACTTAATAAGCAAAAGCGTATGATTAACAGAATCAAAAGCCTTACTGAAATCAGTATATATGACATCAGTTTGTTTGGCATTTCTGAATCCATCGATTGTTAAAGAAGTGAATTCTAAAAGGTTAGTGGTAGTGGATCTACGTTTCACAAACCCATGTTGGGATGGTGAAATAATAGACCCACAGAAGTGTTGCAATTGAGAAGTTATTATCTTTTCAAAAGCTTTAGGAATAGCAGACAATTTAGAAATACCCCTATAGTTTGAAGCTTCGGACTTTTTACCATTTTTATGGAGAGGAATAACATATGATTCCTTCCAAATAGCTGGGAAGGAGGACGAGTCAACAGACAACAAAAATAACTTCAAAATTGGCTTACATAAAGCATTTGCACAAAACCTGAGTACACAACCAGGTATACCATCAGGTCCTGGTGAATACACGGGTTTCACTACATTAAGAACGCTGAGAAGCGAACTTTCATCAATCATTGGATTAAAAATACAGTTCGACTTTTTTAACTGATAAGGATACGGAAGAATTGAATGATATTCCGCTGAGGAGTAGGTAGTCTTGAAAAAATCAGCAAACAAATCGGCAATTGCCTGATCAGTGTTAGCTTTATTATTCAATCTCCTGATTAGAGGAAGGTTGAATCTGTTCAGATGATAAAGCAGCATCAACAGCAATCAAAACTCCTCCACCCACGCGAGGAGTTCGATCGCATCTGAATACAGAAAATTTTGAAGCAAAAACAGATGCATCAGCAATGTCAGGTTTCAGCCACGTCTCAGTAAAAGCTAAAATGTTATTTGGAAAAGAAAGGCTATCTACATAGAGATTAGTAAGTTTTGATTTCAGTCCTCTCACATTCTGGTAACCCAGATTGAGGGACGAATCTAGTTTTTTGACACACCAGCAGATGCTGGTATGCCCGAAACAGTATTAGTAACTGGAGCAGCAATTGGCAGGCGAATCGGTGGCCGATTTTTCTTTTTCACAGTATATTCTTTTACAATAATATGCTCCGGCCAAAAACGTTTATGACATAAAGTGTCAAAATGACGAAATGTCACGGGCATAAGAAAATTTAAACTTTTCCACTGCAATATTCGGGTCTTTAACCACAGACCGAATTTAGGCTATAACGTCATCAGATGTGACTTCAGGGGCAAGCCTAGAAACAAATACATGTTTCTTTGGTGGAACACCAATAAGATCCCTTGGCGGGTGTGCTACAACGTCAGCTGCAACATTGGGAGTTGCAACTGCTGACGCAGCAAACCCACTAACAGGGCCTCCTATAATAAAACTATCGGCAATTTCCATTCGATTGGAAGATTGCCTGGACAAATCGGATACTACGCCTACTATCGCATTAGATGCGAGGTTACTACCAGGCGATATGGAAGTAACCTCAATGCCCGGAATTACCGGGCTTTTAAACGATATTAGGCGCTGGTTACTGGGTGATGATATGGCATGAGACCCGCCAGGGACGAGAAGAGACGCCGGCGGAGCACGAGATGCACCTCGAGGAATGGTCTTTTTTCGTTTAGGAGACTCATTTAACAGCTTTAAGCTATTAAACTGAGCCTCCAACGCCATAAACTCCGATTGGAGTTTATTAAAACCAGCCCTCAACGTGGTAAAACCATCTCTAGTCCGCCTCATAAAAGTCCGCATCTCGTTCTCGATACCGCGGCACGAATCACAACCATACTTCAAACCTCCACCGATTCTAATACTGTCTTTAATTTTCAATGTGAGACCCGCACACTTAACATGTACGGAATTCTCACACAGCCAACATAGGATATACTCCTGACAGTCCTTAGCTTCGGTGGAAACTTTGCAGTTTCGTTTTGAGCAGACAACCATTTTCACTTTTTTAAAATTAAGAATTGAAAAAGAGAAATTATTCAAAAATATACTGGCCAGATCGCACAAGGGTTAAAATTAAAAAGTAAAAAGTTTACCTCGAAAGAGAAAAGATTTTTACTAAGAGAAACACAATAAGCAATCACGTATCACTCAGACGCGAGAAGGAAATAGACGAGAGCGCGAACAAAAGAAATAGGAAAGAATGAGAGAGCGCGTCAAATTGAACACATGCAACAACAATTTGTACTCGTAGGCGCGAGAGTGAGTTACAACGGGAAGATGTAAAACGCAAGAGCAAAAGAAGTAACAAAAACAACAACACCGCAAAGGGAGATTTTGCTGTACGTTAAAATTGTTTTCTTGAAATTTGATTTTGCGTTTGTACAACTAAACACACAAAACAAAAACGCGAATTGAAATTCGGAAATTAATTCAATTTGCCGAATTGATTATTAAAAAACTGAAGAAGTTAATTTCGCGAGGAAAAGAATAAAAAGTTTATAAACGTAAAAAAAACACGTCCGTCTTCGTCAACGAGTGAAAGCGTCATATGGCAGCCTAAGATTCCTTGATGGATGCCAAATAGTCCAACCTAGCTGCCGGAAGTGACTTAGAGCCAGGATCTGGATATTTGTAGCAGTCATCTTACGTCATATGGCAGCCTAAGATTCCTTGATGGGTGCCCAATAGTCAAACCTAGCTGCCGGAAGTGACTTCGAGCCAAATCTTGAGATTTGTAGCAGTCATATAAAGGCATATGGCAGCCTTACGGTCATTGATGGATGCCCGATAGTCCAACCTAGCTGTCGGAAGTGACTTATAGCCGAGATCTTGAGATTTGTAGCAGTCATCTAAAGGCATATGGCAGCCTTACGGTCATTGATGGATGCCCGATAGTCCAACCTGGCTGCCGGAAGTGACTTAGAGCCGAGATCTTGAGATTTGTAGCAGTCATCTAAAGGCATATGGCAGCCTTACGGTCATTGATGGATGCCCGATAGTCCAACCTGGCTGCCGGAAGTGACTTAGAGCCGGGATCTGGATATTTGTAGCAGTCATCTTACGTCATATGGCAGCCTAAGATTCGTTGATGGATGCCTAGTAGTCCAACCTAGCTGCCGGAAGTGACTTAGAGCCGAGATCTTGAGATTTGTAGCAGTCATCTTAAGTCATATAACAGCCTTAGGGTCCTTGATGGATGCCCGATAGCCCAATCTAGCTGCCGGAAATGACTTAGAGCCGTCTCGATGAGACTTACAACAGCCATCTTAAGTCATCTTAAGCCATCTTACTTAGAGCCGGGATCTTGAGATTTTTAGTAGTCATCTTAAGTCATATGGCAGCCTAAGATTCCTTGATGGATGCCCAATAGTCCAACCTAGCTGCCGGAAGTGACTTAGAGCCGAGATCCTGAGATTTGTAGCAGTCATCTAATGGCATATGGCAGCCTTACGGTCATTGATGGATGCCCGATAGTCCAACCTGGCTGCCTTAAGTGACTTAGAGCCGTCTCGGTGAGACTTGCAACAGTTATCTTAAGTCGTTTTAAGCCATCTTACTCCAAACTATCTGTCGGAAGTGACTTAGTCCCGGTATCTTAAGATTTTTAGCAGTCATTTTAAGTCAAATGGCAGCTTTACGGTCCTTAATGGATGCCCAATAGTCCAACCTAGCTGGCGGAAGTGACTTAGAGCCGGGATCTTGAGATTTGTAGCAATCATCTAAAGGCATATGGCAGCCTAAGATTCCTTGATGGATGCCCAATAGTCCAACCTAGCTGCCGGAAGTGACTTAGAGCCGAGAACTTGAGATTTGTAGCAGTCATCTTAAGTCATATGGCAGCCTTAGGGTCCTTGATGGATGCCCAATAGTCCAACCTAGCTACCGGAAGTGACTTAGAGCCAGGATCTGGATATTTGTAGCAGTCGTCTTAAGTCATATGGCAGCCTAAAATTCCTTGATGGATGCCCAATAGTCAAACCTAGCTGCCGGAAGTGACTTAGAGCCGAGATCCTGAGATTTGTAGCAGTCATCTAAAGGCATATGGCAGCCTTACGGTCATTGATGGATGCCCGATAGTCCAACCTAGCTGTCGGAAGTGACTAAGAGCCGGCATCGTGAGATTTGTAGCAGTCATCTAAAGGCATATGGCAGCCTTACGGTCATTGATGGATGCCCGATAGTCCAACCTAGCTGCCGAAAGTGACTTAGAGCCGGGATCTGGATATTTGTAGCAGTCATCTTACGTCATATGGCAGCCTAAGATTCCTTGATGGATGCCCAATAGTCAAACCTAGCTGCCGGAAGTGACTTAGAGCCGAGATCTTGAGATTTGTAGCAGTCATCTAAAGGCATATGGCAGCCTTACGGTCATTGATGGATGCACGATAGTCCAACCTGGCTGCCGAAAGTGACTTAGAGCCAGGATCTGGATATTTGTAGCAGTCATCTTACGTCATATGGCAGCCTAAGATTCCTTGATGGATGCCCAATAGTCAAACCTAGCTGCCGGAAGTGACTTCGAGCCAAATCTTGAGATTTTTAGCAGTCATCTAAAGGCATATGGCAGCCTTACGGTCATTGATGGATGACCGATAGTCCAACCTAGCTGTCGGAAGTGACTTAGAGCCGGGATCGTGAGATTTGTAGCAGTCATCTAAAGGCATATGGCAGCCTTACGGTCATTGATGGATGCCCGATAGTCCAACCTAGCTGCCGAAAGTGACTTAGAGCCGGGATCTGGATATTTGTAGCAGTCATCTTACGTCATATGGCAGCCTAAGATTCCTTGATGGATGCCAAATAGTCCAACCTAGCTGCCGGAAGTGACTTATAGCCGAGATCTTTAGATTTGTAGCAGTCATCTAAAGGCATATGGCAGCCTTACGGTCATTGATGGATGCCCGATAGTCCAACCTGGCTGCCGGAAGTGACTTAGAGCCGGGATCTGGATATTTGTAGCAGTCATCTTACGTCATATGGCAGCCTAAGATTCGTTGATGGATGCCTAGTAGTCCAACCTAGCTGCCGGAAGTGACTTAGAGCCGAGATCTTGAGATTTGTAGCAGTCATCTTAAGTCATATAACAGCCTTAGGGTCCTTGATGGATGCCCGATAGCCCAATCTAGCTGCCGGAAATGACTTAGAGCCGTCTCGATGAGACTTACAACAGCCATCATTTTAAGCCATCTTACTCCAAACTATCTGTCGGAAGTGATTTAGTCCCGGTATCTTAAGATTTTAAGCAGTCATTTTTAGTCAAATGGCAGCTTTACGGTCCTTGATGGATGCCCAATAGTCCAACCTAGCTGGCGGAAGTGACTTAGAGCCGGGATCTTGAGATTTGTAGCAATCATCTAAAGGCATATGGCAGCCTAAGATTCCTTGATGGATGCCCAATAGTCCAACCTAGCTGCCGGAAGTGACTTAGAGCCGAGAACTTGAGATTTGTAGCAGTCATCTTAAGTCATATGGCAGCCTTAGGGTCCTTGATGGATGCCCAATAGTCCAACCTAGCTACCGGAAGTGACTTAGAGCCAGGATCTGGATATTTGTAGCAGTCGTCTTAAGTCATATGGCAGCCTAAAATTTCTTGATGGATGCCCAATAGTCAAACCTAGCTGCCGGAAGTGACTTATAGCCGAGATCCTGAGATTTGTAGCAGTCATCTAAAGGCATATGGCAGCCTTACGGTCATTGATGGATGCCCGATAGTCCAACCTAGCTGTCGGAAGTGACTTAGAGCCGGGATCGTGAGATTTGTAGCAGTCATCTAAAGGCATATGGCAGCCTTACGGTCATTGATGGATGCCCGATAGTCCAACCTAGCTGCCGAAAGTGACTTAGAGCCGGGATCTGGATATTTGTAGCAGTCATCTTACGTCATATGGCAGCCTAAGATTCCTTGATGGATGCCAAATAGTCCAACCTAGCTGCCGGAAGTGACTTATAGCCGAGATCTTTAGATTTGTAGCAGTCATCTAAAGGCATATGGCAGCCTTACGGTCATTGATGGATGCCCGATAGTCCAACCTGGCTGCCGGAAGTGACTTAGAGCCGAGATCTTGAGATCTGTAGCAGTCATCTAAAGGCATATGGCAGCCTTACGGTCATTGATGGATGCCCGATAGTCCAACCTGGCTGCCGGAAGTGACTTAGAGCCGGGATCTGGATATTTGTAGCAGTCATCTTACGTCATATGGCAGCCTAAGATTCCTTGATGGATTCCTAGTAGTCCAACCTAGTTGCCGGAAGTGACTTAGAGCCGAGATCTTGAGATCTGTAGCAGTCATCTAAAGGCATATGGCAGCCTTACGGTCATTGATGGATGCCCGATAGTCCAACCTGGCTGCCGGAAGTGACTTAGAGCCGGGATCTGGATATTTGTAGCAGTCGTCTTAAGTCATATGGCAGCCTAAAATTCCTTGATGGATGCCCAATAGTCAAACCTAGCTGCCGGAAGTGACTTAGAGCCGAGATCCTGATATTTGTAGCAGTCATCTAAAGGCATATGGCAGCCTTACGGTCATTGATGGATGCCCGATAGACCAACCTAGCTGTCGGAAGTGACTTAGAGCCGGGATCGTGAGATTTGTAGCAGTCATCTAAAGGCATATGGCAGCCTTACGGTCATTGATGGATGCCCGATAGTCCAACCTAGCTGCCGAAAGTGACTTAGAGCCGGGATCTGGATATTTGTAGCAGTCATCTTACGTCATATGGCAGCCTAAGATTCCTTGATGGATGCCCAATAGTCAAACCTAGCTGCCGGAAGTGACTTAGAGCAGAGATCTTGAGATTTGTAGCAGTCATCTAAAGGCATATGGCAGCCTTACGGTCATTGATGGATGCACGATAGTCCAACCTAGCTGCCGAAAGTGACTTAGAGCCAGGATCTGGATATTTGTAGCAGTCATCTTACGTCATATGGCAGCCTAAGATTCCTTGATGGATGCTCAATAGTCAAACCTAGCTGCCGGAAGTGACTTCGAGCCAAATCTTGAGATTTTTAGCAGTCATCTAAAGGCATATGGCAGCCTTACGGTCATTGATGGATGCCCGATAGTCCAACCTAGCTGTCGGAAGTGACTTAGAGCCGGGATCGTGAGATTTGTAGCAGTCATCTAAAGGCATATGGCAGCCTTACGGTCATTGATGGATGCCCGATAGTCCAACCTAGCTGCCGAAAGTGACTTAGATATGGATATTTGTAGCAGTCATCTTACGTCATATGGCAGCCTAAGATTCCTTGATGGATGCCAAATAGTCCAACCTAGCTGCCGGAAGTGACTTATAGCCGAGATCTTTAGATTTGTAGCAGTCATCTAAAGGCGTATGGCAGCCTTACGGTCATTGATGGATGCCCGATAGTCCAACCTGGCTGCCGGAAGTGACTTAGAGCCGAGATCTTGAGATCTGTAGCAGTCATCTAAAGGCATATGGCAGCCTTACGGTCATTGATGGATGCCCGATAGTCCAACCTGGCTGCCGGAAGTGACTTAGAGCTGCCGGAAGTGACTTAGAGCCGGGATCTGGATATTTGTAGCAGTCATCTTAAGTCATATGGCAGCCTAAGATTCCTTGATGGATGCCCAATAGTCAAACCTAGCTGCCGGAAGTGACTTCGAGCCAAATCTTGAGATTTGCAGCAGTCATCTAAAGGCATATGGCAGCCTTACGGTCATTGATGGATGCCCGATAGTCCAACCTAGCTGTCGGAAGTGACTTAGAGCCGGGATCGTGAGATTTGTAGCAGTCATCTAAAGGCATATTGCAGCCTTACGGTCATTGATGGATGCACGATAGTCCAACCTAGCTGCCGAAAGTGACTTAGAGCCAGGATCTGGATATTTGTAGCAGTCATCTTACGTCATATGGCAGCCTAAGATTCCTTGATGGATGCCAAATAGTCCAACCTAGCTGCCGGAAGTGACTTATAGCCGAGATCTTTAGATTTGTAGCAGTCATCTAAAGGCATATGGCAGCCTTACGGTCATTGATGGATGCCCGATAGTCCAACCTGGCTGCCGGAAGTGACTTAGAGCCGAGATCTTGAGATTAGTAGCAGTCATTTTAAGTCATATGGCAGCCTTACGGTTCTTGATGGATGCCCAATAGTCCAACCTAGCTGCCGAAAGTGACTTAGAGCCGGGATCTTGAGATTTGTAGCAGTCATTTTAAGTCATTTGGCAGCCTTACGGTCCTTGATGGATGCCCAATAGTCCAACCTAGCTGCCGGAAGTGACTTAGAGCCGGGATCTGGATATTTGTAGCAGTCATCTTAAGTCCTAGGGCAGCCTTACGGTCTTCGATGGATGCCCGATAGTCCAACCTAGCTGACGGAAGTGACTTAGAGCCGGGATCTCGAGATTTGTTGCAGTCATCTTAAGTCCTAGGGCAGCCTTACGGTCCTTGATGGATGCCCAATAGTGCAACCTAGCTGCCGAAAGTGACTTAGAGCCGGGATCTGGATATTTGTAGCAGTCATCTTAAGTCATATGGCAGCCTAAGATTCCTTGATGGATGCCCAATAGTCCAACCTATCTGCCGAAAGTGACTTAGAGCCGGGATCTTGAGATTTGTAGCAGTCATTTTAAGTCATATGGGAGCCGTACGGTACTTGATGGATGCCCAATAGTCCAACCTAGCTGCCGGAAGTGACTTAAAGCCGGGATCTGGATATTTGTAGCAGTCGTCTTAAGTCATATGGCAGCCTAAGATTCCTTGATGTATGCCCAATAGTCCAACCTAGCTGACGGAAGTGACTTAGAGCCAGGATCTCGAGATTTGTAGCAGTCGTCTTAAGTCATATGGCAGCCTAAGATTCCTTGATGGATGCCCGATAGTCTCACCTAGCTGACGGAAGTGACTTAGAGCCGCTTCGGTGAGACTTGCAACAGCCATCTTAAGCCATCTTACTCCAAACTATCTGCCGGAAGTGACTTAGAGCCGGGATCGTGAGATTTGTAGCAGTCATCTAAAGGCATATTGCAGCCTTACGGTCATTGATGGATGCCCGATAGTCCAACCTAGCTGCCGAAAGTGACTTAGAGCCGGGATCTGGATATTTGTCGCAGTCATCTTACGTCATATGGCAGCCTAAGATTCCTTGATGGATGCCCAATAGTCCAACCTAGCTGCCGGAAGTGACTTTGAGCCGAGATCCTGAGATTTGTAGCAGTCATCTAATGGCATATGGCAGCCTTACGGTCATTGATGGATGCCCGATAGTCCAACCTGGCTGCCTTAAGTGACTTAGAGCCGTCTCGGTGAGACTTGCAACAGTTATCTTAAGTCATTTTAAGCCATCTTACTCCAAACTATCTGCCGGAAGTGACTCAGTCCCGGGATCTTAAGATTTTTAGCAGTCATTTTAAGTCATATGGCAGCTTTACGGTCCTTGATGGATGCCCAATAGTCCAACCTAGCTGTCGGAAGTGACTTAGAGCCGGGATCTGGATATTTGTAGCAGTCATCTTACGTCATATGGCAGCCTAAGATTCCTTGATGGATGCCCAATAGTCAAACCTAGCTGCCGGAAGTGACTTCGAGCCAAATCTTGAGATTTGTAGCAGTCATTTTAAGGCATATGGCAGCCTTACGGTCATTGATGGATGCCCGATAGTCCAACCTAGCTGTCGGAAGTGACTAAGTGCCGGGATCGTGAGATTTGTAGCAGTCATCTAAAGGCATATGGCAGCCTTACGGTCATTGATGGATGCCCGATAGTCCAACCTGGCTGCCGGAAGTGACTTAGAGCCGGGATCTGGATATTTGTAGCAGTCATCTTACGTCATGTTGCAGCCTAAGATTCCTTGATGGATGCCAAATAGTTCAACCTAGCTGCCGGAAGTGACTTATAGCCGAGATCTTGAGATTTGTAGCAGTCATCTAAAGGCATATGGCAGCCTTACGGTCATTGATGGATGCCCGATAGTCCAACCTGGCTGGCGGAAGTGACTTAGAGCCGGGATCTGGATATTTGTAGCAGTCATCTTACGTCATATGGCAGCCTAAGATTCCTTGATGGATGCCAAATAGTCCAACCTAGCTGCCGGAAGTGACTTATAGCCGAGATCTTGAGATTTGTAGCAGTCATCTTAAGTCATATGGCAGCCTTACGGTCATTGATGGATGCCCGATAGTCCAACCTAGCTGCCTTATGTGACTTAAAGCCGTCTAGGTGAGCCTTGCAACAGTTATCTTAAGTCATTTTAAGCCATCTTACTCCAAACTATCTGCCGGAAGTGACTTAGTCCCGGGATCTTAAGATTTTTAGCAGTCATTTTAAGTCATATGGCAGCCTTACGGTCTTTGATGGATGCCCAATAGTCCAACCTAGCTGCCGGAAGTGACTTCGAGCCAAATCTTGAGATTTGTAGCAGTCATTTTAAGGCATATGGCAGCCTTACGGTCATTGATGGATGCCCGATAGTCCAACCTAGCTGTCGGAAGCGACTAAGTGCCGGAATCGTGAGATTTGTAGCAGTCATCTAAAGGCATATGGCAGCCTTACGGTCATTGATGGATGCCCGATAGTCCAACCTGGCTGGCGGAAGTGACTTAGAGCCAAATCTTGAGATTTGTAGCAGTCATTTTAAGGCATATGGCAGCCTTACGGTCATTGATGGATGCCCGATAGTCCAACCTAGCTGTCGGAAGTGACTAAGTGCCGGGATCGTGAGATTTGTAGCAGTCATCTAAAGGCATATGGCAGCCTTACGGTCATTGATGGATGCCCAATAGTCCAACCTAGCTGCCGGAAGTGACTTCGAGCCAAATCTTGAGATTTGTAGCAGTCATTTTAAGGCATATGGCAGCCTTACGGTCATTGATGGATGCCCGATAGTCCAACTTAGCTGTCGGAAGTGACTAAGTGACGGGATCGTGAGATTTGTAGCAGTCATCTAAAGGCATATGGCAGCCTTACGGTCATTGATGGATGCCCAATAGTCCAACCTAGCTGCCGGAAGTGACTTCGAGCCAAATCTTGAGATTTGTAGCAGTCATTTTAAGGCATATGGCAGCCTTACGGTCATTGATGGATGCCCGATAGTCTCACCTAGCTGACGGAAGTGACTTAGAGCCGCTTCGGTGAGACTTGCAACAGCCATCTTAAGCCATCTTACTCCAAACTATCTGCCGGAAGTGACTTAGAGCCGGGATCGTGAGATTTGTAGCAGTCATCTAAAGGCATATTGCAGCCTTACGGTCATTGATGGATGCCCGATAGTCCAACCTAGCTGCCGAAAGTGACTTAGAGCCGGGATCTGGATATTTGTCGCAGTCATCTTACGTCATATGGCAGCCTAAGATTCCTTGATGGATGCCCAATAGTCCAACCTAGCTGCCGGAAGTGACTTTGAGCCGAGATCCTGAGATTTGTAGCAGTCATCTAATGGCATATGGCAGCCTTACGGTCATTGATGGATGCCCGATAGTCCAACCTGGCTGCCTTAAGTGACTTAGAGCCGTCTCGGTGAGACTTGCAACAGTTATCTTAAGTCATTTTAAGCCATCTTACTCCAAACTATCTGCCGGAAGTGACTCAGTCCCGGGATCTTAAGATTTTTAGCAGTCATTTTAAGTCATATGGCAGCTTTACGGTCCTTGATGGATGCCCAATAGTCCAACCTAGCTGTCGGAAGTGACTTAGAGCCGGGATCTGGATATTTGTAGCAGTCATCTTACGTCATATGGCAGCCTAAGATTCCTTGATGGATGCCCAATAGTCAAACCTAGCTGCCGGAAGTGACTTCGAGCCAAATCTTGAGATTTGTAGCAGTCATTTTAAGGCATATGGCAGCCTTACGGTCATTGATGGATGCCCGATAGTCCAACCTAGCTGTCGGAAGTGACTAAGTGCCGGGATCGTGAGATTTGTAGCAGTCATCTAAAGGCATATGGCAGCCTTACGGTCATTGATGGATGCCCGATAGTCCAACCTGGCTGCCGGAAGTGACTTAGAGCCGGGATCTGGATATTTGTAGCAGTCATCTTACGTCATGTGGCAGCCTAAGATTCCTTGATGGATGCCAAATAGTTCAACCTAGCTGCCGGAAGTGACTTATAGCCGAGATCTTGAGATTTGTAGCAGTCATCTAAAGGCATATGGCAGCCTTACGGTCATTGATGGATGCCCGATAGTCCAACCTGGCTGGCGGAAGTGACTTAGAGCCGGGATCTGGATATTTGTAGCAGTCATCTTACGTCATATGGCAGCCTAAGATTCCTTGATGGATGCCAAATAGTCCAACCTAGCTGCCGGAAGTGACTTATAGCCGAGATCTTGAGATTTGTAGCAGTCATCTTAAGTCATATGGCAGCCTTACGGTCATTGATGGATGCCCGATAGTCCAACCTAGCTGCCTTATGTGACTTAAAGCCGTCTAGGTGAGCCTTGCAACAGTTATCTTAAGTCATTTTAAGTCATCTTACTCCAAACTATCTGCCGGAAGTGACTTAGAGCCGGGATCGTGAGATTTGTAGCAGTCATCTAAAGGCATATTGCAGCCTTACGGTCATTGATGGATGCCCGATAGTCCAACCTAGCTGCCGAAAGTGACTTAGAGCCGGGATCTGGATATTTGTCGCAGTCATCTTACGTCATATGGCAGCCTAAGATTCCTTGATGGATGCCCAATAGTCCAACCTAGCTGCCGGAAGTGACTTTGAGCCGAGATCCTGAGATTTGTAGCAGTCATCTAATGGCATATGGCAGCCTTACGGTCATTGATGGATGCCCGATAGTCCAACCTGGCTGCCTTAAGTGACTTAGAGCCGTCTCGGTGAGACTTGCAACAGTTATCTTAAGTCATTTTAAGCCATCTTACTCCAAACTATCTGCCGGAAGTGACTCAGTCCCGGGATCTTAAGATTTTTAGCAGTCATTTTAAGTCATATGGCAGCTTTACGGTCCTTGATGGATGCCCAATAGTCCAACCTAGCTGTCGGAAGTGACTTAGAGCCGGGATCTGAATATTTGTAGCAGTCATCTTACGTCATATGGCAGCCTAAGATTCCTTGATGGATGCCCAATAGTCAAACCTAGCTGCCGGAAGTGACTTCGAGCCAAATCTTGAGATTTGTAGCAGTCATTTTAAGGCATATGGCAGCCTTACGGTCATTGATGGATGCCCGATAGTCCAACCTAGCTGTCGGAAGTGACTAAGTGCCGGGATCGTGAGATTTGTAGCAGTCATCTAAAGGCATATGGCAGCCTTACGGTCATTGATGGATGCCCGATAGTCCAACCTGGCTGCCGGAAGTGACTTAGAGCCGGGATCTGGATATTTGTAGCAGTCATCTTACGTCATGTGGCAGCCTAAGATTCCTTGATGGATGCCAAATAGTTCAACCTAGCTGCCGGAAGTGACTTATAGCCGAGATCTTGAGATTTGTAGCAGTCATCTAAAGGCATATGGCAGCCTTACGGTCATTGATGGATGCCCGATAGTCCAACCTGGCTGCCGGAAGTGACTTAGAGCCGGGATCTGGATATTTGTAGCAGTCATCTTACGTCATGTGGCAGCCTAAGATTCCTTGATGGATGCCAAATAGTTCAACCTAGCTGCCGGAAGTGACTTATAGCCGAGATCTTGAGATTTGTAGCAGTCATCTAAAGGCATATGGCAGCCTTACGGTCATTGATGGATGCCCGATAGTCCAACCTAGCTGCCTTATGTGACTTAAAGCCGTCTAGGTGAGCCTTGCAACAGTTATCTTAAGTCATTTTAAGCCATCTTACTCCAAACTATCTGCCGGAAGTGACTTAGTCCCGGGATCTTAAGATTTTTAGCAGTCATTTTAAGTCATATGGCAGCCTTACGGTCTTTGATGGATGCCCAATAGTCCAACCTAGCTGCCGGAAGTGACTTCGAGCCAAATCTTGAGATTTGTAGCAGTCATTTTAAGGCATATGGCAGCCTTACGGTCATTGATGGATGCCCGATAGTCCAACCTAGCTGTCGGAAGTGACTAAGTGCCGGGATCGTGAGATTTGTAGCAGTCATCTAAAGGCATATGGCAGCCTTACGGTCATTGATGGATGCCCGATAGTCCAACCTGGCTGGCGGAAGTGACTTAGAGCCAAATCTTGAGATTTGTAGCAGTCATTTTAAGGCATATGGCAGCCTTACGGTCATTGATGGATGCCCGATAGTCCAACCTAGCTGTCGGAAGTGACTAAGTGCCGGGATCGTGAGATTTGTAGCAGTCATCTAAAGGCATATGGCAGCCTTACGGTCATTGATGGATGCCCAATAGTCCAACCTAGCTGCCGGAAGTGACTTCGAGCCAAATCTTGAGATTTGTAGCAGTCATTTTAAGGCATATGGCAGCCTTACGGTCATTGATGGATGCCCGATAGTCCAACCTAGCTGTCGGAAGTGACTAAGTGCCGGGATCGTGAGATTTGTAGCAGTCATCTAAAGGCATATGGCAGCCTTACGGTCATTGATGGATGCCCAATAGTCCAACCTAGCTGCCGGAAGTGACTTCGAGCCAAATCTTGAGATTTGTAGCAGTCATCTTAAGTCATATGGCAGCCTTACGGTCCTTGATGGATGCCCAATAGTCCAACCTAGCTGCCGGAAGTGACTTAGAGCCGGGATCTGGATATTTGTAGCAGTCATCTTAAGTCATATGGCAGCCTTACGGTCCTTCATGGATGCCCAATAGTCAAACCTAGCTGCCGCAATTGATTTAGAGCCGCTTCGGTGAGACTTGCAACACCCATCTCAAGCCATCTTACTCCAAACTAGCTGCTGGAAGTGACTTAGAGCCGGGAACTTGAGATTTGTAGCAGTCATCTTAAGTCATATGGCAGCTTTACGGTCCTTGATGGATGCCCGATAGTCAAACCTAGCTGCCGCAATTGATTTAGAGCCGCATCGGTGAGACTTGCAACACCCATCTTAAGCCATCTTACTCCAAACTAGCTGCCGGAAGTGACTTAGAGCCGGGAACTTGAGATTTGTAGCAGTCATCTTAAGTCATATGGCAGCCTTACGGTCATTGATGGATGCCCGATAGTCCAACCTAGCTGTCGGAAGTGACTAAGTGCCGGGATCGTGAGATTTGTAGCAGTCATCTAAAGGCATATGGCAGCCTTACGGTCATTGATGGATGCCCGATAGTCCAATCTGGCTGCCGGAAGTGACTTAGAGCCGGGATCTGGATATTTGTAGCAGTCATTTTAAGTCATATGGCAGCCTTACGGTTCTTGATGGATGCCCAATAGTCCAACCTAGCTGCCTTATGTGACTTAGAGCCGTCTAAGTGAGCCTTGCAACAGTTATCTTAAGTCATTTTAAGCCATCTTACTACAAACTATCTGCCGGAAGTGACTTAGTCCCGGGATCTTAAGATTTTTAGCAGTCATTTTAAGTCATATGGCAGCCTTACGGTCATTGATGGATGCCCAATAGTCCAACCTAGCTGCCGGAAGTGACTTAGAGCCGGGATCTTGAGATTTGTAGCAGTCATCTTAAGTCATATGGCAGCCTTACGGACATTGATGGATGCGCGATAGTCCAACCTAGCTCCCGGAAGTGACTTAGAGCCGGGATCTGGATATTCGTAGCAGTCATCTTACGTCATATGGCAGCCTAAGATACCTTGATGGATGCCCAATAGTCCAACCTAGCTGCCGGAAGTGACTTAGAGCCGAGATCTTGAGATTTGTAGCAGTCATCTTAAGTTATATGGCAGCCTTACGGTCCTTGATGGATGCCCAATAGTCCAGCCTAGCTGCCGAAAGTGTCTTAGAGCCGGGATCTTGAGATTAGTAGCAGTCATTTTAAGTCATATGGCAGCCTTACGGTTCTTGATGGATGCCCAATAGTCCAACCTAGCTGCCGAAAGTGACTTAGAGCCGGGATCTTGAGATTTGTAGCAGTCATTTTAAGTCATATGGCAGCCTTACGGTCCTTGATGGATGCCCAATAGTCCAACCTAGCTGCCGGAAGTGACTTAGAGCCGGGATCTGGATATTTGTAGCAGTCATCTTAAGTCATATGGCAGCCTTACGGTCCTTGATGGATGCCCGATTGTCCAACCTAGCTGACGGAAGTGACTTAGAGCCGGGATCTCAAGATTTGTAGCAGTCATCTTAAGTCCTAGGGCAGCCTTACGGTCTTCGATGGATGCCCGATAGTCCAACCTAGCTGACGGAAGTGACTTAGAGCCGGGATCTCGAGATTTGTTGCAGTCATCTTAAGTCCTAGGGCAGCCTTACGGTCCTTGATGGATGCCCAATAGTGCAACCTAGCTGCCGAAAGTGACTTAGAGCCGGGATCTGGATATTTGTAGCAGTCATATTAAGTCATATGGCAGCCTAAGATTCCTTGATGGATGCCCAATAGTTCAACCTATCTGCCGAAAGTGACTTAGAGCCGGGATCTTGAGATTTGTAGCAGTCATTTTAAGTCATATGGCAGCCGTACGGTACTTGATGGATGCCCAATAGTCCAACCTAGCTGCCGGAAGTGACTTAAAGCCGGGATCTGGATATTTGTAGCAGTCGTCTTAAGTCATATGGCAGCCTAAGATTCCTTGATGTATGCCCAATAGTCCAACCTAGCTGACGGAAGTGACTTAGAGCCAGGATCTCGAGATTTGTAGCAGTCGTCTTAAGTCATATGGCAGCATAAGATTCCTTGATGGATGCCCGATAGTCTCACCTAGCTGACGGAAGTGACTTAGAGCCGCTTCGGTGAGACTTGCAACAGCCATCTTAAGCCATCTTACTCCAAACTAGCTGCCGGAAGTGACTTAGAGCCGGGACTTGAGATTTGTAGCAGTCATCTTAAGTCATATGGCAGCTTTACAGTCCTTCATGGATGCCCAATAGTCAAACCTAGCTGCCGCAATTGATTTAGAGCCGCTTCGGTGAGACTTGCAACACCCATCTCAAGCCATCTTACTCCAAACTAGCTGCTGGAAGTGACTTAGAGCCGGGAACTTGAGATTTGTAGCAGTCATCTTAAGTCATATGGCAGCTTTACGGTCCTTGATGGATGCCCGATAGTCAAACCTAGCTGCCGCAATTGATTTAGAGCCGCATCGGTGAGACTTGCAACACCCATCTTAAGCCATCTTACTCCAAACTAGCTGCCGGAAGTGACTTAGAGCCGGGAACTTGAGATTTGTAGCAGTCATCTTAAGTCATATGGCAGCTTTACGGTCCTTGATGGATGCCCGATAGTCCAACCTAACTGACGGAAGTCACTTAGAGCCGGGATCTGGATATTTGTAGCAGTCATCTTAAGTCATATGGCAGCCTAAGATTCCTTGATGTATGTCCAATAGTCCAACCTAGCTGACGGAAGTGACTTAGAGCCGGGGTCTCGATATTTGTAGCAGTCATCTTAAGTCATATGGCAGCCTAAGATTCCTTGATGGATGCCCGATAGTCCAACCTAGCTGCCGGAAGTGACTTAGAGCCGTTTCGATGAGACTTGCAACAGCAAGATTTGTAGCAGTCATCTTAAGTCATATGGCAGCCTTAGGGTCCTTGATGAATGCTCAATAGTCCAACCTAGCTGACGGAAGTGACTTAGAGCCAGGATCTCGAGATTTGTAGCAGTCGTCTTAAGTCATATGGCAGCCTTAGATTCCTTGATGGATGCCCGATAGTCTCACCTAGCTGACGGAAGTGACTTAGAGCCGGGAACTTGAGATTTGTAGCAGTCATCTTAAGTCATATGGCAGCTTTACGGTCCTTGATGGATGCCCGATAGTCAAACCTAGCTGCCGCAATTGATTTAGAGCCGCTTCGGTGAGACTTGCAACACCCATCTTAAGCCATCTTACTCCAAACTAGCTGCCGGAAGTGACTTAGAGCCGGGAACTTGAGATTTGTAGCAGTCATCTTAAGTCATATGGCAGCTTTACGGTCCTTGATGGATGCCCGATAGTCCAACCTAACTGACGGAAGTCACTTAGAGCCGGGATCTGGATATTTGTAGCAGTCATCTTAAGTCATATGGCAGCCTAAGATTCCTTGATGTATGTCCAATAGTCCAACCTAGCTGACGGAAGTGACTTAGAGCCGGGGTCTCGATATTTGTAGCAGTCATCTTAAGTCATATGGCAGCCTAAGATTCCTTGATGGATGCCCGATAGTCCAACCTAGCTGCCGGAAGTGACTTAGAGCCGTTTCGATGGGACTTGCAACAGCAAGATTTGTAGCAGTCATCTTAAGTCATATGGCAGCCTTAGGGTCCTTGATGAATGCTCAATAGTCCAACCTAGCTGACGGAAGTGACTTAGAGCCGGGAACTTGAGATTTGTAGCAGTCATCTTAAGTCATATGGCAGCTTTACGGTCCTTGATGGATGCCCGATAGTCAAACCTAGCTGCCGCAATTGATTTAGAGCCGCTTCGGTGAGACTTGCAACAGCCATCTTAAGCCATCTTACTCCAAACTAGCTGCCGGAAGTGACTTAGAGCCGGGAACTTGAGATTTGTAGCAGTCATCTTAAGTCATATGGCAGCTTTACGGTCCTTGATGGATGCCCGATAGTCAAACCTAGCTGCCGCAATTGACTTAGAGCCGCTTCGGTGAGACTTGCAACACCCATCTCAAGCCATCTTACTCCAAACTAGCTGCCGGAAGTGACTTAGAGCCGGGAACTTGAGATTTGTAGCAGTCATCTTAAGTCAAATGGCAGCTTTACGGTCCTTGATGGATGCCCGATAGTCCAACCTAACTGACGGAAGTCACTTAGAGCCGGGATCTGGATATTTGTAGCAGTCATCTTAAGTCATATGGCAGCCTAAGATTCCTTGATGTATGTCCAATAGTCCAACCTAGCTGACGGAAGTGACTTAGAGCCAGGATCTCGAGATTTGTGGCAGTCGTCTTAAGTCATATGGCAGCCTAAGATTCCTTGATGGATGCCCGATAGTCTCACCTAGCTGACGGAAGTGACTTAGAGCCGTCTCGATGAGACTTGCAACAACCATCTTAAGTCATCTTAAGCCATCTTAAGCCATTTTACTTAGAGCCGGGGTCTCGATATTTGTAGCAGTCATCTTAAGTCATATGGCAGCCTAAGATTCCTTGTTGGATGCCCGATAGTCCAACCTAGCTGCCGGAAGTGACTTAGAGCCGTTTCGATGAGACTTGCAACAGCAAGATTTGTAGCAGTCATCTTAAGTCATATGGCAGCCTTAGGGTCCTTGATGAATGCTCAATAGTCCAACCTAGCTGACGGAAGTGACTTAGAGCCGGGAACTTGAGATTTGTAGCAGTCATCTTAAGTCATATGGCAGCTTTACGGTCCTTGATGGATGCCCGATAGTCAAACCTAGCTGCCGCAATTGATTTAGAGCCGCTTCGGTGAGACTTGCAACAGCCATCTTAAGCCATCTTACTCCAAACTAGCTGCCGGAAGTGACTTAGAGCCGGGAACTTGAGATTTGTAGCAGTCATCTTAAGTCATATGGTAGCTTTACGGTCCTTCATGGATGCCCGATAGTCAAACCTAGCTGCCGCAATTGACTTAGAGCCGCTTCGGTGAGACTTGCAACACCCATCTCAAGCCATCTTACTCCAAACTAGCTGCCGGAATTGACTTAGAGCCGGGAACTTGAGATTTGTAGCAGTCATCTTAAGTCATATGGCAGCTTTACGGTCCTTGATGGATGCCCGATAGTCAAACCTAGCTGCCGCAATTGATTTAGAGCCGCATCGGTGAGACTTGCAACACCCATCTTACTCCAAACTAGCTGCCGGAAGTGACTTAGAGCCGGGAACTTGAGATTTGTAGCAGTCATCTTAAGTCATATGGCAGCTTTACGGTCCTTGATGGATGCCCGATAGTCAAACCTAGCTGCCGCAATTGATTTAGAGCCGCTTCGGTGAGACTTTCAACACCCATCTTAAGCCATCTTACTCCAAACTAGCTGCCGGAAGTGACTTAGAGCCGGGAACTTGAGATTTGTAGCTATCATCTTAAGTCATATGGCAGCTTTACGGTCCTTGATGGATGCCCGATAGTCCAACCTAACTGACGGAAGTCACTTAGAGCCGGGATCTGGATATTTGTAGCAGTCATCTTAAGTCATATGGCAGCCTAAGATTCCTTGATGTATGCCCAATAGTCCAACCTAGCTGACGGAAGTGATTTAGAGCCGGGATCTCGAGATTTGTAGCAGTCGTTTTAAGTCATATGGCAGCCTTACGGTCCTTGATGGTTGCCCAATAGTCCAACCTAGCTGCCGGAAGTAACTTAGAGCTTAACTCTTGAGATTTGTAGCAGTCATTTTAAATCATATGTCAGCCTTACGGTTCTTGATGGATGCCCAATAGTCCAACCTAGCTGCCGAAAGTGACTTAGAGACGGGATCTTGAGATTTGTAGCAGTCATTTTAAGTCATATGGCAGCCTTACGGTCCTTGATGGTTGCCCAATAGTCCAACCTAGCTGCCGGAAGTAACTTAGAGCTTAACTCTTGAGATTTGTAGCAGTCATTTTAAGTCATATGTCAGCCTTACGGTTCTTGATGGATGCCCAATAGTCCAACCTAGCTGCCGAAAGTGACTTAGAGACGGGATCTTGAGATTTGTAGCAGTCATTTTAAGTCATATGGCAGCCTTACGGTCCTTGATGGTTGCCCAATAGTCCAACCTAGCTGCCGGAAGTAACTTAGAGCTTAACTCTTGAGATTTGTAGCAGTCATTTTAAGTCATATGTCAGCCTTACGGTTCTTGATGGATGCCCAATAGTCCAACCTAGCTGCCGAAAGGGACTTAGATACGGGATCTTAAGATTTTAAGCAGTCATTTTAAGTCATGGCTTAAATTACTCCAAACTGTCTGTCGGAAGTGACTTAGTCCCGGGATCTTAAGATTTGTAGCAATCATCTAAAGGCATATGGCAGCCTTACGGTCCTTGATGGTTGCCCAATAGTCCAACCTAGCTGCCGGAAGTAACTTAGAGCTTAACTCTTGAGATTTGTAGCAGTCATTTTAAATCATATGTCAGCCTTACGGTTCTTGATGGATGCCCAATAGTCCAACCTAGCTGCCGAAAGTGACTTAGAGACGGGATCTTGAGATTTGTAGCAGTCATTTTAAGTCATATGGCAGCCTTACGGTCCTTGATGGTTGCCCAATAGTCCAACCTAGCTGCCGGAAGTAACTTAGAGCTTAACTCTTGAGATTTGTAGCAGTCATTTTAAGTCATATGTCAGCCTTACGGTTCTTGATGGATGCCCAATAGTCCAACCTAGCTGCCGAAAGTGACTTAGAGACGGGATCTTGAGATTTGTAGCAGTCATTTTAAGTCATATGGCAGCCTTACGGTCCTTGATGGTTGCCCAATAGTCCAACCTAGCTGCCGGAAGTAACTTAGAGCTTAACTCTTGAGATTTGTAGCAGTCATTTTAAGTCATATGTCAGCCTTACGGTTCTTGATGGATGCCCAATAGTCCAACCTAGCTGCCGAAAGGGACTTAGAGACGGGATCTTAAGATTTTAAGCAGTCATTTTAAGTCATGGCTTAAATTACTCCAAACTGTCTGTCGGAAGTGACTTAGTCCCGGGATCTTAAGATTTGTAGCAATCATCTAAAGGCATATGGCAGCCTAAGATTCCTTGATGGATGCCCAATAGTCCAACCTAGCTGCCGGAAGTGACTTAGAGCCGAGATCTTGTGATTTGTAGCAGTCATTTTAAGTCCTTGATGGATGCCCAATAGTCCAACCTAGCTGCCGGAAGTGACTTAGAGCCGGGATCTGGATATTTGTAGCAATCATCTAAAGGCATATGGCAGCCTAAGATTCCTTGATGGATGCCCAATAGTCCAACCTAGCTGCCGGAAGTGACTTAGAGCCGAGATCTTGTGATTTGTAGCAGTCATCTTAAGTCATATGGCAGCCTTAGGGTCCTTGATGGATGCTCAATAGTCCAATCTAGCTGCCGAAAATGACTTAGAGCCGTCTCGATGAGACTTACAACAGCCATCCTAAGCCATCTTACTTAGAGCCGGGATCTTGAGATTTTTAGTAGTCATCTTAAGTCTTAATCTGGATATTTGTAGCAATCATCTAAAGGCATATGGCAGCCTAAGATTCCTTGATGGATGCCCAATAGTCCAACCTAGCTGCCGGAAGTAACTTAGAGCCGAGATCTAGTGATTTGTAGCAGTCATCTTAAGTCATATGGCAGCCTTAGGGTCCTTGATGGATGCCCAATAGTCCAATCTAGCTGCCGGAAATGACTTAGAGCCGTCTCGATGAGACTTACAACAGCCATCTTAAGTCATCTTAAGCCATCTTACTAAGAGCCGGGATCTTGAGATTTTTAGTAGTCATCTTAAGTCTTAATCTGGATATTTGTAGCAATCATCTAAAGGCATATGGCAGCCTAAGATTCCTTGATGGATGCCCAATAGTCCAACCTAGCTGCCGGAAGTGACTTAGAGCCGGGATCTTGAGATTTGTAGCAATTATCTAAAGGCATATGGCAGCCTAAGATTCCTTGATGGATGCCCAATAGTCCAACCTAGCTGCCGGAAGTGACTTAGAGCCGAGAACTTGAGATTTGTAGCAGTCATCTTAAGTCATATGGCAGCCTTAGGGTCCTTGATGGATGCCCAATAGTCCAACCTAGCTGTCGGAAGTGACTTAGAGCCGGGATCTTGAGATTTGTAGCAGTCATTTTAAGTCATATGGCAGCCTTACGGTCTTTGATGGATGCCCCATAGTCCAACCTAACTGACGGAAGTGACTTAGAGCCGGGATCTTGAGATTTGTAGCAGTCATTTTAAGTCATATGGCAGCCTTACGGTCCTTGATGGATGCCCAATAGTCCAACCTAGCTGCCGGAAGTGACTTAGATCTGGATATTTGTAGCAGTCATCTTAAGTCATATGGTAGCCTAAGATTCCTTGATGTATGCCCAATAGTCCAACCTAGCTGACGGAAGTGACTTAGAGCCGGGATCTCGAGATTTGTAGCAGTCGTCTTAAGTCATATGGCAGCCTAAGATTCCTTGATGGATGCCCGATAGTCTCACCTAGCTGACGGAAGTGACTTAGAGCCGTCTCGATGAGACTTGCAACAACCATCTTAAGTCATCTTAAACCATCTTAAGCCATTTTACTTAGAGCCGGGGTCTGGATATTTGTAGCAGTCATCTTAAGTCATATGGCAGCCTAAGATTCCTTGATGGATGCCCAATAGTCCAACCTAGCTGACGGAAGTGACTTAGAGCCGGGATCTCGAGATTTGTAGCAGTCATCTTAAGTCATATGGCAGTCTTACGGTCCTTGATGGATGCCCGATAGTCAAACCTAACTGACGGAAGTGACTTAGAGCCGGGATCTTGTGATTTGTAGCAGTCATTTTAAGTCATATGGCAGCCTTACGGTCCTTGATGGATGCCCAATAGTCCAACCTAGCTGCCGGAAGTGACTTAGATCTGGATATTTGTAGCAGTCATCTTAAGTCATATGGCAGCCTAAGATTCCTTGATGTATGCCCAATAGTCCAACCTAGCTGACGGAAGTGACTTAGAGCCGGGATCTCGAGATTCGTAGCAGTCGTCTTAAGTCAAATGGCAGCCTAAGATTCCTTGATGGATGCCCGATAGTCTCACCTAGCTGACGGAAGTTACTTAGAGCCGTCTCGATGAGACTTGCAACAACCATCTTAAGTCATCTTAAGCCATATTAAGCCATTTTACCTAGAGCCGGGGTCTGGATATTTGTAGAAGTCATCTTAAGTCATATGGCAGCCTAAGATTCCTTGATGGATGCCCAATAGTCCAAACTAGCTGACGGAAGTGACTTAGAGCCGGGATCTCGAGATTTGTAGCAGTCGTCTTAAGTCATATGGCAGCCTTACGGTCCTTGATGGATGCCCGATAGTCAAACCTAGCTGCCGCAATTGATTTAGAGCCGCTTCGGTGAGACTTGCAACAGCCATCTTAAGCCATCTTTCTCCAAACTAGCTGCAGGAAGTGACTTTGTGCCGGGATCTTAAGATTTGTAGCAGTCATCTTAAGTCATATGGCATCCTTAGGGTCCTTGATGGATGCCCAATAGTCCAACTTAGCTGACGGAAGTGACTTAGAGCCGGGATCTCGAGATTTGTAGCAGTCATCTTAAGTCATATGGCAGCCTTACGGTCCTTGATGGATGCCCGATAGTCAAACCTAGCTGCCGCATTTGATTTAGAGCCACTTCGGTGAGACTTGCAACAGCCATCTTAAGCCATCTTTCTCCAAACTAGCTGCAGGAAGTGACTTAGTGCCGGGATCTTAAGATTTGTAGCAGTCATCTTAAGTCATGTGGCAGCCTTACGGTTCTTGATGGATGCCCAATAGTCCAACCTGGCTGCCGGAAGTGACGTAGAGCCGGGATCTGGATATTTGTAGCAGTCATCTTATGTCATATGGCAGCCTAAGATTCCTTGATGGATGCCTAGTAGTCCAACCTAGCTGCCGGAAGTGACTTAGAGCCGAGATCTTGAGATTTGTAGCAGTCATCTTAAGTCATATGGCAGCCTTAGGGTCCTTGATGGATGCCCGATAGCCCAATCTAGCTGCCGGAAATGACTTAGAGCCGTCTCGATGAGACTTACAACAGCCATCTTAAGTCATCTTAAGCCATCTTACTTAGAGCCGGGATCTTGAGATTTTTAGTAGTCGTCTTAAGTCATATGGCAGCCTAAGATTCATTGATGGATGCCCAATAGTCCAACCTAGCTGCCGGAAGTGACTTAGAGCCAAGATCATGAGATTTGTAGCAGTCATCTAAAGGCATATGGCAGCCTTACGGTCATTGATGGATGCCCGATAGTCCAACCTGGCTGCCTTAAGTGACTTAGAGCCGTCTCGGTGAGACTTGCAACAGTTATCTTAAGTCATTTTAAGCCATCTTACTCTAAACTATATGCCGGAAGTGACTTAGTCCCGGGATCTTGAGATTTGTAGCAATTATCTAAAGGCATATGGCAGCCTAAGATTCCTTGATGGATGCCCAATAGTCCAACCTAGCTGCCGGAAGTGACTTAGAGCCGAGAACTTGAGATTTGTAGCAGTCATCTTAAGTCATATGGCAGCCTTAGGGTCCTTGATGGATGCCCAATAGTCCAACCTAGCTGTCGGAAGTGACTTAGAGCCGGGATCTTGAGATTTGTAGCAATTATCTGAAGGCATATGGCAGCCTAATATTCCTTGATGGATGCCCAATAGTCCAACCTAGCTGCCGGAAGTGACTTAGAGCCGAGAACTTGAGATTTGTAGCAGTCATCTTAAGTCATATGGCAGCCTTAGGGTCCTTGATGGATGCCCAATAGTCCAACCTAGCTACCGGAAGTGACGTAGAGCCGGGATCTGGATATTTGTAGCAGTCATCTTACGTCATACGGCAGCCTAAGATTCCTTGATGGATGCCCAATAGTCAAACCTAGCTGCCGGAAGTGACTTAGAGCCGGGATCGTGAGATTTGTAGCAGTCATCTAAAGGCATATGGCCGCCTTACGGTCATTGATGGATGCCCGATAGTCCAACCTAGCTGTCGGAAGTGACTTAGAGCCGGGATCGTGAGATTTGTAGCAGTCATCTAAAGGCATATGGCCGCCTTACGGTCATTGATGGATGCCCGATAGTCCAACCTAGCTGTCGGAAGTGACTTAGAGCCGGGATCGTGAGATTTGTAGCAGTCATCTAAAGGCATATGGCCGCCTTACGGTCATTGATGGATGCCCGATAGTCCAACCTAGCTGTCGGAAGTGACTTAGATCCGGGATCGTGAGATTTGTAGCAGTCATCTAAAGGCATATGGCCGCCTTACGGTCATTGATGGATGCCCGATAGTCCAACCTAGCTACCGGAAGTGACGTAGAGCCGGGATCTGGATATTTGTAGCAGTCATCTTACGTCATATGGCAGCCTAAGATTCCTTGATGGATGCCCAATAGTCAAACCTAGCTGCCGGAAGTGACCTCGAGCCAAATCTTGAGATTTGTAGCAGTCATCTAAAGAAATATGGCAGCCTTACGGTCATTGATGGATGCCCGATAGTCCAACCTAGCTGTCGGAAGTGACTTATAGCCGAAATCTTGAGATTTGTAGCAGTCATCTAAAGGCATATGGCAGCCTTACGGTCATTGATGGATGCCCGATAGTCCAACCTGGCTACCGGAAGTGACTTAGAGCCGGGATCGTGAGATTTGTAGCAGTCATCTAAAGGCATATGGCCGCCTTACGGTCATTGATGGATGCCCGATAGTCCAACCTAGCTGTCGGAAGTGACTTAGAGCCGGGATCGTGAGATTTGTAGCAGTCATCTAAAGGCATATGGCCGCCTTACGGTCATTGATGGATGCCCAATAGTCCAATCTAGCTGCCGGAAATGACTTAGAGCCGTCTCGATGAGACTTACAACAGCCATCTTAAGTCATCTTAAGCCATCTTACTAAGAGCCGGGATCTTGAGCTTTTTAGTAGTCATCTTAAGTCATATGGCAGCCTAAGATTCCTTGATGGATGCCCAATAGTCCAACCTAGCTGCCGGAAGTGACTTAGAGCCGAGAACTTGAGATTTGTAGCAGTCATCTTAAGTCATATGGCAGCCTTAGGGTCCTTGATGGATGCCCAATAGTCCAACCTAGCTACCGGAAGTGACGTAGAGCCGGGATCTTGAGATTTGTAGCAATTATCTAAAGGCATATGGCAGCCTAAGATTCCTTGATGGATGCCCAATAGTCCAACCTAGCTGCCGGAAGTGACTTAGAGCCGAGAACTTGAGATTTGTAGCAGTCATCTTAAGTCATATGGCAGCCTTAGGGTCCTTGATGGATGCCCAATAGTCCAACCTAGCTGTCGGAAGTGACTTAGAGCCGGGATCTTGAGATTTGTAGCAATTATCTAAAGGCATATGGCAGCCTAAGATTCCTTGATGGATGCCCAATAGTCCAACCTAGCTGTCGGAAGTGACTTAGAGCCGGGATCTTGAGATTTGTAGCAATTATCTAAAGGCATATGGCAGCCTAATATTCCTTGATGGATGCCCAATAGTCCAACCTAGCTGCCGGAAGTGACTTAGAGCCGAGAACTTGAGATTTGTAGCAGTCATCTTAAGTCATATGGCAGCCTTAGGGTCCTTGATGGATGCCCAATAGTCCAACCTAGCTGTCGGAAGTGACTTAGAGCCGGGATCGTGAGATTTGTAACAGTCATCTAAAGGCATATGGCCGCCTTACGGTCATTGATGGATGCCCAATAGTCCAATCTAGCTGCCGGAAATGACTTAGAGCCGTCTCGATGAGACTTACAACAGCCATCTTAAGTCATCTTAAGCCATCTTACTAAGAGCCGGGATCTTGAGATTTTTAGTAGTCATCTTAAGTCATATGGCAGCCTAAGATTCCTTGATGGATGCCCAATAGTAAAACCTAGCTGCCGGAAGTGACTTAGAGCCGAGAACTTGAGATTTGTAGCAGTCATCTTAAGTCATATGGCAGCCTTAGGGTCCTTGATGGATGCCCAATAGTCCAACCTAGCTGTCGGAAGTGACTTAGAGCCGGGATCTTGAGATTTGTAGCAATTATCTAAAGGCATATGGCAGCCTAATATTCCTTGATGGATGCCCAATAGTCCAACCTAGCTGCCGGAAGTGACTTAGAGCCGAGAACTTGAGATTTGTAGCAGTCATCTTAAGTCATATGGCAGCCTTAGGGTCCTTGATGGATGCCCAATAGTCCAACCTAGCTACCGGAAGTGACGGTCATTGATGGATGCCCGATAGTCCAACCTAGCTGTCGGAAGTGACTTAGAGCCGGGATCGTGAGATTTGTAGCAGTCATCTAAAGGCATATGGCCGCCTTACGGTCATTGATGGATGCCCAATAGTCCAATCTAGCTGCCGGAAATGACTTAGAGCCGTCTCGATGAGACTTACAACAGCCATCTTAAGTCATCTTAAGCCATCTTACTAAGAGCCGGGATCTTGAGATTTTTAGTAGTCATCTTAAGTCATATGGCAGCCTAAGATTCCTTGATGGATGCCCAATAGTAAAACCTAGCTGCCGGAAGTGACTCAGAGCCGAGAACTTGAGATTTGTAGCAGTCATCTTAAGTCATATGGCAGCCTTAGGGTCCTTGATGGATGCCCAATAGTCCAACCTAGCTACCGGAAGTGACGTAGAGCCGGGATCTTGAGATTTGTAGCAATTATCTAAAGGCATATGGCAGCCTAAGATTCCTTGATGGATGCCCAATAGTCCAACCTAGCTGCCGGAAGTGACTTAGAGCCGAGAACTTGAGATTTGTAGCAGTCATCTTAAGTCATATGGCAGCCTTAGGGTCCTTGATGGATGCCCAATAGTCCAACCTAGCTACCGGAAGTGACGTAGAGCCGGGATCTGGATATTTGTAGCAGTCATCTTACGTCATACGGCAGCCTAAGATTCCTTGATGGATGCCCAATAGTCAAACCTAGCTGCCGGAAGTGACTTAGAGCCGGGATCGTGAGATTTGTAGCAGTCATCTAAAGGCATATGGCAGCCTTACGGTCATTGATGGATGCCCGATAGTCCAACCTGGCTACCGGAAGTGACTTAGAGCCGGGATCGTGAGATTTGTAGCAGTCATCTAAAGGCATATGGCCGCCTTACGGTCATTGATGGATGCCCGATAGTCCAACCTAGCTGTCGGAAGTGACTTAGAGCCGGGATCGTGAGATTTGTAGCAGTCATCTAAAGGCATATGGCCGCCTTACGGTCATTGATGGATGCCCAATAGTCCAATCTAGCTGCCGGAAATGACTTAGAGCCGTCTCGATGAGACTTACAACAGCCATCTTAAGTCATCTTAAGCCATCTTACTAAGAGCCGGGATCTTGAGCTTTTTAGTAGTCATCTTAAGTCATATGGCAGCCTAAGATTCCTTGATGGATGCCCAATAGTCCAACCTAGCTGCCGGAAGTGACTTAGAGCCGAGAACTTGAGATTTGTAGCAGTCATCTTAAGTCATATGGCAGCCTTAGGGTCCTTGATGGATGCCCAATAGTCCAACCTAGCTACCGGAAGTGACGTAGAGCCGGGATCTTGAGATTTGTAGCAATTATCTAAAGGCATATGGCAGCCTAAGATTCCTTGATGGATGCCCAATAGTCCAACCTAGCTGCCGGAAGTGACTTAGAGCCGAGAACTTGAGATTTGTAGCAGTCATCTTAAGTCATATGGCAGCCTTAGGGTCCTTGATGGATGCCCAATAGTCCAACCTAGCTGTCGGAAGTGACTTAGAGCCGGGATCTTGAGATTTGTAGCAATTATCTAAAGGCATATGGCAGCCTAAGATTCCTTGATGGATGCCCAATAGTCCAACCTAGCTGTCGGAAGTGACTTAGAGCCGGGATCTTGAGATTTGTAGCAATTATCTAAAGGCATATGGCAGCCTAATATTCCTTGATGGATGCCCAATAGTCCAACCTAGCTGCCGGAAGTGACTTAGAGCCGAGAACTTGAGATTTGTAGCAGTCATCTTAAGTCATATGGCAGCCTTAGGGTCCTTGATGGATGCCCAATAGTCCAACCTAGCTGTCGGAAGTGACTTAGAGCCGGGATCGTGAGATTTGTAACAGTCATCTAAAGGCATATGGCCGCCTTACGGTCATTGATGGATGCCCAATAGTCCAATCTAGCTGCCGGAAATGACTTAGAGCCGTCTCGATGAGACTTACAACAGCCATCTTAAGTCATCTTAAGCCATCTTACTAAGAGCCGGGATCTTGAGATTTTTAGTAGTCATCTTAAGTCATATGGCAGCCTAAGATTCCTTGATGGATGCCCAATAGTAAAACCTAGCTGCCGGAAGTGACTTAGAGCCGAGAACTTGAGATTTGTAGCAGTCATCTTAAGTCATATGGCAGCCTTAGGGTCCTTGATGGATGCCCAATAGTCCAACCTAGCTGTCGGAAGTGACTTAGAGCCGGGATCTTGAGATTTGTAGCAATTATCTAAAGGCATATGGCAGCCTAATATTCCTTGATGGATGCCCAATAGTCCAACCTAGCTGCCGGAAGTGACTTAGAGCCGAGAACTTGAGATTTGTAGCAGTCATCTTAAGTCATATGGCAGCCTTAGGGTCCTTGATGGATGCCCAATAGTCCAACCTAGCTACCGGAAGTGACGGTCATTGATGGATGCCCGATAGTCCAACCTAGCTGTCGGAAGTGACTTAGAGCCGGGATCGTGAGATTTGTAGCAGTCATCTAAAGGCATATGGCCGCCTTACGGTCATTGATGGATGCCCAATAGTCCAATCTAGCTGCCGGAAATGACTTAGAGCCGTCTCGATGAGACTTACAACAGCCATCTTAAGTCATCTTAAGCCATCTTACTAAGAGCCGGGATCTTGAGATTTTTAGTAGTCATCTTAAGTCATATGGCAGCCTAAGATTCCTTGATGGATGCCCAATAGTAAAACCTAGCTGCCGGAAGTGACTCAGAGCCGAGAACTTGAGATTTGTAGCAGTCATCTTAAGTCATATGGCAGCCTTAGGGTCCTTGATGGATGCCCAATAGTCCAACCTAGCTACCGGAAGTGACGTAGAGCCGGGATCTTGAGATTTGTAGCAATTATCTAAAGGCATATGGCAGCCTAAGATTCCTTGATGGATGCCCAATAGTCCAACCTAGCTGCCGGAAGTGACTTAGAGCCGAGAACTTGAGATTTGTAGCAGTCATCTTAAGTCATATGGCAGCCTTAGGGTCCTTGATGGATGCCCAATAGTCCAACCTAGCTACCGGAAGTGACGTAGAGCCGGGATCTGGATATTTGTAGCAGTCATCTTACGTCATACGGCAGCCTAAGATTCCTTGATGGATGCCCAATAGTCAAACCTAGCTACCGGAAGTGACGTAGAGCCGGGATCTTGAGATTTGTAGCAATTATCTAAAGGCATATGGCAGCCTAAGATTCCTTGATGGATGCCCAATAGTCCAACCTAGCTGCCGGAAGTGACTTAGAGCCGGGATCGTGAGATTTGTAGCAGTCATCTAAAGGCATATGGCCGCCTTACGGTCATTGATGGATGCCCGATAGTCCAACCTAGCTGTCGGAAGTGACTTAGAGCCGGGATCGTGAGATTTGTAGCAGTCATCTTAAGTCATATGGCAGCCTTAGGGTCCTTGATGGATGCCCAATAGTCCAACCTAGCTACCGGAAGTGACGTAGAGCCGGGATCTTGAGATTTGTAGCAATTATCTAAAGGCATATGGCAGCCTAAGATTCCTTGATGGATGCCCAATAGTCCAACCTAGCTGCCGGAAGTGACTTAGAGCCGGGATCGTGAGATTTGTAGCAGTCATCTAAAGGCATATGGCCGCCTTACGGTCATTGATGGATGCCCGATAGTCCAACCTAGCTGTCGGAAGTGACTTAGAGCCGGGATCGTGAGATTTGTAGCAGTCATCTAAAGGCATATGGCCGCCTTACGGTCATTGATGGATGCCCAATAGTCCAATCTAGCTGCCGGAAATGACTTAGAGCCGTCTCGATGAGACTTACAACAGCCATCTTAAGTCATCTTAAGCCATCTTACTAAGAGCCGGGATCTTGAGATTTTTAGTAGTCATCTTAAGTCATATGGCAGCCTAAGATTCCTTGATGGATGCCCAATAGTCCAACCTAGCTGCCGGAAGTGACTTAGAGCCGGGATCTTGAGATTTGTAGCAATTATCTAAAGGCATATGGCAGCCTAAGATTCCTTGATGGATGCCCAATAGTCCAACCTAGCTGCCGGAAGTGACTTAGAGCCGAGAACTTGAGATTTGTAGCAGTCATCTTAAGTCATATGGCAGCCTTAGGGTCCTTGATGGATGCCCAATAGTCCAACCTAGCTGTCGGAAGTGACTTAGAGCCGGGATCTTGAGATTTGTAGCAGTCATTTTAAGTCATATGGCAGCCTTACGGTCTTTGATGGATGCCCCATAGTCCAACCTAACTGACGGAAGTGACTTAGAGCCGGGATCTTGAGATTTGTAGCAGTCATTTTAAGTCATATGGCAGCCTTACGGTCCTTGATGGATGCCCAATAGTCCAACCTAGCTGCCGGAAGTGACTTAGATCTGGATATTTGTAGCAGTCATCTTAAGTCATATGGTAGCCTAAGATTCCTTGATGTATGCCCAATAGTCCAACCTAGCTGACGGAAGTGACTTAGAGCCGGGATCTCGAGATTTGTAGCAGTCGTCTTAAGTCATATGGCAGCCTAAGATTCCTTGATGGATGCCCGATAGTCTCACCTAGCTGACGGAAGTGACTTAGAGCCGTCTCGATGAGACTTGCAACAACCATCTTAAGTCATCTTAAACCATCTTAAGCCATTTTACTTAGAGCCGGGGTCTGGATATTTGTAGCAGTCATCTTAAGTCATATGGCAGCCTAAGATTCCTTGATGGATGCCCAATAGTCCAACCTAGCTGACGGAAGTGACTTAGAGCCGGGATCTCGAGATTTGTAGCAGTCATCTTAAGTCATATGGCAGCCTTACGGTCCTTGATGGATGCCCGATAGTCAAACCTAACTGACGGAAGTGACTTAGAGCCGGGATCTTGAGATTTGTAGCAGTCATTTTAAGTCATATGGCAGCCTTACGGTCCTTGATGGATGCCCAATAGTCCAACCTAGCTGCCGGAAGTGACTTAGATCTGGATATTTGTAGCAGTCATCTTAAGTCATATGGCAGCCTAAGATTCCTTGATGTATGCCCAATAGTCCAACCTAGCTGACGGAAGTGACTTAGAGCCGGGATCTCGAGATTCGTAGCAGTCGTCTTAAGTCAAATGGCAGCCTAAGATTCCTTGATGGATGCCCGATAGTCTCACCTAGCTGACGGAAGTTACTTAGAGCCGTCTCGATGAGACTTGCAACAACCATCTTAAGTCATCTTAAGCCATATTAAGCCATTTTACTTAGAGCCGGGGTCTGGATATTTGTAGAAGTCATCTTAAGTCATATGGCAGCCTAAGATTCCTTGATGGATGCCCAATAGTCCAACCTAGCTGACGGAAGTGACTTAGAGCCGGGATCTCGAGATTTGTAGCAGTCGTCTTAAGTCATATGGCAGCCTTACGGTCCTTGATGGATGCCCGATAGTCAAACCTAGCTGCCGCAATTGATTTAGAGCCGCTTCGGTGAGACTTGCAACAGCCATCTTAAGCCATCTTTCTCCAAACTAGCTGCAGGAAGTGACTTTGTGCCGGGATCTTAAGATTTGTAGCAGTCATCTTAAGTCATATGGCATCCTTAGGGTCCTTGATGGATGCCCAATAGTCCAACTTAGCTGACGGAAGTGACTTAGAGCCGGGATCTCGAGATTTGTAGCAGTCATCTTAAGTCATATGGCAGCCTTACGGTCCTTGATGGATGCCCGATAGTCAAACCTAGCTGCCGCATTTGATTTAGAGCCACTTCGGTGAGACTTGCAACAGCCATCTTAAGCCATCTTTCTCCAAACTAGCTGCAGGAAGTGACTTAGTGCCGGGATCTTAAGATTTGTAGCAGTCATCTTAAGTCATGTGGCAGCCTTACGGTTCTTGATGGATGCCCAATAGTCCAACCTGGCTGCCGGAAGTGACGTAGAGCCGGGATCTGGATATTTGTAGCAGTCATCTTATGTCATATGGCAGCCTAAGATTCCTTGATGGATGCCTAGTAGTCCAACCTAGCTGCCGGAAGTGACTTAGAGCCGAGATCTTGAGATTTGTAGCAGTCATCTTAAGTCATATGGCAGCCTTAGGGTCCTTGATGGATGCCCGATAGCCCAATCTAGCTGCCGGAAATGACTTAGAGCCGTCTCGATGAGACTTACAACAGCCATCTTAAGTCATCTTAAGCCATCTTACTTAGAGCCGGGATCTTGAGATTTTTAGTAGTCGTCTTAAGTCATATGGCAGCCTAAGATTCATTGATGGATGCCCAATAGTCCAACCTAGCTGCCGGAAGTGACTTAGAGCCAAGATCATGAGATTTGTAGCAGTCATCTAAAGGCATATGGCAGCCTTACGGTCATTGATGGATGCCCGATAGTCCAACCTGGCTGCCTTAAGTGACTTAGAGCCGTCTCGGTGAGACTTGCAACAGTTATCTTAAGTCATTTTAAGCCATCTTACTCTAAACTATATGCCGGAAGTGACTTAGTCCCGGGATCTTGAGATTTGTAGCAATTATCTAAAGGCATATGGCAGCCTAAGATTCCTTGATGGATGCCCAATAGTCCAACCTAGCTGCCGGAAGTGACTTAGAGCCGAGAACTTGAGATTTGTAGCAGTCATCTTAAGTCATATGGCAGCCTTAGGGTCCTTGATGGATGCCCAATAGTCCAACCTAGCTGTCGGAAGTGACTTAGAGCCGGGATCTTGAGATTTGTAGCAATTATCTGAAGGCATATGGCAGCCTAATATTCCTTGATGGATGCCCAATAGTCCAACCTAGCTGCCGGAAGTGACTTAGAGCCGAGAACTTGAGATTTGTAGCAGTCATCTTAAGTCATATGGCAGCCTTAGGGTCCTTGATGGATGCCCAATAGTCCAACCTAGCTACCGGAAGTGACGTAGAGCCGGGATCTGGATATTTGTAGCAGTCATCTTACGTCATACGGCAGCCTAAGATTCCTTGATGGATGCCCAATAGTCAAACCTAGCTGCCGGAAGTGACTTAGAGCCGGGATCGTGAGATTTGTAGCAGTCATCTAAAGGCATATGGCCGCCTTACGGTCATTGATGGATGCCCGATAGTCCAACCTAGCTGTCGGAAGTGACTTAGAGCCGGGATCGTGAGATTTGTAGCAGTCATCTAAAGGCATATGGCCGCCTTACGGTCATTGATGGATGCCCGATAGTCCAACCTAGCTGTCGGAAGTGACTTAGAGCCGGGATCGTGAGATTTGTAGCAGTCATCTAAAGGCATATGGCCGCCTTACGGTCATTGATGGATGCCCGATAGTCCAACCTAGCTGTCGGAAGTGACTTAGATCCGGGATCGTGAGATTTGTAGCAGTCATCTAAAGGCATATGGCCGCCTTACGGTCATTGATGGATGCCCGATAGTCCAACCTAGCTA
The DNA here is from genome assembly GCA_018150735.1 of Drosophila sp. 14030-0761.01. Classification (NCBI taxonomy): domain Eukaryota; kingdom Metazoa; phylum Arthropoda; class Insecta; order Diptera; family Drosophilidae; genus Drosophila; species Drosophila sp. 14030-0761.01. The sequence goes on from JAECWO010000035.1 coordinate 237,125, forward strand.
CCGGAAGTGACGTAGAGCCGGGATCTGGATATTTGTAGCAGTCATCTTACGTCATATGGCAGCCTAAGATTCCTTGATGGATGCCCAATAGTCAAACCTAGCTGCCGGAAGTGACCTCGAGCCAAATCTTGAGATTTGTAGCAGTCATCTAAAGAAATATGGCAGCCTTACGGTCATTGATGGATGCCCGATAGTCCAACCTAGCTGTCGGAAGTGACTTATAGCCGAAATCTTGAGATTTGTAGCAGTCATCTAAAGGCATATGGCAGCCTTACGGTCATTGATGGATGCCCGATAGTCCAACCTGGCTACCGGAAGTGACTTAGAGCCGGGATCGTGAGATTTGTAGCAGTCATCTAAAGGCATATGGCCGCCTTACGGTCATTGATGGATGCCCGATAGTCCAACCTAGCTGTCGGAAGTGACTTAGAGCCGGGATCGTGAGATTTGTAGCAGTCATCTAAAGGCATATGGCCGCCTTACGGTCATTGATGGATGCCCAATAGTCCAATCTAGCTGCCGGAAATGACTTAGAGCCGTCTCGATGAGACTTACAACAGCCATCTTAAGTCATCTTAAGCCATCTTACTAAGAGCCGGGATCTTGAGATTTTTAGTAGTCATCTTAAGTCATATGGCAGCCTAAGATTCCTTGATGGATGCCCAATAGTCCAACCTAGCTGCCGGAAGTGACTTAGAGCCGAGAACTTGAGATTTGTAGCAGTCATCTTAAGTCATATGGCAGCCTTAGGGTCCTTGATGGATGCCCAATAGTCCAACCTAGCTACCGGAAGTGACGTAGAGCCGGGATCTTGAGATTTGTAGCAATTATCTAAAGGCATATGGCAGCCTAAGATTCCTTGATGGATGCCCAATAGTCCAACCTAGCTGCCGGAAGTGACTTAGAGCCGAGAACTTGAGATTTGTAGCAGTCATCTTAAGTCATATGGCAGCCTTAGGGTCCTTGATGGATGCCCAATAGTCCAACCTAGCTGTCGGAAGTGACTTAGAGCCGGGATCTTGAGATTTGTAGCAATTATCTAAAGGCATATGGCAGCCTAAGATTCCTTGATGGATGCCCAATAGTCCAACCTAGCTGTCGGAAGTGACTTAGAGCCGGGATCTTGAGATTTGTAGCAATTATCTAAAGGCATATGGCAGCCTAATATTCCTTGATGGATGCCCAATAGTCCAACCTAGCTGCCGGAAGTGACTTAGAGCCGAGAACTTGAGATTTGTAGCAGTCATCTTAAGTCATATGGCAGCCTTAGGGTCCTTGATGGATGCCCAATAGTCCAACCTAGCTGTCGGAAGTGACTTAGAGCCGGGATCGTGAGATTTGTAGCAGTCATCTAAAGGCATATGGCCGCCTTACGGTCATTGATGGATGCCCAATAGTCCAATCTAGCTGCCGGAAAAGACTTAGAGCCGTCTCGATGAGACTTACAACAGCCATCTTAAGTCATCTTAAGCCATCTTACTAAGAGCCGGGATCTTGAGATTTTTAGTAGTCATCTTAAGTCATATGGCAGCCTAAGATTCCTTGATGGATGCCCAATAGTAAAACCTAGCTGCCGGAAGTGACTTAGAGCCGAGAACTTGAGATTTGTAGCAGTCATCTTAAGTCATATGGCAGCCTTAGGGTCCTTGATGGATGCCCAATAGTCCAACCTAGCTGTCGGAAGTGACTTAGAGCCGGGATCTTGAGATTTGTAGCAATTATCTAAAGGCATATGGCAGCCTAATATTCCTTGATGGATGCCCAATAGTCCAACCTAGCTGCCGGAAGTGACTTAGAGCCGAGAACTTGAGATTTGTAGCAGTCATCTTAAGTCATATGGCAGCCTTAGGGTCCTTGATGGATGCCCAATAGTCCAACCTAGCTACCGGAAGTGACGGTCATTGATGGATGCCCGATAGTCCAACCTAGCTGTCGGAAGTGACTTAGAGCCGGGATCGTGAGATTTGTAGCAGTCATCTAAAGGCATATGGCCGCCTTACGGTCATTGATGGATGCCCAATAGTCCAATCTAGCTGCCGGAAATGACTTAGAGCCGTCTCGATGAGACTTACAACAGCCATCTTAAGTCATCTTAAGCCATCTTACTAAGAGCCGGGATCTTGAGATTTTTAGTAGTCATCTTAAGTCATATGGCAGCCTAAGATTCCTTGATGGATGCCCAATAGTAAAACCTAGCTGCCGGAAGTGACTCAGAGCCGAGAACTTGAGATTTGTAGCAGTCATCTTAAGTCATATGGCAGCCTTAGGGTCCTTGATGGATGCCCAATAGTCCAACCTAGCTACCGGAAGTGACGTAGAGCCGGGATCTTGAGATTTGTAGCAATTATCTAAAGGCATATGGCAGCCTAAGATTCCTTGATGGATGCCCAATAGTCCAACCTAGCTGCCGGAAGTGACTTAGAGCCGAGAACTTGAGATTTGTAGCAGTCATCTTAAGTCATATGGCAGCCTTAGGGTCCTTGATGGATGCCCAATAGTCCAACCTAGCTACCGGAAGTGACGTAGAGCCGGGATCTGGATATTTGTAGCAGTCATCTTACGTCATACGGCAGCCTAAGATTCCTTGATGGATGCCCAATAGTCAAACCTAGCTGCCGGAAGTGACTTAGAGCCGGGATCGTGAGATTTGTAGCAGTCATCTAAAGGCATATGGCCGCCTTACGGTCATTGATGGATGCCCGATAGTCCAACCTAGCTGTCGGAAGTGACTTAGAGCCGGGATCGTGAGATTTGTAGCAGTCATCTAAAGGCATATGGCCGCCTTACGGTCATTGATGGATGCCCGATAGTCCAACCTAGCTGTCGGAAGTGACTTAGAGCCGGGATCGTGAGATTTGTAGCAGTCATCTAAAGGCATATGGCCGCCTTACGGTCATTGATGGATGCCCGATAGTCCAACCTAGCTGTCGGAAGTGACTTAGATCCGGGATCGTGAGATTTGTAGCAGTCATCTAAAGGCATATGGCCGCCTTACGGTCATTGATGGATGCCCGATAGTCCAACCTAGCTACCGGAAGTGACGTAGAGCCGGGATCTGGATATTTGTAGCAGTCATCTTACGTCATATGGCAGCCTAAGATTCCTTGATGGATGCCCAATAGTCAAACCTAGCTGCCGGAAGTGACCTCGAGCCAAATCTTGAGATTTGTAGCAGTCATCTAAAGAAATATGGCAGCCTTACGGTCATTGATGGATGCCCGATAGTCCAACCTAGCTGTCGGAAGTGACTTATAGCCGAAATCTTGAGATTTGTAGCAGTCATCTAAAGGCATATGGCCGCCTTACAGTCATTGATGGATGCCCGATAGTCCAACCTGGCTACCGGAAGTGACTTAGAGCCGGGATCGTGAGATTTGTAGCAGTCATCTAAAGGCATATGGCCGCCTTACGGTCATTGATGGATGCCCGATAGTCCAACCTAGCTGTCGGAAGTGACTTAGAGCCGGGATCGTGAGATTTGTAGCAGTCATCTAAAGGCATATGGCCGCCTTACGGTCATTGATGGATGCCCAATAGTCCAATCTAGCTGCCGGAAATGACTTAGAGCCGTCTCGATGAGACTTACAACAGCCATCTTAAGTCATCTTAAGCCATCTTACTAAGAGCCGGGATCTTGAGATTTTTAGTAGTCATCTTAAGTCATATGGCAGCCTAAGATTCCTTGATGGATGCCCAATAGTCCAACCTAGCTGCCGGAAGTGACTTAGAGCCGAGAACTTGAGATTTGTAGCAGTCATCTTAAGTCATATGGCAGCCTTAGGGTCCTTGATGGATGCCCAATAGTCCAACCTAGCTACCGGAAGTGACGTAGAGCCGGGATCTTGAGATTTGTAGCAATTATCTAAAGGCATATGGCAGCCTAAGATTCCTTGATGGATGCCCAATAGTCCAACCTAGCTGCCGGAAGTGACTTAGAGCCGAGAACTTGAGATTTGTAGCAGTCATCTTAAGTCATATGGCAGCCTTAGGGTCCTTGAGGGATGCCCAATAGTCCAACCTAGCTGTCGGAAGTGTCTTAGAGCCGGGATCTTGAGATTTGTAGCAATTATCTAAAGGCATATGGCAGCCTAAGATTCCTTGATGGATGCCCAATAGTCCAACCTAGCTGTCGGAAGTGACTTAGAGCCGGGATCTTGAGATTTGTAGCAATTATCTAAAGGCATATGGCAGCCTAATATTCCTTGATGGATGCCCAATAGTCCAACCTAGCTGCCGGAAGTGACTTAGAGCCGAGAACTTGAGATTTGTAGCAGTCATCTTAAGTCATATGGCAGCCTTAGGGTCCTTAATGGATGCCCAATAGTCCAACCTAGCTACCGGAAGTGACGGTCATTGATGGATGCCCGATAGTCCAACCTAGCTGTCGGAAGTGACTTAGAGCCGGGATCGTGAGATTTGTAGCAGTCATCTAAAGGCATATGGCCGCCTTACGGTCATTGATGGATGCCCAATAGTCCAATCTAGCTGCCGGAAATGACTTAGAGCCGTCTCGATGAGACTTACAACAGCCATCTTAAGTCATCTTAAGCCATCTTACTAAGAGCCGGGATCTTGAGATTTTTAGTAGTCATCTTAAGTCAGATGGCAGCCTAAGATTCCTTGATGGATGCCCAATAGTAAAACCTAGCTGCCGGAAGTGACTTACAGCCGAGAACTTGAGATTTGTAGCAGTCATCTTAAGTCATATGGCAGCCTTAGGGTCCTTGATGGATGCCCAATAGTCCAACCTAGCTGTCGGAAGTGACTTAGAGCCGGGATCTTGAGATTTGTAGCAATTATCTAAAGGCATATGGCAGCCTAATATTCCTTGATGGATGCCCAATAGTCCAACCTAGCTGCCGGAAGTGACTTAGAGCCGAGAACTTGAGATTTGTAGCAGTCATCTTAAGTCATATGGCAGCCTTAGGGTCCTTGATGGATGCCCAATAGTCCAACCTAGCTACCGGAAGTGACGGTCATTGATGGATGCCCGATAGTCCAACCTAGCTGTCGGAAGTGACTTAGAGCCGGGATCGTGAGATTTGTAGCAGTCATCTAAAGGCATATGGCCGCCTTACGGTCATTGATGGATGCCCAATAGTCCAATCTAGCTGCCGGAAATGACTTAGAGCCGTCTCGATGAGACTTACAACAGCCATCTTAAGTCATCTTAAGCCATCTTACTAAGAGCCGGGATCTTGAGATTTTTAGTAGTCATCTTAAGTCATATGGCAGCCTAAGATTCCTTGATGGATGCCCAATAGTAAAACCTAGCTGCCGGAAGTGACTTAGAGCCGAGAACTTGAGATTTGTAGCAGTCATCTTAAGTCATATGGCAGCCTTAGGGTCCTTGATGGATGCCCAATAGTCCAACCTAGCTACCGGAAGTGACGTAGAGCCGGGATCTTGAGATTTGTAGCAATTATCTAAAGGCATATGGCAGCCTAAGATTCCTTGATGGATGCCCAATAGTCCAACCTAGCTGCCGGAAGTGACTTAGAGCCGAGAACTTGAGATTTGTAGCAGTCATCTTAAGTCATATGGCAGCCTTAGGGTCCTTGATGGATGCCCAATAGTCCAACCTAGCTGTCGGAAGTGACTTAGAGCCGGGATCTTGAGATTTGTAGCAATTATCTAAAGGCATATGGCAGCCTAAGATTCCTTGATGGATGCCCAATAGTCCAACCTAGCTGCCGGAAGTGACTAAGAGCCGAGAACTTGAGATTTGTAGCAGTCATCTTAAGTCATATGGCAGCCTTAGGGTCCTTGATGGATGCCCAATAGTCCAACCTAGCTGTCGGAAGTGACTTAGAGCCGGGATCTTGAGATTTGTAGCAATTATCTAAAGGCATATGGCAGCCTAATATTCCTTGATGGATGCCCAATAGTCCAACCTAGCTGCCGGAAGTGACTTAGAGCCGAGAACTTGAGATTTGTAGCAGTCATCTTAAGTCATATGGCAGCCTTAGGGTCCTTGATGGATGCCCAATAGTCCAACCTAGCTACCGGAAGTGACGTAGAGCCGGGATCTGGATATTTGTAGCAGTCATCTTACGTCATATGGCAGCCTAAGATTCCTTGATGGATGCCCAATAGTCAAACCTAGCTGCCGGAAGTGACTTAGAGCCGGGATCGTGAGATTTGTAGCAGTCATCTAAAGGCATATGGCCGCCTTACGGTTATTGATGGATGCCCGATAGTCCAACCTAGCTGTCGGAAGTGACTTAGAGCCGAGAACTTGAGATTTGAAGCAGTCATCTTAAGTCATATGGCAGCCTTACGGTCATTGATGGATGCACGATAGTCCAACCTAGCTGCCGAAAGTGACTTAGAGCCGGGATCTTGAGATTTGTAGCAATTATCTAAAGGCATATGGCAGCCTAATATTCCTTGATGGATGCCCAATAGTCCAACCTAGCTGCCGGAAGTGACTTAGAGCCGAGAACTTGAGATTTGTAGCAGTCATCTTAAGTCATATGGCAGCCTTAGGGTCCTTGATGGATGCCCAATAGTCCAACCTAGCTGCCGGAAGTGACTTCGAGCCAAATCTTGAGATTTGTAGCAGTCATCTAAAGGCATATGGCAGCCTTACGGTCATTGATGGATGCCCGATAGTCCAACCTAGCTGTCGGAGGTGACTTAGAGCCGGGATCGTGAGATTTGTAGCAGTCATCTAAAGGCATATGGCCGCCTTACGGTCATTGATGGATGCACGATAGTCCAACCTAGCTGCCGAAAGTGACTTAGAGCCGGGTTCTGGATATTTTTAGCAGTCATCTTACGTCATATGGCAGCCTAAGATTCCTTGATGGATGCCAAATAGTCCAACCTAGCTGCCGGAAGTGACTTAGAGCCAGGATCTGGATATTTGTAGCAGTCATCTTACGTCATATGGCAGCCTAAGATTCCTTGATGGATGCCCAATAGTCAAACCTAGCTGCCGGAAGTGACTTCGAGCCAAATCTTGAGATTTGTAGCAGTCATCTAAAGGCATATGGCAGCCTTACGGTCATTGATGGATGCACGATAGTCCAACCTAGCTGCCGAAAGTGACTTAGAGCCAGGATCTGGATATTTGTAGCAGTCATCTTACGTCATATGGCAGCCAAAGATTCCTTGATGGATGCCCAATAGTCAAACCTAGCTGCCGGAAGTGACTTCGAGCCAAATCTTGAGATTTGTAGCAGTCATCTAAAGGCATATGGCAGCCTTACGGTCATTGATGGATGCCCGATAGTCCAACCTAGCTGTCGGAAGTGACTTAGAGCCGGGATCGTGAGATTTGTAGCAGTCATCTAAAGGCATATGGCTGCCTTACGGTCATTGATGGATGCCCGATAGTCCAACCTAGCTGCCGAAAGTGACTTAGAGCCGGGTTCTGGATATTTTTAGCAGTCATCTTACGTCATATGGCAGCCTAAGATTCCTTGATGGATGCCAAATAGTCCAACCTAGCTGCCGGAAGTGACTTAGAGCCAGGATCTGGATATTTGTAGCAGTCATCTTACGTCATATGACAGCCTAAGATTCCTTGATGGATGCCCAATAGTCAAACCTAGCTGCCGGAAGTGACTTCGAGCCAAATCTTGAGATTTGTAGCAGTCATCTAAAGGCATATGGCAGCCTTACGGTCATTGATGGATGCCCGATAGTAAAAACTAGCTGTCGGAAGTGACTTATAGCCGAGATCTTCAGATTTGTAGCAGTCATCTAAAGGCATATGGCAGCCTTACGGTCATTGATGGATGCCCGATAGTCCAACCTGGCTGCCTTAAGTGACTTAGCTAGCTGATCTTGAGATTTGTAGCAGTCATCTAAAGGCATATGGCAGCCTTACGGTCATTGATGGATGCACGATAGTCCAACCTAGCTGCCGAAAGTGACTTAGAGCCAGGATCTGGATATTTGTAGCAGTCATCTTACGTCATATGGCAGCCAAAGATTCCTTGATGGATGCCCAATAGTCAAACCTAGCTGCCGGAAGTGACTTCGAGCCAAATCTTGAGATTTGTAGCAGTCATCTAAAGGCATATGGCAGCCTTACGGTCATTGATGGATGCCCGATAGTCCAACCTAGCTGTCGGAAGTGACTTAGAGCCGGGATCGTGAGATTTGTAGCAGTCATCTAAAGGCATCTGGATATTTGTAGCAGTCATCTTACGTCATATGACAGCCTAAGATTCCTTGATGGATGCCCAATAGTCAAACCTAGCTGCCGGAAGTGACTTCGAGCCAAATCTTGAGATTTGTAGCAGTCATCTAAAGGCATATGGCAGCCTTACGGTCATTGATGGATGCCCGATAGTCCAACCTGGCTGCCTTAAGTGACTTAGCTAGCTGATCTTGAGATTTGTAGCAGTCATCTAAAGGCATATGGCAGCCTTACGGTCATTGATGGATGCACGATAGTCCAACCTAGCTGCCGAAAGTGACTTAGAGCCAGGATCTGGATATTTGTAGCAGTCATCTTACGTCATATGGCAGCCAAAGATTCCTTGATGGATGCCCAATAGTCAAACCTAGCTGCCGGAAGTGACTTCGAGCCAAATCTTGAGATTTGTTGCAGTCATCTTAAGGCATATGGCAGCCTTACGGTCATTGATGGATGCCCGATAGTCCAACCTAGCTGTCGGAAGTGACTTAGAGCCGGGATCGTGAGATTTGTAGCAGTCATCGAAAGGCATATGGCTGCCTTACGGTCATTGATGGATGCCCGATAGTCCAACCTAGCTGCCGAAAGTGACTTAGAGCCGGGTTCTGGATATTTTTAGCAGTCATCTTACGTCATATGGCAGCCTAAGATTCCTTGATGGATGCCAAATAGTCCAACCTAGCTGCCGGAAGTGACTTAGAGCCAGGATCTGGATATTTGTAGCAGTCATCTTACGTCATATGACAGCCTAAGATTCCTTGATGGATGCCCAATAGTCAAACCTAGCTGCCGGAAGTGACTTCGAGCCAAATCTTGAGATTTGTAGCAGTCATCTAAAGGCATATGGCAGCCTTACGGTCATTGATGGATGCCCGATAGTAAAACCTAGCTGTCGGAAGTGACTTATAGCCGAGATCTTGAGATTTGTAGCAGTCATCTAAAGGCATATGGCAGCCTTACGGTCATTGATGGATGCCCGATAGTCCAACCTGGCTGCCGGAAGTGACTTAGAGCCGAGATCTTGAGATTTGTAGCAGTCATCTAAAGGCATATGGCAGCCTTACGGTCATTGATGGATGCCCGATAGTCCAACCTGGCTACCGGAAGTGACTTAGAGCCGGGATCTGGATATTTGTAGCAGTCATCTTACGTCATATGGCAGCCTAAGATTCGTTGATGGATGCCTAGTAGTTTAACCTAGCTGCCGGAAGTGACTTAGAGCCGAGATCTTGAGATTTGTAGCAGTCATCTTAAGTCATATGGCAGCCTTAGGGTCCTTGATGGATGCCCAATAGTCCAACCTAGCTACCGGAAGTGACTTAGAGCCGGGATCTGGATATTTGTAGCAGTCGTCTTAAGTCATATGGCAGCCTAAAATTCCTTAATGGATGCCCAATAGTCAAACCTAGCTGCCGGAAGTGACTTAGAGCCGAGATCCTGAGATTTGTAGCAGTCATCTAAAGGCATATGGCAGCCTTACGGTCATTGATGGATGCCCGATAGTCCAACCTAGCTGTCGGAATTGACTTAGAGCCGGGATCGTGAGATTTGTAGCAGTCATCTAAAGCCATATGGCAGCCTTACGGTCATTGATGGATGCCCGATAGTCCAACCTAGCTGCCGAAAGTGACTTAGAGCCGTGATCTGGATATTTGTAGCAGTCATCTTACGTCATATGGCAGCCTAAGATTCCTTGATGGATGCCCAATAGTCAAACCTAGCTGCCGGAAGTGACTTAGAGCCGAGATCTTGAGATTTGTAGCAGTCATATAAAGGCATATGGCAGCCTTACGGTCATTGATGGATGCACGATAGTCCAACCTAGCTGCCGAAAGTGACTTAGAGCCAGGATCTGGATATTTGTAGCAGTCATCTTACGTCATATGGCAGCCTAAGATTCCTTGATGGATGCCCAATAGTCAAACCTAGCTGCCGGAAGTGACTTCGAGCCAAATCTTGAGATTTGTAGCAGTCATCTAAAGGCATATGGCAGCCTTACGGTCAATGATGGATGCCCGATAGTCCAACCTAGCTGTCGGAAGTGACTTAGAGCCGGGATCGTGAGATTTGTAGCAGTCATCTAAAGGCATATGGCAGCCTTACGGTCATTGATGGATGCCCGATAGTCCAACCTAGCTGCCGAAAGTGACTTAGAGCCGGGATCTGGATATTTGTAGCAGTCATCTTACGTCATATGGCAGCCTAAGATTCCTTGATGGATGCCAAATAGTCCAACCTAGCTGCCGGAAGTGACTTCGAGCCAAATCTTGAGATTTGTAGCAGTCATCTAAAGGCATATGGCAGCCTTACGGTCATTGATGGATGCCCGATAGTCCAACCTGGCTGCCGGAAGTGACTTAGAGCCGAGATCTTGAGATCTGTAGCAGTCATCTAAAGGCATATGGCAGCCTTACGGTCATTGATGGATGCCCGATAGTCCAACCTGGCTGCCGGAAGTGACTTAGAGCCGGGATCTGGATATTTGTACCAGTCATCTTACGTCATATGGCAGCCTAAGATTCCTTGATGGATGCCCGATAGTCCAACCTGGCTGCCTTAAGTGACTTAGCTAGCTGATCTTGAGATTTGTAGCAGTCATCTAAAGGCATATGGCAGCCTTACGGTCATTGATGGATGCATGATAGTCCAACCTAGCTGCCGAAAGTGACTTAGAGCCGGGTTCTGGATATTTTTAGCAGTCATCTTACGTCATATGGCAGCCTAAGATTCCTTGATGAATGCACGATAGTCCAACCTAGCTGCTGGAAGTGACTTAGAGCCAGGATCTGGATATTTGTAGCAGTCATCTTACGTCATATGGCAGCCTAAGATTCCTTGATGGATGCCCAATAGTCAAACCTAGCTGCCGGAAGTGACTTCGAGCCAAATCTTGAGATTTGTAGCAGTCATCTAAAGGCATATGGCAGCCTTACGGTCATTGATGGATGCCCGATAGTCCAACCTAGCTGTCGGAAGTGACTTATAGCCGAGATCTTGAGATTTGTAGCAGTCATCTAAAGGCATATGGCAGCCTTACGGTCATTGATGGATGCCCGATAGTCCAACCTGGCTGCCGGAAGTGACTTAGAGCCGAGATCTTGAGATTTGTGGCAGTCATCTAAAGGCATATGGCAGCCTTACGGTCATTGATGGATGCCCGATAGTCCAACCTGGCTGCCGGAAGTGACTTAGAGCCGGGATCTGGATATTTGTAGCAGTCATCTTACGTCATATGGCAGACTAAGATTCGTTGATGGATGCCTAGTAGTCCAACCTAGCTGCCGGAAGTGACTTAGAGCCGAGATCTTGAGATTTGTAGCAGTCATCTTAAGTCATATAACAGCCTTAGGGTCCTTGATGGATGCCCGATAGCCCAATCTAGCTGCTGGAAATGACTTAGAGCCGTCTCGATGAGACTTACAACAGCCATCTTAAGTCATCTTAAGCCATCTTACTTAGAGCCGGGATCTTGAGATTTTTAGTAGTCATCTTAAGTCATATGGCAGCCTAAGATTCCTTGATGGATGCCCAATAGTCCAACCTAGCCTTCGGAAGTGACTTAGAGCCGAGATCCTGAGATTTGTAGCAGTCATCTAATGGCATATGGCAGCCTTACGGTCATTGATGGATGCCCGATAGTCCAACCTGGCTGCCGAAAGTGACTTAGCTAGCTGATCTTGAGATTTGTAGGAGTCATCTAAAGGCATATGGCAGCCTTACGGTCATTGATGAATGCACGATAGTCCAACCTAGCTGCCGAAAGTGACTTAGAGCCGGGATCTGGATATTTGTAGCAGTCATCTTACGTCATATGGCAGCCTAAGATTCCTTGATGGATGCCAAATAGTCCAACCTAGCTGCCGGAAGTGACTTCGAGCCAAATCTTGAGATTTGTAGCAGTCATCTAAAGGCATATGGCAGCCTTACGGTCATTGATGGATGCCCGATAGTCCAACCTGGCTGCCGGAAGTGACTTAGAGCCGAGATCTTGAGATCTGTAGCAGTCATCTAATGGCCTTACGGTCATTGATGGATGCCCGATAGTCCAACCTGGCTGCCTTAAGTGACTTAGCTAGCTGATCTTGAGATTTGTAGCAGTCATCTAAAGGCATATGGCAGCCTTACGGTCATTGATGGATGCACGATAGTCCAACCTAGCTGCCGAAAGTGACTTAGAGCCAGGATCTGGATATTTGTAGCAGTCATCTTACGTCATATGGCAGCCAAAGATTCCTTGATGGATGCCCAATAGTCAAACCTAGCTGCCGGAAGTGACTTCGAGCCAAATCTTGAGATTTGTAGCAGTCATCTAAAGGCATATGGCAGCCTTACGGTCATTGATGGATGCCCGATAGTCCAACCTAGCTGTCGGAAGTGACTTAGAGCCGGGATCGTGAGATTTGTAGCAGTCATCTAAAGGCATATGGCTGCCTTACGGTCATTGATGGATGCCCGATAGTCCAACCTAGCTGCCGAAAGTGACTTAGAGCCGGGTTCTGGATATTTTTAGCAGTCATCTTACGTCATATGGCAGCCTAAGATTCCTTGATGGATGCCAAATAGTCCAACCTAGCTGCCGGAAGTGACTTAGAGCCAGGATCTGGATATTTGTAGCAGTCATCTTACGTCATATGACAGCCTAAGATTCCTTGATGGATGCCCAATAGTCAAACCTAGCTGCCGGAAGTGACTTCGAGCCAAATCTTGAGATTTGTAGCAGTCATCTAATGGCATATGGCAGCCTTATGGTCATTGATGGATGCCCGATAGTCCAACCTGGCTGCCTTAAGTGACTTAGCGAGCTGATCTTGAGATTTGTAGCAGTCATCTAAAGGCATATGGCAGCCTTACGGTCATTGATGGATGCCCGATAGTCCAACCTGGCTACCGGAAGTGACTTAGAGCCGGGATCTGGATATTTGTAGCAGTCATCTTACGTCATATGGCAGCCTAAGATTCGTTGATGGATGCCTAGTAGTTTAACCTAGCTGCCGGAAGTGACTTAGAGCCGAGATCTTGAGATTTGTAGCAGTCATCTTAAGTCATATAACAGCCTTAGGGTCCTTGATGGATGCCCGATAGCCCAATCTAGCTGCCGGAAATGACTTAGAGCCGTCTCGATGAGACTTACAACAGCCATCTTAAGTCATCTTAAGCCATCTTACTTAGAGCCGGGATCTTGAGGTTTTTAGTAGTCATCTTAAGTCATATGGCAGCCTAAGATTCCTTGATGGATGCCCAATAGTCCAACCTAGCTGCCGGAAGTGACTTAGAGCCGAGATCCTGAGATTTGTAGCAGTCATCTAATGGCATATGGCAGCCTTACGGTCATTGATGGATGCCCGATAGTCCAACCTGGCTGCCTTAAGTGACTTAGAGCCGTCTCGGTGAGACTTGCAACAGTTATCTTAAGTCATTTTAAGCCATCTTACTCCAAACTATCTGTCGGAAGTGTCTTAGTCCCGGTATCTTAAGATTTTTAGCAGCCATTTTAAGTCATATGGCAGCTTTACGGTCCTTGATGGATGCCCAATAGTCCAACCTAGCTGGCGGAAGTGACTTAGAGCCGGGATCTTGAGATTTGTAGCAATCATCTAAAGGCATATGGCAGCCTAAGATTCCTTGATGGATGCCCAATAGTCCAACCTAGCTGCTGGAAGTGACTTAGAGCCGAGAACTTGAGATTTGTAGCAGTCATCTTAAGTCATATGGCAGCCTTAGGGTCCTTGATGGATGCCCAATAGTCCAACCTAGCTACCGGAAGTGACTTAGAGCCGGGATCTGGATATTTGTAGCAGTCGTCTTAAGTCATATGGCAGCCTAAAATTCCTTGATGGATGCCCAATAGTCAAACCTAGCTGCCGGAAGTGACTTAGAGCCGAGATCCTGAGATTTGTAGCAGTCATCTAAAGGCATATGGCAGCCTTACGGTCATTGATGGATGCCCGATAGTCCAACCTAGCTGTCGGAAGTGACTTAGAGCCGGGATCGTGAGATTTGTAGCAGTCATCTAAAGGCATATGGCAGCCTTACGGTCATTGATGGATGCCCGATAGTCCAACCTAGCTGCCGAAAGTGACTTAGAGCCGGGATCTGGATATTTGTAGCAGTCATCTTACGTCATATGGCAGCCTAAGATTCCTTGATGGATGCCCAATAGTCAAACCTAGCTGCCGGAAGTGACTTAGAGCCGAGATCTTGAGATTTGTAGCAGTCATCTAAAGGCATATGGCAGCCTTACGGTCATTGATGGATGCACGATAGTCCAACCTAGCTGCCGAAAGTGACTTAGAGCCAGGATCTGGATATTTGTAGCAGTCATCTTACGTCATATGGCAGCCTAAGATTCCTTGATGGATGCCCAATAGTCAAACCTAGCTGCCGGAAGTGACTTCGAGCCAAATCTTGAGATTTGTAGCAGTCATCTAAAGGCATATGGCAGCCTTACGGTCATTGATGGATGCCCGATTGTCCAACCTGGCTGCCGGAAGTGACTTAGAGCCGAGATCTTGAGATCTGTAGCAGTCATCTAAAGGCATATGGCAGCCTTACGGTCATTGATGGATGCCCGATAGTCCAACCTGGCTGCCGGAAGTGACTTAGAGCCGGGATCTGGATATTTGTAGCAGTCATCTTACGTCATATGGCAGCCTAAGATTCCTTGATGGATGCCCGATAGTCCAACCTGGCTGCCTTAAGTGACTTAGCTAGCTGATCTTGAGATTTGTAGCACTCATCTAAAGGCATATGGCAGCCTTACGGTCATTGATGGATGCACGATAGTCCAACCTAGCTGCCGAAAGTGACTTAGAGCCAGGATCTGGATATTTGTAGCAGTCATCTTACGTCATATGGCAGCCTAAGATTCCTTGATGGATGCCCAATAGTCAAACCTAGCTGCCGGAAGTGACTTCGAGCCAAATCTTGAGATTTGTAGCAGTCATCTAAAGGCATATGGCAGCCTTACGGTCATTGATGGATGCCCGATAGTCCAACCTAGCTGTCGGAAGTGACTTAGAGCCGGGATCGTGAGATTTGTAGCAGTCATCTAAAGGCATATGGCCGCCTTACGGTCATTGATGGATGCCCGATAGTCCAACCTAGCTGCCGAAAGTGACTTAGAGCCGGGTTCTGGATATTTGTAGCAGTCATCTTACGTCATATGGCAGCCTAAGATTCCTTGATGGATGCCCAATAGTCAAACCTAGCTGCCGGAAGTGACTTCGAGCCAAATCTTGAGATTTGTAGCAGTCATCTAAAGGCATATGGCAGCCTTACGGTCATTGATGGATGCCCGATAGTCCAACCTGGCTGCCGGAAGTGACTTAGAGCCGGGATCTGGATATTTGTAGCAGTCATCTTACGTCATATGGCAGCCTAAGATTCCTTGATGGATGCCCGATAGTCCAACCTGGCTGCCTTAAGTGACTTAGCTAGCTGATCTTGAGATTTGTAGCAGTCAACTAAAGGCATATGGCAGCCTTACGGTCATTGATGGATGCACGATAGTCCAACCTAGCTGCCGAAAGTGACTTAGAGCCAGGATCTGGATATTTGTAGCAGTCATCTTACGTCATATGGCAGCCAAAGATTCCTTGATGGATGCCCAATAGTCAAACCTAGCTGCCGGAAGTGACTTCGAGCCAAATCTTGAGATTTGTAGCAGTCATCTAAAGGCATATGGCAGCCTTACGGTCATTGATGGATGCCCGATAGTCCAACCTAGCTGTCGGAAGTGACTTAGAGCCGGGTTCTGGATATTTTTAGCAGTCATCTTACGTCATATGGCAGCCTAAGATTCCTTGATGGATGCCAAATAGTCAAACCTAGCTGCCGGAAGTGACTTCGAGCCAAATCTTGAGATTTGTAGCAGTCATCTAAAGGCATATGGCAGCCTTACGGTCATTGATGGATGCCCGATAGTCCAACCTGGCTGCCGGAAGTGACTTAGAGCCGAGATCTTGAGATCTGTAGCAGTCATCTAAAGGCATATGGCAGCCTTACGGTCATTGATGGATGCCCGATAGTCCAACCTAGCTGCCGAAAGTGACTTAGAGCCGGGATCTGGATATTTGCAGCAGTCATCTTAAGTCATATAACAGCCTTAGGGTCCATGATGGATGCCCGATAGCCCAATCTAGCTGCCGGAAATGACTTAGAGCCGTCTCGATGAGACTTACAACAGCCATCTTAAGTCATCTTTAGCCATCTTACTTAGAGCCGGGATCTTGAGATTTTTAGTAGTCATCTTAAGTCATATGGCAGCCTAAGATTCCTTGATGGATGCCCAATAGTCCAACCTAGCTGCCGGAAGTGACTTAGAGCCGAGATCTTGTGATTTGTAGCAGTCATCTTAAGTCATATGGCAGCTTTACGGTCCTTGATGGATGCCCAATAGTCCAACCTAGCTGGCGGAAGTGACTTAGAGCCGGGATCTTGAGATTTGTAGCAATCATCTAAAGGCATATGGCAGCCTAAGATTCCTTGATGGATGCCCAATAGTCCAACCTAGCTCCCGGAACTGACTTAGCGCCGAGAACTTGAGATTTGTAGCAGTCATCTTAAGTCATATGGCAGCCTTAGGGTCCTTGATGGATGCCCAATAGTCCAATCTAGCTACCGGAGGTGACTTAGAGCCGGGATCTGGATATTTGTAGCAGTCGTCTTAAGTCATATGGCAGCCTAAAATTCCTTGATGGATGCCCAATAGTCAAACCTAGCTGCCGGAAGTGACTTAGAGCCGAGATCCTGAGATTTGTAGCAGTCATCTAAAGGCATATGGCAGCCTTACGGTCATTGATGGATGCCCGATAGTCCAACCTAGCTGCCGAAAGTGACTTAGAGCCGGGATCTGGATATTTGTAGCAGTCATCTAAAGGCATATGGCAGCCTTACGGTCATTGATGGATGCCCGATAGTCCAACCTAGCTGCCGAAAGTGACTTAGAGCCAGGATCTGGATATTTGTAGCAGTCATCTTACGTCATATGGCAGCCAAAGATTCCTTGATGGATGCCCAATAGTCAAACCTAGCTGCCGGAAGTGACTTCGAGCCAAATCTTGAGATTTGTAGCAGTCATCTAAAGGCATATGGCCGCCTTACGGTCATTGATGGATGCCCGATAGTCCAACCTAGCTGCCGAAAGTGACTTAGAGCCGGGTTCTGGATATTTTTAGCAGTCATCTTACGTCATATGGCAGCCTAAGATTCCTTGATGGATGCCAAATAGTCCAACCTAGCTGCCGGAAGTGACTTAAAGCCAGGATCTGGATATTTGTAGCAGTCATCTTACGTCATATGGCAGCCTAAGATTCCTTGATGGATGCCCAATAGTCAAACCTAGCTGCCGGAAGTGACTTCGAGCCAAATCTTGAGATTTGTAGCAGTCATCTAAAGGCATATGGCAGCCTTACGGTCATTGATGGATGCCCGATAGTCCAACCTAGCTGTCGGAAGTGACTTATAGCCGAGATCTTGAGATTTGTAGCAGTCATCTACAGGCATATGGCAGCCTTACGGTCATTGATGGATGCCCGATAGTCCAACCTGGCTGCCGGAAGTGACTTAGAGCCGAGATCTTGAGATTTGTAGCAGTCATCTAAAGGCATATGGCAGCCTTACGGTCATTGATGGCTGCCCGATAGTCCAACCTGGCTGCCGGAAGTGACTTAGAGCCGGGATCTGGATATTTGTAGCAGTTATCTTACGTCATATGGCAGCCTAAGATTCGTTGATGGATGCCTAGTAGTCCAACCTAGCTGCCGGAAGTGACTTAGAGCCGAGATCTTGAGATTTGTAGCAGTCATCTTAAGTCATATAACAGCCTTAGGGTCCTTGATGGATGCCCGATAGCCCAATCTAGCTGCCGAAAGTGACTTAGAGCCGGGTTCTGGATATTTTTAGCAGTCATCTTACGTCATATGGCAGCCTAAGATTCCTTGATGGATGCCAAATAGTCAAACCTAGCTGCCGGAAGTGACTTCGAGCCAAATCTTGAGATTTGTAGCAGTCATCTAAAGGCATATGGCAGCCTTACGGTCATTGATGGATGCCCGATAGTCCAACCTGGCTGCCGGAAGTGACTTAGAGCCGAGATCTTGAGATCTGTAGCAGTCATCTAAAGGCATATGGCAGCCTTACGGTCATTGATGGATGCCCGATAGTCCAACCTGGCTGCCGGAAGTGACTTAGAGCCGGGATCTGGATATTTGTAGCAGTCATCTTACGTCATATGGCAGCCTAAGATTCCTTGATGGATGCCCGATAGTCCAACCTGGCTGCCTTAAGTGACTTAGCTAGCTGATCTTGAGATTTGTAGCAGTCATCTAAAGGCATATGGCAGCCTTACGGTCATTGATGGATGCACGATAGTCCAACCTAGCTGCCGAAAGTGACTTAGAGCCAGGATCTGGATATTTGTAGCAGTCATCTTACGTCATATGGCAGCCAAAGATTCCTTGATGGATGCCCAATAGTCAAACCTAGCTGCCGGAAGTGACTTCGAGCCAAATCTTGAGATTTGTAGCAGTCATCTAAAGGCATATGGCAGCCTTACGGTCATTGATGGATGCCCGATAGTCCAACCTGGCTGCCGGAAGTGACTTAGAGCCGGGATCTGGATATTTGTAGCAGTCATCTTACGTCATATGGCAGCCTAAGATTCCTTGATGGATGCCCGATAGTCCAACCTGGCTGCCTTAAGTGACTTAGCTAGCTGATCTTGAGATTTGTAGCAGTCAACTAAAGGCATATGGCAGCCTTACGGTCATTGATGGATGCACGATAGTCCAACCTAGCTGCCGAAAGTGACTTAGAGCCAGGATCTGGATATTTGTAGCAGTCATCTTACGTCATATGGCAGCCAAAGATTCCTTGATGGATGCCCAATAGTCAAACCTAGCTGCCGGAAGTGACTTCGAGCCAAATCTTGAGATTTGTAGCAGTCATCTAAAGGCATATGGCAGCCTTACGGTCATTGATGGATGCCCGATAGTCCAACCTAGCTGTCGGAAGTGACTTAGAGCCGGGTTCTGGATATTTTTAGCAGTCATCTTAATT
This sequence comes from Drosophila sp. 14030-0761.01, assembly GCA_018150735.1. Classification (NCBI taxonomy): domain Eukaryota; kingdom Metazoa; phylum Arthropoda; class Insecta; order Diptera; family Drosophilidae; genus Drosophila; species Drosophila sp. 14030-0761.01. Next base: position 256,335 of record JAECWO010000035.1, read on the forward strand.
CATATGGCAGCCTAAGATTCCTTGATGGATGCCAAATAGTCAAACCTAGCTGCCGGAAGTGACTTAGAGCCGGGTTCTGGATATTTTTAGCAGTCATCTTACGTCATATGGCAGCCTAAGATTCCTTGATGGATGCCAAATAGTCAAACCTAGCTGCCGGAAGTGACTTCGAGCCAAATCTTGAGATTTGTAGCAGTCATCTAAAGGCATATGGCAGCCTTACGGTCATTGATGGATGCCCGATAGTCCAACCTGGCTGCCGGAAGTGACTTAGAGCCGAGATCTTGAGATCTGTAGCAGTCATCTAAAGGCATATGGCAGCCTTACGGTCATTGATGGATGCCCGATAGTCCAACCTAGCTGCCGAAAGTGACTTAGAGCCGGGATCTGGATATTTGCAGCAGTCATCTTAAGTCATATAACAGCCTTAGGGTCCATGATGGATGCCCGATAGCCCAATCTAGCTGCCGGAAATGACTTAGAGCCGTCTCGATGAGACTTACAACAGCCATCTTAAGTCATCTTTAGCCATCTTACTTAGAGCCGGGATCTTGAGATTTTTAGTAGTCATCTTAAGTCATATGGCAGCCTAAGATTCCTTGATGGATGCCCAATAGTCAAACCTAGCTGCCGGAAGTGACTTAGAGCCGAGATCCTGAGATTTGTAGCAGTCATTTTAAGTCCTTGATGGATGCCCAATAGTCCAACCTAGCTGCCGGAAGTGACTTAGAGCCGGGATCTGGATATTTGTAGCAATCATCTAAAGGCATATGGCAGCCTAAGATTCCTTGATGGATGCCCAATAGTCCAACCTAGCTCCCGGAACTGACTTAGAGCCGAGATCTTGAGATTTGTAGCAGTCATCTTAAGTCATATGGCAGCCTTAGGGTCCTTGATGGATGCCCAATCGTTCAACCTAGCTAGCGGAAGTGACTTAGAGCCGGGATCTGGATATTTGTAGCAGTCATCTTACGTCATATGGCAGCCTAAGATTCCTTGATGGATGCCCAATAGTCAAACCTAGCTGCCGGAAGTGACTTAGAGCCGAGATCCTGAGATTTGTAGCAGTCATTTTAAGTCCTTGATGGATGCCCAATAGTCCAACCTAGCTGCCGGAAGTGACTTAGAGCCGGGATCTGGATATTTGTAGCAATCATCTAAAGGCATATGGCAGCCTTACGGTCATTGATGGATGCCCGATAGTCCAACCTAGCTGCCGAAAGTGACTTAGAGCCAGGATCTGGATATTTGTAGCAGTCATCTTACGTCATATGGCAGCCAAAGATTCCTTGATGGATGCCCAATAGTCAAACCTAGCTGCCGGAAGTGACTTCGAGCCAAATCTTGAGATTTGTAGCAGTCATCTAAAGGCATATGGCCGCCTTACGGTCATTGATGGATGCCCGATAGTCCAACCTAGCTGCCGAAAGTGACTTAGAGCCGGGTTCTGGATATTTTTAGCAGTCATCTTACGTCATATGGCAGCCTAAGATTCCTTGATGGATGCCAAATAGTCCAACCTAGCTGCCGGAAGTGACTTAAAGCCAGGATCTGGATATTTGTAGCAGTCATCTTACGTCATATGGCAGCCTAAGATTCCTTGATGGATGCCCAATAGTCAAACCTAGCTGCCGGAAGTGACTTCGAGCCAAATCTTGAGATTTGTAGCAGTCATCTAAAGGCATATGGCAGCCTTACGGTCATTGATGGATGCCCGATAGTCCAACCTAGCTGTCGGAAGTGACTTATAGCCGAGATCTTGAGATTTGTAGCAGTCATCTACAGGCATATGGCAGCCTTACGGTCATTGATGGATGCCCGATAGTCCAACCTGGCTGCCGGAAGTGACTTAGAGCCGAGATCTTGAGATTTGTAGCAGTCATCTAAAGGCATATGGCAGCCTTACGGTCATTGATGGCTGCCCGATAGTCCAACCTGGCTGCCGGAAGTGACTTAGAGCCGGGATCTGGATATTTGTAGCAGTTATCTTACGTCATATGGCAGCCTAAGATTCGTTGATGGATGCCTAGTAGTCCAACCTAGCTGCCGGAAGTGACTTAGAGCCGAGATCTTGAGATTTGTAGCAGTCATCTTAAGTCATATAACAGCCTTAGGGTCCTTGATGGATGCCCGATAGCCCAATCTAGCTGCCGAAAGTGACTTAGAGCCGGGTTCTGGATATTTTTAGCAGTCATCTTACGTCATATGGCAGCCTAAGATTCCTTGATGGATGCCAAATAGTCAAACCTAGCTGCCGGAAGTGACTTCGAGCCAAATCTTGAGATTTGTAGCAGTCATCTAAAGGCATATGGCAGCCTTACGGTCATTGATGGATGCCCGATAGTCCAACCTGGCTGCCGGAAGTGACTTAGAGCCGAGATCTTGAGATCTGTAGCAGTCATCTAAAGGCATATGGCAGCCTTACGGTCATTGATGGATGCCCGATAGTCCAACCTGGCTGCCGGAAGTGACTTAGAGCCGGGATCTGGATATTTGTAGCAGTCATCTTACGTCATATGGCAGCCTAAGATTCCTTGATGGATGCCCGATAGTCCAACCTGGCTGCCTTAAGTGACTTAGCTAGCTGATCTTGAGATTTGTAGCAGTCATCTAAAGGCATATGGCAGCCTTACGGTCATTGATGGATGCACGATAGTCCAACCTAGCTGCCGAAAGTGACTTAGAGCCAGGATCTGGATATTTGTAGCAGTCATCTTACGTCATATGGCAGCCAAAGATTCCTTGATGGATGCCCAATAGTCAAACCTAGCTGCCGGAAGTGACTTAGAGCCGAGATCTTGTGATTTGTAGCAGTCATCTTAAGTCATATGGCAGCTTTACGGTCCTTGATGGATGCCCAATAGTCCAACCTAGCTGGCGGAAGTGACTTAGAGCCGGGATCTTGAGATTTGTAGCAATCATCTAAAGGCATATGGCAGCCTAAGATTCCTTGATGGATGCCCAATAGTCCAACCTAGCTCCCGGAAGTGACTTAGAGCCGAGAACTTGAGATTTGTAGCAGTCATCTTAAGTCATATGGCAGCCTTAGGGTCCTTGATGGATGCCCAATAGTCCAACCTAGCTACCGGAAGTGACTTAGAGCCGGGATCTGGATATTTGTAGCAGTCGTCTTAAGTCATATGGCAGCCTAAAATTCCTTGATGGATGCCCAATAGTCAAACCTAGCTGCCGGAAGTGACTTAGAGCCGAGATCTTGTGATTTGTAGCAGTCATCTTAAGTCATATGGCAGCTTTACGGTCCTTGATGGATGCCCAATAGTCCAACCTAGCTGGCGGAAGTGACTTAGAGCCGGGATCTTGAGATTTATAGCAATCATCTAAAGGCATATGGCAGCCTAAGATTCCTTGATGGATGCCCAATAGCCCAACCTAGCTCCCGGAAGTGACTTAGAGCCGAGAACTTGAGATTTGTAGCAGTCATCTTAAGTCATATGGCAGCCTTAGGGTCCTTGATGGATGCCCAATAGTCCAACCTAGCTACCGGAAGTGACTTAGAGCCGGGATCAGGATATTTGTAGCAGTCATCTTACGTCATATGGCAGCCTAAGATTCCTTGATGGATGCCCAATAGTCCAACCTAGCTACCGGAAGTGACTTAGAGCCGGGATCTGGATAATTGTAGCAGTCGTCTTAAGTCATATGGCAGCCTAAAATTCCTTGATGGATGCCCAATAGTCAAACCTAGCTGCCGGAAGTGACTTAGAGCCGAGATCCTGAGATTTGTAGCAGTCATCTAAAGGCATATGGCAACCTTACGGTCATTGATGGATGCCCGATAGTCCAACCTAGCTGTCGGAAGTGACTTAGAGCCGGGATCGTGAGATTTGTAGCAGTCATCTAAAGGCATATGGCAGCCTTACGGTCATTGATGGATGCTCGATAGTCCAACCTAGCTGCCGAAAGTGACTTAGAGCCGGGATCTGGATATTTGTAGCAGTCATCTTACGTCATATGGCAGCCTAAGATTCCTTGATGGATGCCCAATAGTCAAACCTAGCTGCCGGAAGTGACTTAGAGCCGAGATCTTGAGATCTGTAGCAGTCATCTAAAGGCATATGGCAGCCTTACGGTCATTGATGGATGCCCGATAGTCCAACGTGGCTGCCGGAAGTGACTTAGAGCCGGGATCAGGATATTTGTAGCAGTCATCTTACGTCGTATGGCAGCCTAAGATTCCTTGATGGATGCCCGATAGTCCAACCTGGCTGCCTTAAGTGACTTAGCTAGCTGATCTTGAGATTTGTAGCAGTCATCTAAAGGCATATGGCAGCCTTACGGTCATTGATGGATGCCCGATAGTCCAACCTAGCTGTCGGAAGTGGCTTAGAGCCGTGATCGTGAGATTTGTAGCAGTCATCTAAAGGCATATGGCCGCCTTACGGTCATTGATGGATGCCCGATAGTCCAACCTAGCTGCCGAAAGTGACTTAGAGCCGGGTTCTGGATATTTTTAGCAGTCATCTTACGTCATATGGCAGCCTAAGATTCCTTGATGGATGCCAAATAGTCCAACCTAGCTGCCGGAAGTGACTTAAAGCCAGGATCTGGATATTTGTAGCAGTCATCTTACGTCATATGGCAGCCTAAGATTCCTTGATGGATGCCCAATAGTCAAACCTAGCTGCCGGAAGTGACTTCGAGCCAAATCTTGAGATTTGTAGCAGTCATCTAAAGGCATATGGCAGCCTTACGGTCATTGATGGATGCCCGATAGTCCAACCTAGCTGCCGAAAGTGACTTAGAGCCGGGATCTGGATATTTGTAGCAGTCATCTAAAGGCATATGGCAGCCTTACGGTCATTGATGGATGCCCGATAGTCCAACCTAGCTGCCGAAAGTGACTTAGAGCCAGGATCTGGATATTTGTAGCAGTCATCTTACGTCATATGGCAGCCTGAGATTCCTTGATGGATGCCCAATAGTCAAACCTAGCTGCCGGAAGTGACTTCGAGCCAAATCTTGAGATTTGTAGCAGTCATCTAAAGGCATATGGCAGCCTTACGGTCATTGATGGATGCCCGATAGTCCAACCTGGCTGCCGGAAGTGACTTAGAGCCGAGATCTTGAGATCTGTAGCAGTCATCTAAAGGCATATGGCAGCCTTACGGTCATTGATGGATGCCCGATAGTCCAACCTGGCTGCCGGAAGTGACTTAGAGCCGGGATCAGGATATTTGTAGCAGTCATCTTACGTCATATGGCAGCCTTAGGGTCCTTGATGGATGCCCAATAGTCCAACCTAGCTACCGGAAGTGACTTAGAGCCGGGATCTGGATAATTGTAGCAGTCGTCTTAAGTCATATGGCAGCCTAAAATTCCTTGATGGATGCCCAATAGTCAAACCTAGCTGCCGGAAGTGACTTAGAGCCGAGATCCTGAGATTTGTAGCAGTCATCTAAAGGCATATGGCAACCTTACGGTCATTGATGGATGCCCGATAGTCCAACCTAGCTGTCGGAAGTGACTTAGAGCCGGGATCGTGAGATTTGTAGCAGTCATCTAAAGGCATATGGCAGCCTTACGGTCATTGATGGATGCTCGATAGTCCAACCTAGCTGCCGAAAGTGACTTAGAGCCGGGATCTGGATATTTGTAGCAGTCATCTTACGTCATATGGCAGCCTAAGATTCCTTGATGGATGCCCGATAGTCCAACCTGGCTGCCTTAAGTGACTTAGCTAGCTGATCTTGAGATTTGTAGCAGTCATCTAAAGGCATATGGCAGCCTTACGGTCATTGATGGATGCTCGATAGTCCAACCTAGCTGCCGAAAGTGACTTAGAGCCGGGATCTGGATATTTGTAGCAGTCATCTTACGTCATATGGCAGCCTAAGATTCCTTGATGGATGCCCGATAGTCCAACCTGGCTGCCTTAAGTGACTTAGCTAGCTGATCTTGAGATTTGTAGCAGTCATCTAAAGGCATATGGCAGCCTTACGGTCATTGATGGATGCACGATAGTCCAACCTAGCTGCCGAAAGTGACTTAGAGCCGGGATCTGGATATTTGTAGCAGTCATCTTACGTCATATGGCAGCCTAAGATTCCTTGATGGATGCCCAATAGTCAAACCTAGCTGCCGGAAGTGACTTAGAGCCGAGATCTTGAGATCTGTAGCAGTCATCTAAAGGCATATGGCAGCCTTACGGTCATTGATGGATGCCCGATAGTCCAACCTGGCTGCCGGAAGTGACTTAGAGCCGGGATCAGGATATTTGTAGCAGTCATCTTACGTCATATGGCAGCCTAAGATTCCTTGATGGATGCCCGATAGTCCAACCTGGCTGCCTTAAGTGACTTAGCTAGCTGATCTTGAGATTTGTAGCAGTCATCTAAAGGCATATGGCAGCCTTACGGTCATTGATGGATGCACGATAGTCCAACCTAGCTGCCGAAAGTGACTTAGAGCCAGGATCTGGATATTTGTAGCAGTCATCTTACGTCATATGGCAGCCAAAGATTCCTTGATGGATGCCCAATAGTCAAACCTAGCTGCCGGAAGTGACTTCGAGCCAAATCTTGAGATTTGTAGCAGTCATCTAAAGGCATATGGCAGCCTTACGGTCATTGATGGATGCCCGATAGTCCAACCTAGCTGTCGGAAGTGGCTTAGAGCCGTGATCGTGAGATTTGTAGCAGTCATCTAAAGGCATATGGCCGCCTTACGGTCATTGATGGATGCCCGATAGTCCAACCTAGCTGCCGAAAGTGACTTAGAGCCGGGTTCTGGATATTTTTAGCAGTCATCTTACGTCATATGGCAGCCTAAGATTCCTTGATGGATGCCAAATAGTCCAACCTAGCTGCCGGAAGTGACTTAAAGCCAGGATCTGGATATTTGTAGCAGTCATCTTACGTCATATGGCAGCCTAAGATTCCTTGATGGATGCCCAATAGTCAAACCTAGCTGCCGGAAGTGACTTCGAGCCAAATCTTGAGATTTGTAGCAGTCATCTAAAGGCATATGGCAGCCTTACGGTCATTGATGGATGCCCGATAGTCCAACCTAGCTGCCGAAAGTGACTTAGAGCCGGGATCTGGATATTTGTAGCAGTCATCTAAAGGCATATGGCAGCCTTACGGTCATTGATGGATGCCCGATAGTCCAACCTAGCTGCCGAAAGTGACTTAGAGCCAGGATCTGGATATTTGTAGCAGTCATCTTACGTCATATGGCAGCCTGAGATTCCTTGATGGATGCCCAATAGTCAAACCTAGCTGCCGGAAGTGACTTCGAGCCAAATCTTGAGATTTGTAGCAGTCATCTAAAGGCATATGGCAGCCTTACGGTCATTGATGGATGCCCGATAGTCCAACCTGGCTGCCGGAAGTGACTTAGAGCCGAGATCTTGAGATCTGTAGCAGTCATCTAAAGGCATATGGCAGCCTTACGGTCATTGATGGATGCCCGATAGTCCAACCTGGCTGCCGGAAGTGACTTAGAGCCGGGATCAGGATATTTGTAGCAGTCATCTTACGTCATATGGCAGCCTTAGGGTCCTTGATGGATGCCCAATAGTCCAACCTAGCTACCGGAAGTGACTTAGAGCCGGGATCTGGATAATTGTAGCAGTCGTCTTAAGTCATATGGCAGCCTAAAATTCCTTGATGGATGCCCAATAGTCAAACCTAGCTGCCGGAAGTGACTTAGAGCCGAGATCCTGAGATTTGTAGCAGTCATCTAAAGGCATATGGCAACCTTACGGTCATTGATGGATGCCCGATAGTCCAACCTAGCTGTCGGAAGTGACTTAGAGCCGGGATCGTGAGATTTGTAGCAGTCATCTAAAGGCATATGGCAGCCTTACGGTCATTGATGGATGCTCGATAGTCCAACCTAGCTGCCGAAAGTGACTTAGAGCCGGGATCTGGATATTTGTAGCAGTCATCTTACGTCATATGGCAGCCTAAGATTCCTTGATGGATGCCCAATAGTCAAACCTAGCTGCCGGAAGTGACTTAGAGCCGAGATCTTGAGATCTGTAGCAGTCATCTAAAGGCATATGGCAGCCTTACGGTCATTGATGGATGCCCGATAGTCCAACCTGGCTGCCGGAAGTGACTTAGAGCCGGGATCAGGATATTTGTAGCAGTCATCTTACGTCATATGGCAGCCTAAGATTCCTTGATGGATGCCCGATAGTCCAACCTGGCTGCCTTAAGTGACTTAGCTAGCTGATCTTGAGATTTGTAGCAGTCATCTAAAGGCATATGGCAGCCTTACGGTCATTGATGGATGCACGATAGTCCAACCTAGCTGCCGAAAGTGACTTAGAGCCAGGATCTGGATATTTGTAGCAGTCATCTTACGTCATATGGCAGCCAAAGATTCCTTGATGGATGCCCAATAGTCAAACCTAGCTGCCGGAAGTGACTTCGAGCCAAATCTTGAGATTTGTAGCAGTCATCTAAAGGCATATGGCAGCCTTACGGTCATTGATGGATGCCCGATAGTCCAACCTAGCTGTCGGAAGTGGCTTAGAGCCGTGATCGTGAGATTTGTAGCAGTCATCTAAAGGCATATGGCCGCCTTACGGTCATTGATGGATGCCCGATAGTCCAACCTAGCTGCCGAAAGTGACTTAGAGCCGGGTTCTGGATATTTTTAGCAGTCATCTTACGTCATATGGCAGCCTAAGATTCCTTGATGGATGCCAAATAGTCCAACCTAGCTGCCCGAAGTGACTCAAAGCCAGGATCTGGATATTTGTAGCAGTCATCTTACGTCATATGGCAGCCTAAGATTCCTTGATGGATGCCCAATAGTCAAACCTAGCTGCCGGAAGTGACTTCGAGCCAAATCTTGAGATTTGTAGCAGTCATCTAAAGGCATATGGCAGCCTTACGGTCATTGATGGATGCCCGATAGTCCAACCTAGCTGTCGGAAGTGACTTATAGCCGAGATCTTGAGATTTGTAGCAGTCATCTAAAGGCATATGGCATCCTTACGGTCATTGATGGATGCCCGATAGTCCAACCTGGCTGCCGGAAGTGACTTAGAGCCGAGATCTTGAGATTTGTAGCAGTCATCTAAAGGCATATGGCAGCCTTACGGTCATTGATGGCTGCCCGATAGTCCAACCTGGCTGCCGGAAGTGACTTAGAGCCAGGATCTGGATATTTGTAGCAGTTATCTTACGTCATATGGCAGCCTAAGATTCGTTGATGGATGCCTAGTAGTCCAACCTAGCTGCCGGAAGTGACTTAGAGCCGAGATCTTGAGATTTGTAGCAGTCATCTTAAGTCATATAACAGCCTTAGGGTCCTTGATGGATGCCCGATAGCCCAATCTAGCTGCCGGAAATGACTTAGAGCCGTCTCGATGAGACTTACAACAGCCATCTTAAGTCATCTTAAGCCATCTTACTTAGAGCCGGGATCTTGAGATTTTTAGTAGTCATCTTAAGTCATATGGCAGCCTAAGATTCCTTGATGGATGCCCAATAGTCCAACCTAGCTGCCGGAAGTGACTTAGAGCCGAGATCTTGTGATTTGTAGCAGTCATCTTACGTCATATGGCAGCCTAAGATTCCTTGATGGATGCCCAATAGTCAAACCTAGCTGCCGGAAGTGACTTAGAGCCGAGATCTTGAGATTTGTAGCAGTCATCTAAAGGCATATGGCAGCCTTACGGTCATTGATGGATGCACGATAGTCCAACCTAGCTGCCGAAAGTGACTTAGAGCCGGGATCTGGATATTTGTAGCAGTCATCTTACGTCATATGGCAGCCTAAGATTCCTTGATGGATGCCAAATAGTCCAACCTAGCTGCCGGAAGTGACTTATAGCCGAGATCTTTAGATTTGTAGCACTCATCTAAAGGCATATGGCAGCCTTACGGTCATTGATGGATGCCCGATAGTCCAACCTGGCTGCCTTAAGTGACTTAGAGCCGTCTCGGTGAGACTTGCAACAGTTATCTTAAGTCATTTTAAGCCATCTTACTTTAAACTATCTGCCGGAAGTGACTTAGTCCCGGGATCTTAAGATTTTTAGCAGTCATTTTATTTGTAGCAGTCATCTTAAGTCATATGGCAGCCTTAGGGTCCTTGATGGATGCCCAATAGTCCAACCTAGCTACCGGAAGTGACTTAGAGCCGGGATCTGGATATTTGTAGCAGTCGTCTTAAGTCATATGGCAGCCTAAAATTCCTTGATGGATGCCCAATAGTCAAACCTAGCTGCCGGAAGTGACTTAGAGCCGAGATCTTGAGATTTGTAGCAGTCATCTAAAGGCATATGGCAGCCTTACGGTCATTGATGGATGCCCGATAGTCCAACCTAGCTGCCGAAAGTGACTTAGAGCCGGGATCTGGATATTTGTAGCAGTCATCTAAAGGCATATGGCAGCCTTACGGTCATTGATGGATGCCCGATAGTCCAACCTAGCTACCGAAAGTGACTTAGAGCTGGGATCTGGATATTTGTAGCAGTCATCTTACGTCATATGGCAGCCTAAGATTTCTTGATGGATGCCAAATAGTCCAACCTAGCTGCCGGAAGTGACTTATAGCCGAGATCTTTAGATTTGTAGCAGTCATCTAAAGGCATATGGCAGCCTTACGGTCATTGATGGATGCCCGATAGTCCAACCTGGCTGCCTTAAGTGACTTAGAGCCGTCTCGGTGAGACTTGCAACAGTTATCTTAAGTCATTTTAAGCCATCTTACTTTAAACTATCTGCCGGAAGTGACTTAGTCCCGGGATCTTAAGATTTTTAGCAGTCATTTTAAGTCATATGGCAGCTTTACGGTCCTTGATGGATGCCCAATAGTCCAACCTAGCTGCCGGAAGTGACTTAGAGTCATGATCTGGATATTTGTAGCAGTCATTTTACGTCATATGGCAGCCTAAGATTCCTTGATGGGTGCCTAGTAGTCCAACCTAGCTGCCGGAAGTGACTTAGAGCCGAGATCCTGAGATTTGTAGCAGTCATCTAATGGCATATGGCAGCCTTACGGTCATTGATGGATGCCCGATAGTCCAACCTGGCTGCCTTAAGTGACTTAGAGCCGTCTCGGTGAGACTTGCAACAGTTATCTTAAGTCATTTTAAGCCATCTTACTCCAAACTATCTGCCGGAAGTGACTTAGTCCCGGGATCTTAAGATTTTTAGCAGTCATTTTAAGTCATATGGCAGCTTTACGGTCCTTGATGGATGCCCAATAGTCCAACCTAGCTGTCGGAAGTGACTTAGAGCCGGGATCTTGAGATTTGTAGCAATTATCTAAAGGCATATGGCAGCCTAAGATTCCTTGATGGATGCCCAATAGTCCAACCTAGCTGCCGGAAGTGACTTAGAGCCGAGATCTTGAGATTTGTTGCAGTCATCTTAAGTCATATGGCAGCCTTACGGTCATTGATGGATGCCCGATAGTCCAACCTAGCTGTCGGAAGTGACTTAGAGCCGGGATCGTGAGATTTGTAGCAGTCATCTAAAGGCATATGGCCGCCTTACGGTCATTGATGGATGCCCGATAGTCCAACCTAGCTGCCGAAAGTGACTTAGAGCCGGGTTCTGGATATTTTTAGCAGTCATCTTACGTCATATGGCAGCCTAAGATTCCTTGATGGATGCCAAATAGTCCAACCTAGCTGCCGGAAGTGACTTAGAGCCAGGATCTGGATATTTGTAGCAGTCATCTTACGTCATATGGCAGCCTAAGATTCCTTGATGGATGCCCAATAGTCAAACCTAGCTGCCGGAAGTGACTTCGAGCCAAATCTTGAGATTTGTAGCAGTCATCTAAAGGCATATGGCAGCCTTACGGTCATTGATGGATGCCCGATAGTCCAACCTGGCTGCCGGAAGTGACTTAGAGCCGAGATCTTGAGATCTGTAGCAGTCATCTAAAGGCATATGGCAGCCTTACGGTCATTGATGGATGCCCGATAGTCCAACCTGGCTGCCGGAAGTGACTTAGAGCCGGGATCTGGATATTTGTAGCAGTCATGTTACGTCATATGGCAGCCTAAGATTCCTTGATGGATGCCCGATAGTCCAACCTGGCTGCCTTAAGTGACTTAGCTAGCTGATCTTGAGATTTGTAGCAGTCATCTAAAGGCATATGGCAGCCTTACGGTCATTGATGGATGCACGATAGTCCAACCTAGCTGCCGAAAGTGACTTAGAGCCAGGATCTGGATATTTGTAGCAGTCATCTTACGTCATATGGCAGCCAAAGATTCCTTGATGGATGCCCAATAGTCAAACCTAGCTGCCGGAAGTGACTTCGAGCCAAATCTTGAGATTTGTAGCAGTCATCTAAAGGCATATGGCAGCCTTACGGTCATTGATGGATGCCCGATAGTCCAACCTAGCTGTCGGAAGTGGCTTAGAGCCGTGATCGTGAGATTTGTAGCAGTCATCTAAAGGCATATGGCCGCCTTACGGTCATTGATGGATGCCCGATAGTCCAACCTAGCTGCCGAAAGTGACTTAGAGCCGGGTTCTGGATATTTTTAGCAGTCATCTTACGTCATATGGCAGCCTAAGATTCCTTGATGGATGCCAAATAGTCCAACCTAGCTGCCGGAAGTGACTTAAAGCCAGGATCTGGATATTTGTAGCAGTCATCTTACGTCATATGGCAGCCTAAGATTCCTTGATGGATGCCCAATAGTCAAACCTAGCTGCCGGAAGTGACTTAGAGCCAAATCTTGAGATTTGTAGCAGTCATCTAAAGCCATATGGCAGCCTTACGGTCATTGATGGATGCCCGATAGTCCAACCTAGCTGTCGGAAGTGACTTATAGCCGAGATCTTGAGATTTGTAGCAGTCATCTAAAGGCATATGGCAGCCTTACGGTCATTGATGGATGCCCGATAGTCCAACCTGGCTGCCGGAAGTGACTTAGAGCCGAGATCTTGAGATTTGTAGCAGTCATCTAAAGGCATATGGCAGCCTTACGGTCATTGATGGATGCCCGATAGTCCAACCTAGCTGTCGGAAGTGACTTATAGCCGAGATCTTGAGATTTGTAGCAGTCATCTAAAGGCATATGGCAGCCTTACGGTCATTGATGGATGCCCGATAGTCCAACCTGGCTGCCGGAAGTGACTTAGAGGCGAGATCTTGAGATTTGTAGCAGTCATCTAAAGGCATATGGCAGCCTTACGGTCATTGATGGATGCCCGATAGTCCAACCTAGCTGCCGGAAATGACTTAGAGCCGTCTCGATGAGACTTACAACAGCCATCTTAAGTCATCTTAAGCCATCTTACTTAGAGCCGGGATCTTGAGATTTTTAGTAGTCATCTTAAGTCATATGGCAGCCTAAGATTCCTTGATGGATGCCAAATAGTCCAACCTAGCTGCCGGAAGTGACTTATAGCCGAGATCTTTAGATTTGTAGCAGTCATCTAAAGGCATATGGCAGCCTTACGGTCATTGATGGATGCCCGATAGTCCAACCTGGCTGCCGGAAGTGACTTAGAGCCGAGATCTTGAGATTTGTAGCAGTCATCTAAAGGCATATGGCAGCCTTACGGTCATTGATGGCTGCCCGATAGTCCAACCTGGCTGCCGGAAGTGACTTAGAGCCGGGATCTGGATATTTGTAGCAGTTATCTTACGTCATATGGCAGCCTAAGATTCGTTGATGGATGCCTAGTAGTCCAACCTAGCTGCCGGAAGTGACTTAGAGCCGAGATCTTGAGATTTGTAGCAGTCATCTTAAGTCATATAACAGCCTTAGGGTCCTTGATGGATGCCCGATAGCCCAATCTAGCTGCCGGAAATGACTTAGAGCCGTCTCGATGAGACTTACAACAGCCATCTTAAGTCATCTTAAGCCATCTTACTTAGAGCCGGGATCTTGAGATTTTTAGTAGTCATCTTAAGTCATATGGCAGCCTAAGATTCCTTGATGGATGCCCAATAGTCCAACCTAGCTGCCGGAAGTGACTTAGAGCCGAGATCTTGTGATTTGTAGCAGTCATCTTAAGTCATATGGCAGCTTTACGGTCCTTGATGGATGCCCAATAGTCCAACCTAGCTGGCGGAAGTGACTTAGAGCCGGGATCTTGAGATTTGTAGCAATCATCTAAAGGCATATGGCAGCCTAAGATTCCTTGATGGATGCCCAATAGTCCAACCTAGCTCCCGGAAGTGACTTAGAGCCGAGAACTTGAGATTTGTAGCAGTCATCTTAAGTCATATGGCAGCCTTAGGGTCCTTGATGGATGCCCAATAGTCCAACCTAGCTACCGAAAGTGACTTAGAGCCGGGATCTGGATATTTGTAGCAGTCGTCTTAAGTCATATGGCAGCCTAAAATTCCTTGATGGATGCCCAATAGTCAAACCTAGCTGCCGGAAGTGACTTAGAGCCGAGATCCTGAGATTTGTAGCAGTCATCTAAAGGCATATGGCAGCCTTACGGTCATTGATGGATGCCCGATAGTCCAACCTAGCTGCCGAAAGTGACTTAGAGCCGGGATCTGGATATTTGTAGCAGTCATCTAAAGGCATATGGCAGCCTTACGGTCATTGATGGATGCCCGATAGTCCAACCTAGCTGCCGAAAGTGACTTAGAGCCGGGATCTGGATATTTGTAGCAGTCATCTTACGTCATATGGCAGCCTAAGATTCCTTGATGGATGCCAAATAGTCCAACCTAGCTGCCGGAAGTGACTTATAGCCGAGATCTTTAGATTTGTAGCAGTCATCTAAAGGCATATGGCAGCCTTACGGTCATTGATGGATGCCCGATAGTCCAACCTGGCTGCCGGAAGTAACTTAGAGCCGGGATCTGGATATTTGTAGCAGTCATCTTACGTTATATGGCAGCCTAAGATTCCTTGATGGATTCCTAGTAGTCCAACCTAGTTGCCGGAAGTGACTTAGAGCCGAGATCTTGAGATTTGTAGCAGTCATCTTAAGTCATATGGCAGCCTAAGATTCCTTGATGGATGCCCAATAGTCCAACCTAGCTGCCGGAAGTGACTTAGAGCCGAGATGCTGAGATTTGTAGCAATCATCTAAAGGCATATGGCAGCCTAAGATTCCTTGATGGATGCCCAATAGTCCAACCTAGCTGCCGGAAGTGACTTAGAGCCGAGAACTTGAGATTTGTAGCAGTCATCTTAAGTCATATGGCAGCCTTAGGGTCCTTGATGGATGCCCAATAGTCCAACCTAGCTACCGGAAGTGACTTAGAGCCGGGATCTGGATAATTGTAGCAGTCGTCTTAAGTCATATGGCAGCCTAAAATTCCTTGATGGATGCCCAATAGTCAAACCTAGCTGCCGGAAGTGACTTAGAGCCGAGATCCTGAGATTTGTAGCAGTCATCTAAAGGCATATGGCAACCTTACGGTCATTGATGGATGCCCGATAGTCCAACCTAGCTGTCGGAAGTGACTTAGAGCCGGGATCGTGAGATTTGTAGCAGTCATCTAAAGGCATATGGCAGCCTTACGGTCATTGATGGATGCTCGATAGTCCAACCTAGCTGCCGAAAGTGACTTAGAGCCGGGATCTGGATATTTGTAGCAGTCATCTTACGTCATATGGCAGCCTAAGATTCCTTGATGGATGCCCAATAGTCAAACCTAGCTGCCGGAAGTGACTTAGAGCCGAGATCTTGAGATTTGTAGCAGTCATCTAAAGGCATATGGCAGCCTTACGGTCATTGATGAATGCACGATAGTCCAACCTAGCTGCCGAAAGTGACTTAGAGCCAGGATCTGGATATTTGTAGCAGTCATCTTACGTCATATGGCAGCCTAAGATTCCTTGATGGATGCCCAATAGTCAAACCTAGCTGCCGGAAGTGACTTCGAGCCAAATCTTGAGATTTGCAGCAGTCATCTAAAGGCATATGGCAGCCTTACGGTCATTGATGGATGCCCGATAGTCCAACCTAGCTGCCGAAAGTGACTTAGAGCCGGGATCTGGATATTTGTAGCAGTCATCTTACGTCATATGGCAGCCTAAGATTCCTTGATGGATGCCAAATAGTCCAACCTAGCTGCCGGAAGTGACTTATAGCCGAGATCTTTAGATTTGTAGCAGTCATCTAAAGGCATATGGCAGCCTTACGGTCATTGATGGATGCCCGACAGTCCAACCTGGCTGCCGGAAGTGACTTAGAGCCGGGATCTGGATATTTGTAGCAGTCATCTAAAGGCATATGGCAGCCTTACGGTCATTGATGGCTGCCCGATAGTCCAACCTGGCTGCCGGAAGTGATTTAGAGCCGGGATCTGGATATTTGTAGCAGTTATCTTACGTCATATGGCAGCCTAAGATTCGTTGATGGATGCCTAGTAGTCCAACCTAGCTGCCGGAAGTGACTTAGAGCCGAGATCTTGAGATTTGTAGCAGTCATCTTAAGTCATATAACAGCCTTAGGGTCCTTGATGGATGCCCGATAGCCCAATCTAGCTGCCGGAAATGACTTAGAGCCGTCTCGATGAGACTTACAACAGCCATCTTAAGTCATCTTAAGCCATCTTACTTAGAGCCGGGATCTTGAGATTTTTAGTAGTCATCTTAAGTCATATGGCAGCCTAAGATTCCTTGATGGATGCCCAATAGTCCAACCTAGCTGCCGGAAGTGACTTAGAGCCGAGATCTTGTGATTTGTAGCAGTCATCTTAAGTCATATGGCAGCTTTACGGTCCTTGATGGATGCCCAATAGTCCAACCTGGCTGCCGGAAGTGACTTAGAGCCGGGATCTGGATATTTGTAGCAGTCATCTAAAGGCATATGGCAGCCTTACGGTCATTGATGGCTGCCCGATAGTCCAACCTGGCTGCCGGAAGTGACTTAGAGCCGGGATCTGGATATTTGTAGCAGTTATCTTACGTCATATGGCAGCCTAAGATTCGTTGATGGATGCCTAGTAGTCCAACCTAGCTGCCGGAAGTGACTTAGAGCCGAGATCTTGTGATTTGTAGCAGTCATCTAAAGGCATATGGCAGCCTTACGGTCATTGATGGATGCCCGATAGTCCAACTTAGCTGTCGGAAGTGACTTATAGCCGAGATCTTGAGATTTGTAGCAGTCATCTAAAGGCATATGGCAGCCTTACGGTCATTGATGGATGCCCGATAGTCCAACCTGGCTGCCGGAAGTGACTTAGAGCCGAGATCTTGAGATTTGTAGCAGTCATCTAAAGGCATATGGCAGCCTTACGGTCATTGATGGCTGCCCGATAGTCCAACCTGGCTGCCGGAAGTGACTTAGAGCCGGGATCTGGATATTTGTAGCAGTTATCTTACGTCATATGGCAGCCTAAGATTCGTTGATGGATGCCTAGTAGTCCAACCTAGCTGCCGGAAGTGACTTAGAGCCGAGATCTTGAGATTTGTAGCAGTCATCTTAAGTCATATAACAGCCTTAGGGTCCTTGATGGATGCCCGATAGCCCAATCTAGCTGCCGGAAATGACTTAGAGCCGTCTCGATGAGACTTACAACAGCCATCTTAAGTCATCTTAAGCCATCTTACTTAGAGCCGGGATCTTGAGATTTTTAGTAGTCATCTTAAGTCATATGGCAGCCTAAGACTCCTTGATGGATGCCCAATAGTCCAACCTAGCTGCCGGAAGTGACTTAGAGCCGAGATCTTGAGATTTGTAGCAGTCATCTAAAGGCATATGGCAGCCTTACGGTCATTGATGGATGCACGATAGTCCAACCTAGCTGCCGAAAGTGACTTAGAGCCAGGATCGTGAGATTTGTAGCAGTCATCTAAAGGCATATGGCAGCCTTACGGTCATTGATGGATGCCCGATAGTCCAACCTAGCTGCCGAAAGTGACTTAGAGCCGGGATCTGGATATTTGTAGCAGTCATCTTACCTCATATGGCAGCCTAAGATTCCTTGATGGATGCCAAATAGTCCAACCTAGCTGCCGGAAGTGACTTATAGCCGAGATCTTTAGATTTGTATCAGTCATCTAAAGGCATATGGCAGCCTTACGGTCATTGATGGATGCCCGACAGTCCAACCTGGCTGCCGGAAGTGACTTAGAGCCGGGATCTGGATATTTGTAGCAGTCATCTAAAGGCATATGGCAGCCTTACGGTCATTGATGGCTGCCCGATAGTCCAACCTGGCTGCCGGAAGTGACTGAGAGCCGGGATCTGGATATTTGTAGCAGTTATCTTACGTCATATGGCAGCCTAAGATTCGTTGATGGATGCCTAGTAGTCCAACCTAGCTGCCGGAAGTGACTTAGAGCCGAGATCTTGTGATTTGTAGCAGTCATCTAAAGGCATATGGCAGCCTTACGGTCATTGATGGATGCCCGATAGTCCAACCTAGCTGTCGGAAGTGACTTATAGCCGAGATCTTGAGATTTGTAGCAGTCATCTAAAGGCATATGGCAGCCTTACGGTCATTGATGGATGCCCGATAGTCCAACCTGGCTGCCGGAAGTGACTTAGAGCCGGGATCGTGAGATTTGTAGCAGTCATCTAAAGGCATATGGCAGCCTTACGGTCATTGATGGATGCTCGATAGTCCAACCTAGCTGCCGAAAGTGACTTAGAGCCGGGATCTGGATATTTGTAGCAGTCATCTTACGTCATATGGCAGCCTAAGATTCCTTGATGGATGCCCAATAGTCAAACCTAGCTGCCGGAAGTGACTTAGAGCCAAGATCTTGAGATTTGTAGCAGTCATCTAAAGGCATATGGCAGCCTTACGGTCATTGATGGATGCACGATAGTCCAACCTAGCTGCCGAAAGTGACTTAGAGCCAGGATCTGGATATTTGTAGCAGTCATCTTACGTCATATGGCAGCCTAAGATTCCTTGATGGATGCCCAATAGTCAAACCTAGCTGCCGGAAGTGACTTCGAGCCAAATCTTGAGATTTGCAGCAGTCATCTAAAGGCATATGGCAGCCTTACGGTCATTGATGGATGCCCGATAGTCCAACCTAGCTGTCGGAAGTGACTTAGAGCCGGGATCGTGAGATTTGTAGCAGTCATCTAAAGGCATATGGCAGCCTTACGGTCATTGATGGATGCCCGACAGTCCAACCTGGCTGCCGGAAGTGACTTAGAGCCGGGATCTGGATATTTGTAGCAGTCATCTAAAGGCATATGGCAGCCTTACGGTCATTGATGGCTGCCCGATAGTCCAACCTGGCTGCCGGAAGTGATTTAGAGCCGGGATCTGGATATTTGTAGCAGTTATCTTACGTCATATGGCAGCCTAAGATTCGTTGATGGATGCCTAGTAGTCCAACCTAGCTGCCGGAAGTGACTTAGAGCCGAGATCTTGAGATTTGTAGCAGTCATCTTAAGTCATATAACAGCCTTAGGGTCCTTGATGGATGCCCGATAGCCCAATCTAGCTGCCGGAAATGACTTAGAGCCGTCTCGATGAGACTTACAACAGCCATCTTAAGTCATCTTAAGCCATCTTACTTAGAGCCGGGATCTTGAGATTTTTAGTAGTCATCTTAAGTCATATGGCAGCCTAAGATTCCTTGATGGATGCCCAATAGTCCAACCTAGCTGCCGGAAGTGACTTAGAGCCGAGATCTTGTGATTTGTAGCAGTCATCTTAAGTCATATGGCAGCTTTACGGTCCTTGATGGATGCCCAATAGTCCAACCTGGCTGCCGGAAGTGACTAAGAGCCGGGATCTGGATATTTGTAGCAGTCATCTAAAGGCATATGGCAGCCTTACGGTCATTGATGGCTGCCCGATAGTCCAACCTGGCTGCCGGAAGTGACTTAGAGCCGGGATCTGGATATTTGTAGCAGTTATCTTACGTCATATGGCAGCCTAAGATTCGTTGATGGATGCCTAGTAGTCCAACCTAGCTGCCGGAAGTGACTTAGAGCCGAGATCTTGTGATTTGTAGCAGTCATCTAAAGGCATATGGCAGCCTTACGGTCATTGATGGATGCCCGATAGTCCAACTTAGCTGTCGGAAGTGACTTATAGCCGAGATCTTGAGATTTGTAGCAGTCATCTAAAGGCATATGGCAGCCTTACGGTCATTGATGGATGCCCGATAGTCCAACCTGGCTGCCGGAAGTGACTTAGAGCCGAGATCTTGAGATTTGTAGCAGTCATCTAAAGGCATATGGCAGCCTTACGGTCATTGATGGCTGCCCGATAGTCCAACCTGGCTGCCGGAAGTGACTTAGAGCCGGGATCTGGATATTTGTAGCAGTTATCTTACGTCATATGGCAGCCTAAGATTCGTTGATGGATGCCTAGTAGTCCAACCTAGCTGCCGGAAGTGACTTAGAGCCGAGATCTTGAGATTTGTAGCAGTCATCTTAAGTCATATAACAGCCTTAGGGTCCTTGATGGATGCCCGATAGCCCAATCTAGCTGCCGGAAATGACTTAGAGCCGTCTCGATGAGACTTACAACAGCCATCTTAAGTCATCTTAAGCCATCTTACTTAGAGCCGGGATCTTGAGATTTTAAGTAGTCATCTTAAGTCATATGGCAGCCTAAGATTCCTTGATGGATGCCCAATAGTCCAACCTAGCTGCCGGAAGTGACTTAGAGCCGAGATCTTGAGATTTGTAGCAGTCATCTAAAGGCATATGGCAGCCTTACGGTCATTGATGGATGCACGATAGTCCAACCTAGCTGCCGAAAGTGACTTAGAGCCGGGATCGTGAGATTTGTAGCAGTCATCTAAAGGCATATGGCAGCCTTACGGTCATTGATGGATGCCCGATAGTCCAACCTAGCTGCCGAAAATGACTTAGAGCCGGGATCTGGATATTTGTAGCAGTCATCTTACCTCATATGGCAGCCTAAGATTCCTTGATGGATGCCAAATAGTCCAACCTAGCTGCCGGAAGTGACTTATAGCCGAGATCTTTAGATTTGTAGCAGTCATCTAAAGGCATATGGCAGCCTTACGGTCATTGATGGATGCCCGACAGTCCAACCTGGCTGCCGGAAGTGACTTAGAGCCGGGATCTGGATATTTGTAGCAGTCATCTAAAGGCATATGGCAGCCTTACGGTCATTGATGGCTGCCCGATAGTCCAACCTGGCTGCCGGAAGTGACTTAGAGCCGGGATCTGGATATTTGTAGCAGTTATCTTACGTCATATGGCAGCCTAAGATTCGTTGATGGATGCCTAGTAGTCCAACCTAGCTGCCGGAAGTGACTTAGAGCCGAGATCTTGTGATTTGTAGCAGTCATCTAAAGGCATATGGCAGCCTTACGGTCATTGATGGATGCCCGATAGTCCAACTTAGCTGTCGGAAGTGACTTATAGCCGAGATCTTGAGATTTGTAGCAGTCATCTAAAGGCATATGGCAGCCTTACGGTCATTGATGGATGCCCGATAGTCCAACCTGGCTGCCGGAAGTGACTTAGAGCCGAGATCTTGAGATTTGTAGCAGTCATCTAAAGGCATATGGCAGCCTTACGGTCATTGATGGCTGCCCGATAGTCCAACCTGGCTGCCGGAAGTGACTTAGAGCCGGGATCTGGATATTTGTAGCAGTTATCTTACGTCATATGGCAGCCTAAGATTCGTTGATGGATGCCTAGTAGTCCAACCTAGCTGCCGGAAGTGACTTAGAGCCGAGATCTTGAGATTTGTAGCAGTCATCTTAAGTCATATAACAGCCTTAGGGTCCTTGATGGATGCCCGATAGCCCAATCTAGCTGCCGGAAATGACTTAGAGCCGTCTCGATGAGACTTACAACAGCCATCTTAAGTCATCTTAAGCCATCTTACTTAGAGCCGGGATCTTGAGATTTTAAGTAGTCATCTTAAGTCATATGGCAGCCTAAGATTCCTTGATGGATGCCCAATAGTCCAACCTAGCTGCCGGAAGTGACTTAGAGCCGAGATCTTGAGATTTGTAGCAGTCATCTAAAGGCATATGGCAGCCTTACGGTCATTGATGGATGCACGATAGTCCAACCTAGCTGCCGAAAGTGACTTAGAGCCGGGATCGTGAGATTTGTAGCAGTCATCTAAAGGCATATGGCAGCCTTACGGTCATTGATGGATGCCCGATAGTCCAACCTAGCTGCCGAAAATGACTTAGAGCCGGGATCTGGATATTTGTAGCAGTCATCTTACCTCATATGGCAGCCTAAGATTCCTTGATGGATGCCAAATAGTCCAACCTAGCTGCCGGAAGTGACTTATAGCCGAGATCTTTAGATTTGTAGCAGTCATCTAAAGGCATATGGCAGCCTTACGGTCATTGATGGATGCCCGACAGTCCAACCTGGCTGCCGGAAGTGACTTAGAGCCGGGATCTGGATATTTGTAGCAGTCATCTAAAGGCATATGGCAGCCTTACGGTCATTGATGGCTGCCCGATAGTCCAACCTGGCTGCCGGAAGTGACTTAGAGCCGGGATCTGGATATTTGTAGCAGTTATCTTACGTCATATGGCAGCCTAAGATTCGTTGATGGATGCCTAGTAGTCCAACCTAGCTGCCGGAAGTGACTTAGAGCCGAGATCTTGTGATTTGTAGCAGTCATCTAAAGGCATATGGCAGCCTTACGGTCATTGATGGATGCCCGATAGTCCAACCTAGCTGTCGGAAGTGACTTATAGCCGAGATCTTGAGATTTGTAGCAGTCATCTAAAGGCATATGGCATCCTTACGGTCATTGATGGATGCCCGATAGTCCAACCTGGCTGCCGGAAGTGACTTAGAGCCGGGATCGTGAGATTTGTAGCAGTCATCTAAAGGCATATGGCAGCCTTACGGTCATTGATGGATGCTCGATAGTCCAACCTAGCTGCCGAAAGTGACTTAGAGCCGGGATCTGGATATTTGTAGCAGTCATCTTACGTCATATGGCAGCCTAAGATTCCTTGATGGATGCCCAATAGTCAAACCTAGCTGCCGGAAGTGACTTAGAGCCGAGATCTTGAGATTTGTAGCAGTCATCTAAAGGCATATGGCAGCCTTACGGTCATTGATGGATGCACGATAGTCCAACCTAGCTGCCGAAAGTGACTTAGAGCCAGGATCTGGATATTTGTAGCAGTCATCTTACGTCATATGGCAGCCTAAGATTCCTTGATGGATGCCCAATAGTCAAACCTAGCTGCCGGAAGTGACTTCGAGCCAAATCTTGAGATTTGCAGCAGTCATCTAAAGGCATATGGCAGCCTTACGGTCATTGATGGATGCCCGATAGTCCAACCTAGCTGTCGGAAGTGACTTAGAGCCGGGATCGTGAGATTTGTAGCAGTCATCTAAAGGCATATGGCAGCCTTACGGTCATTGATGGATGCCCGATAGTCCAACCTAGCTGCCGAAAGTGACTTAGAGCCGGGATCTGGATATTTGTAGCAGTCATCTTACGTCATATGGCAGCCTAAGATTCCTTGATGGATGCCAAATAGTCCAACCTAGCTGCCGGAAGTGACTTATAGCCGAGATCTTTAGATTTGTAGCAGTCATCTAAAGGCATATGGCAGCCTTACGGTCATTGATGGATGCCCGACAGTCCAACCTGGCTGCCGGAAGTGACTTAGAGCCGGGATCTGGATATTTGTAGCAGTCATCTAAAGGCATATGGCAGCCTTACGGTCATTGATGGCTGCCCGATAGTCCAACCTGGCTGCCGGAAGTGACTTAGAGCCGGGATCTGGATATTTGTAGCAGTTATCTTACGTCATATGGCAGCCTAAGATTCGTTGATGGATGCCTAGTAGTCCAACCTAGCTGCCGGAAGTGACTTAGAGCCGAGATCTTGAGATTTGTAGCAGTCATCTTAAGTCATATAACAGCCTTAGGGTCCTTAATGGATGCCCGATAGCCCAATCTAGCTGCCAAAAATGACTTAGAGCCGTCTCGATGAGACTTACAACAGCCATTTTAAGTCATCTTAAGCCATCTTACTTAGAGCCGGGATCTTGAGATTTTTAGTAGTCATCTTAAGTCATATGGCAGCCTAAGATTCCTTGATGGATGCCCAATAGTCCAACCTAGCTGCCGGAAGTGACTTAGAGCCGAGATCTTGTGATTTGTAGCTGTCATCTTAAGTCATATGGCAGCTTTACGGTCCTTGATGGATGCCCAATAGTCCAACCTGGCTGCCGGAAGTGACTTAGAGCCGGGATCTGGATATTTGTAGCAGTCATCTAAAGGCATATGGCAGCCTTACGGTCATTGATGGCTGCCCGATAGTCCAACCTGGCTGCCGGAAGTGACTTAGAGCCGGGATCTGGATATTTGTAGCAGTTATCTTACGTCATATGGCAGCCTAAGATTCGTTGATGGATGCCTAGTAGTCCAACCTAGCTGCCGGAAGTGACTTAGAGCCGAGATCTTGTGATTTGTAGCAGTCATCTAAAGGCATATGGCAGCCTTACGGTCATTGATGGATGCCCGATAGTCCAACTTAGCTGTCGGAAGTGACTTATAGCCGAGATCTTGAGATTTGTAGCAGTCATCTAAAGGCATATGGCAGCCTTACGGTCATTGATGGATGCCCGATAGTCCAACCTGGCTGCCGGAAGTGACTTAGAGCCGAGATCTTGAGATTTGTAGCAGTCATCTAAAGGCATATGGCAGCCTTACGGTCATTGATGGCTGCCCGATAGTCCAACCTGGCTGCCGGAAGTGACTTAGAGCCGGGATCTGGATATTTGTAGCAGTTATCTTACGTCATATGGCAGCCTAAGATTCGTTGATGGATGCCTAGTAGTCCAACCTAGCTGCCGGAAGTGACTTAGAGCCGAGATCTTGAGATTTGTAGCAGTCATCTTAAGTCATATAACAGCCTTAGGGTCCTTGATGGATGCCCGATAGCCCAATCTAGCTGCCGGAAATGACTTAGAGCCGTCTCGATGAGACTTACAACAGCCATCTTAAGTCATCTTAAGCCATCTTACTTAGAGCCGGGATCTTGAGATTTTTAGTAGTCATCTTAAGTCATATGGCAGCCTAAGATTCCTTGATGGATGCCCAATAGTCCAACCTAGCTGCCGGAAGTGACTTAGAGCCGAGATCTTGAGATTTGTAGCAGTCATCTAAAGGCATATGGCAGCCTTACGGTCATTGATGGATGCACGATAGTCCAACCTAGCTGCCGAAAGTGACTTAGAGCCAGGATCTGGATATTTGTAGCAGTCATCTTACGTCATATGGCAGCCTAAGATTCCTTGATGGATGCCCAATAGTCAAACCTAGCTGCCGGAAGTGACTTCGAGCCAAATCTTGAGATTTGCAGCAGTCATCTAAAGGCATATGGCAGCCTTACGGTCATTGATGGATGCCCGATAGTCCAACCTAGCTGTCGGAAGTGACTTAGAGCCGGGATCGTGAGATTTGTAGCAGTCATCTAAAGGCATATGGCAGCCTTACGGTCATTGATGGATGCCCGATAGTCCAACCTAGCTGCCGAAAGTGACTTAGAGCCGGGATCTGGATATTTGTAGCAGTCATCTTACGTCATATGGCAGCCTAAGATTCCTTGATGGATGCCAAATAGTCCAACCTAGCTGCCGGAAGTGACTTATAACCGAGATCTTTAGATTTGTAGCAGTCATCTAAAGGCATATGGCAGCCTTACGGTCATTGATGGATGCCCGACAGTCCAACCTGGCTGCCGGAAGTGACTTAGAGCCGGGATCTGGATATTTGTAGCAGTCATCTAAAGGCATATGGCAGCCTTACGGTCATTGATGGCTGCCCGATAGTCCAACCTGGCTGCCGGAAGTGACTTAGAGCCGGGATCTGGATATTTGTAGCAGTTATCTTACGTCATATGGCAGCCTAAGATTCGTTGATGGATGCCTAGTAGTCCAACCTAGCTGCCGGAAGTGACTTAGAGCCGAGATCTTGTGATTTGTAGCAGTCATCTAAAGGCATATGGCAGCCTTACGGTCATTGATGGATGCACGATAGTCCAACCTAGCTGCCGAAAGTGACTTAGAGCCAGGATCTGGATATTTGTAGCAGTCATCTTACGTCATATGGCAGCCTAAGATTCCTTGATGGATGCCCAATAGTCAAACCTAGCTGCCGGAAGTGACTTCGAGCCAAATCTTGAGATTTGCAGCAGTCATCTAAAGGCATATGGCAGCCTTACGGTCATTGATGGATGCCCGATAGTCCAACCTAGCTGTCGGAAGTGACTTAGAGCCGGGATCGTGAGATTTGTAGCAGTCATCTAAAGGCATATGGCAGCCTTACGGTCATTGATGGATGCCCGATAGTCCAACCTAGCTGCCGAAAGTGACTTAGAGCCGGGATCTGGATATTTGTAGCAGTCATCTTACGTCATATGGCAGCCTAAGATTCCTTGATGGATGCCAAATAGTCCAACCTAGCTGCCGGAAGTGACTTATAGCCGAGATCTTTAGATTTGTAGCAGTCATCTAAAGGCATATGGCAGCCTTACGGTCATTGATGGATGCCCGACAGTCCAACCTGGCTGCCGGAAGTGACTTAGAGCCGGGATCTGGATATTTGTAGCAGTCATCTAAAGGCATATGGCAGCCTTACGGTCATTGATGGCTGCCCGATAGTCCAACCTGGCTGCCGGAAGTGACTTAGAGCCGGGATCTGGATATTTGTAGCAGTTATCTTACGTCATATGGCAGCCTAAGATTCGTTGATGGATGCCTAGTAGTCCAACCTAGCTGCCGGAAGTGACTTAGAGCCGAGATCTTGAGATTTGTAGCAGTCATCTTAAGTCATATAACAGCCTTAGGGTCCTTG
The DNA here is from genome assembly GCA_018150735.1 of Drosophila sp. 14030-0761.01. Taxonomy (NCBI): domain Eukaryota; kingdom Metazoa; phylum Arthropoda; class Insecta; order Diptera; family Drosophilidae; genus Drosophila; species Drosophila sp. 14030-0761.01. The sequence continues at coordinate 283,010 of JAECWO010000035.1, forward strand.
ATGGATGCCCGATAGCCCAATCTAGCTGCCAAAAATGACTTAGAGCCGTCTCGATGAGACTTACAACAGCCATTTTAAGTCATCTTAAGCCATCTTACTTAGAGCCGGGATCTTGAGATTTTTAGTAGTCATCTTAAGTCATATGGCAGCCTAAGATTCCTTGATGGATGCCCAATAGTCCAACCTAGCTGCCGGAAGTGACTTAGAGCCGAGATCTTGTGATTTGTAGCAGTCATCTTAAGTCATATGGCAGCTTTACGGTCCTTGATGGATGCCCAATAGTCCAACCTGGCTGCCGGAAGTGACTTAGAGCCGGGATCTGGATATTTGTAGCAGTCATCTAAAGGCATATGGCAGCCTTACGGTCATTGATGGCTGCCCGATAGTCCAACCTGGCTGCCGGAAGTGACTTAGAGCCGGGATCTGGATATTTGTAGCAGTTATCTTACGTCATATGGCAGCCTAAGATTCGTTGATGGATGCCTAGTAGTCCAACCTAGCTGCCGGAAGTGACTTAGAGCCGAGATCTTGTGATTTGTAGCAGTCATCTAAAGGCATATGGCAGCCTTACGGTCATTGATGGATGCCCGATAGTCCAACTTAGCTGTCGGAAGTGACTTATAGCCGAGATCTTGAGATTTGTAGCAGTCATCTAAAGGCATATGGCAGCCTTACGGTCATTGATGGATGCCCGATAGTCCAACCTGGCTGCCGGAAGTGACTTAGAGCCGAGATCTTGAGATTTGTAGCAGTCATCTAAAGGCATATGGCAGCCTTACGGTCATTGATGGCTGCCCGATAGTCCAACCTGGCTGCCGGAAGTGACTTAGAGCCGGGATCTGGATATTTGTAGCAGTTATCTTACGTCATATGGCAGCCTAAGATTCGTTGATGGATGCCTAGTAGTCCAACCTAGCTGCCGGAAGTGACTTAGAGCCGAGATCTTGAGATTTGTAGCAGTCATCTTAAGTCATATAACAGCCTTAGGGTCCTTGATGGATGCCCGATAGCCCAATCTAGCTGCCGGAAATGACTTAGAGCCGTCTCGATGAGACTTACAACAGCCATCTTAAGTCATCTTAAGCCATCTTACTTAGAGCCGGGATCTTGAGATTTTTAGTAGTCATCTTAAGTCATATGGCAGCCTAAGATTCCTTGATGGATGCCCAATAGTCCAACCTAGCTGCCGGAAGTGACTTAGAGCCGAGATCTTGAGATTTGTAGCAGTCATCTAAAGGCATATGGCAGCCTTACGGTCATTGATGGATGCACGATAGTCCAACCTAGCTGCCGAAAGTGACTTAGAGCCAGGATCTGGATATTTGTAGCAGTCATCTTACGTCATATGGCAGCCTAAGATTCCTTGATGGATGCCCAATAGTCAAACCTAGCTGCCGGAAGTGACTTCGAGCCAAATCTTGAGATTTGCAGCAGTCATCTAAAGGCATATGGCAGCCTTACGGTCATTGATGGATGCCCGATAGTCCAACCTAGCTGTCGGAAGTGACTTAGAGCCGGGATCGTGAGATTTGTAGCAGTCATCTAAAGGCATATGGCAGCCTTACGGTCATTGATGGATGCCCGATAGTCCAACCTAGCTGCCGAAAGTGACTTAGAGCCGGGATCTGGATATTTGTAGCAGTCATCTTACGTCATATGGCAGCCTAAGATTCCTTGATGGATGCCAAATAGTCCAACCTAGCTGCCGGAAGTGACTTATAACCGAGATCTTTAGATTTGTAGCAGTCATCTAAAGGCATATGGCAGCCTTACGGTCATTGATGGATGCCCGACAGTCCAACCTGGCTGCCGGAAGTGACTTAGAGCCGGGATCTGGATATTTGTAGCAGTCATCTAAAGGCATATGGCAGCCTTACGGTCATTGATGGCTGCCCGATAGTCCAACCTGGCTGCCGGAAGTGACTTAGAGCCGGGATCTGGATATTTGTAGCAGTTATCTTACGTCATATGGCAGCCTAAGATTCGTTGATGGATGCCTAGTAGTCCAACCTAGCTGCCGGAAGTGACTTAGAGCCGAGATCTTGTGATTTGTAGCAGTCATCTAAAGGCATATGGCAGCCTTACGGTCATTGATGGATGCCCGATAGTCCAACCTAGCTGTCGGAAGTGACTTAGGGCCGAGATCTTGAGATTTGTAGCAGTCATCTAAAGGCATATGGCAGCCTTACGGTCATTGATGGATGCCCGATAGTCCAACCTGGCTGCCGGAAGTGACTTAGAGCCGAGATCTTGAAATTTGTAGCAGTCATCTAAAGGCATATGGCAGCCTTACGGTCATTGATGGCTGCCCGCTAGTCCAACCTAGCTGCCGAAAGTGACTTAGAGCCGGGATCTGGATATTTGTAGCAGTCATCTTACGTCATATGGCAGCCTAAGATTCCTTGATGGATGCCAAATAGTCCAACCTAGCTGCCGGAAGTGACTTATAGCCGAGATCTTTAGATATGTAGCAGTCATCTAAAGGCATATGGCAGCCTTACGGTCATTGATGGATGCCCGACAGTCCAACCTGGCTGCCGGAAGTGACTTAGAGCCGGGATCGTGAGATTTGTAGCAGTCATCTAAAGGCATATGGCAGCCTTACGGTCATTGATGGCTGCCCGATAGTCCAACCTGGCTGCCGGAAGTGACTTAGAGCCGGGATCTGGATATTTGTAGCAGTCATCTAAAGGCATATGGCAGCCTTACGGTCATTGATGGCTGCCCGATAGTCCAACCTGGCTGCCGGAAGTGACTTAGAGCCGGGATCTGGATATTTGTAGCAGTTATCTTACGTCATATGGCAGCCTAAGATTCGTTGATGGATGCCTAGTAGTCCAACCTAGCTGCCGGAAGTGACTTAGAGCCGAGATCTTGTGATTTGTAGCAGTCATCTAAAAGCATACGGCAGCCTTACGGTCATTGATGGATGCCCGATAGTCCAACCTAGCTGTCGGAAGTGACTTATAGCCGAGATCTTGAGATTTGTAGCAGTCATCTAAAGGCATATGGCAGCCTTACGGTCATTGATGGATGCCCGATAGTCCAACCTGGCTGCCGGAAGTGACTTAGAGCCGAGATCTTGAGATTTGTAGCAGTCATCTAAAGGCATATGGCAGCCTTACGGTCATTGATGGATGCCCGATAGTCCAACCTAGCTGCCGAAAGTGACTTAGAGCCGGGATCTGGATATTTGTAGCAGTCATCTTACGTCATATGGCAGCCTAAGATTCCTTGATGGATGCCAAATAGTCCAACCTAGCTGCCGGAAGTGACTTATAGCCGAGATCTTTAGATTTGTAGCAGTCATCTAAAGGCATATGGCAGCCTTACGGTCATTGATGGATGCCCGACAGTCCAACCTGGCTGCCGGAAGTGACTTAGAGCCGGGATCTGGATATTTGTAGCAGTCATCTAAAGGCATATGGCAGCCTTACGGTCATTGATGGCTGCCCGATAGTCCAACCTGGCTGCCGGAAGTGACTTAGAGCCGGGATCTGGATATTTGTAGCAGTCATCTAAAGGCATATGGCAGCCTAACGGTCATTGATGGCTGCCCGATAGTCCAACCTGGCTGCCGGAAGTGACTTAGAGCCGGGATCTGGATATTTGTAGCAGTTATCTTACGTCATATGGCAGCCTAAGATTCGTTGATGGATGCCTAGTAGTCCAACCTAGCTGCCGGAAGTGACTTAGAGCCGAGATCTTGTGATTTGTAGCAGTCATCTAAAGGCATATGGCAGCCTTACGGTCATTGATGGATGCCCGATAGTCCAACCTAGCTGTCGGAAGTGACTTATAGCCGAGATCTTGAGATTTGTAGCAGTCATCTAAAGGCATATGGCAGCCTTACGGTCATTGATGGATGCCCGATAGTCCAACCTGGCTGCCGGAAGTGACTTAGAGCCGAGATCTTGAGATTTGTAGCAGTCATCTAAAGGCATATGGCAGCCTTACGGTCATTGATGGCTGCCCGATAGTCCAACCTGGCTGCCGGAAGTGACTTAGAGCCGGGATCTGGATATTTGTAGCAGTTATCTTACGTCATATGGCAGCCTAAGATTCGTTGATGGATGCCTAGTAGTCCAACCTAGCTGCCGGAAGTGACTTAGAGCCGAGATCTTGAGATTTGTAGCAGTCATCTTAAGTCATATAACAGCCTTAGGGTCCTTGATGGATGCCCGATAGCCCAATCTAGCTGCCGGAAATGACTTAGAGCCATCTCGATGAGACTTACAACAGCCATCTTAAGTCATCTTAAGCCATCTTACTTAGAGCCGGGATCTTGAGATTTTTAGTAGTCACCTTAAGTCATATGGCAGCCTAAGATTCCTTGATGGATGCCCAATAGTCCAACCTAGCTGACGGAAGTGACTTAGAGCCGAGATCTTGTGATTTGTAGCAGTCATCTAAAGGCATATGGCAGCCTTACGGTCATTGATGGCTGCCCGATAGTCCAACCTAGCTGCCGAAAGTGACTTAGAGCCGGGATCTGGATATTTGTAGCAGTCATCTTACGTCATATGGCAGCCTAAGATTCCTTGATGGATGCCAAATAGTCCAACCTAGCTGCCGGAAGTGACTTATAGCCGAGATCTTTAGATATGTAGCAGTCATCTAAAGGCATATGGCAGCCTTACGGTCATTGATGGATGCCCGACAGTCCAACCTGGCTGCCGGAAGTGACTTAGAGCCGGGATCGTGAGATTTGTAGCAGTCATCTAAAGGCATATGGCAGCCTTACGGTCATTGATGGCTGCCCGATAGTCCAACCTGGCTGCCGGAAGTGACTTAGAGCCGGGATCTGGATATTTGTAGCAGTCATCTAAAGGCATATGGCAGCCTTACGGTCATTGATGGCTGCCCGATAGTCCAACCTGGCTGCCGGAAGTGACTTAGAGCCGAGATCTGGATATTTGTAGCAGTTATCTTACGTCATATGGCAGCCTAAGATTCGTTGATGGATGCCTAGTAGTCCAACCTAGCTGCCGGAAGTGACTTAGAGCCGAGATCTTGTGATTTGTAGCAGTCATCTAAAAGCATACGGCAGCCTTACGGTCATTGATGGATGCCCGATAGTCCAACCTAGCTGTCGGAAGTGACTTATAGCCGAGATCTTGAGATTTGTAGCAGTCATCTAAAGGCATATGGCAGCCTTACGGTCATTGATGGATGCCCGATAGTCCAACCTGGCTGCCGGAAGTGACTTAGAGCCGAGATCTTGAGATTTGTAGCAGTCATCTAAAGGCATATGGCAGCCTTACGGTCATTGATGGATGCCCGATAGTCCAACCTAGCTGCCGAAAGTGACTTAGAGCCGGGATCTGGATATTTGTAGTAGTCATCTTACGTCATATGGCAGCCTAAGATTCCTTGATGGATGCCAAATAGTCCAACCTGGCTGCCGGAAGTGACTTAGAGCCGGGATCTGGATATTTGTAGCAGTCATCTAAAGGCATATGGCAGCCTTACGGTCATTGATGGCTGCCCGATAGTCCAACCTGGCTGCCGGAAGTGACTTAGAGCCGGGATCTGGATATTTGTAGCAGTTATCTTACGTCATATGGCAGCCTAAGATTCGTTGATGGATGCCTAGTAGTCCAACCTAGCTGCCGGAAGTGACTTAGAGCCGAGATCTTGTGATTTGTAGCAGTCATCTAAAAGCATACGGCAGCCTTACGGTCATTGATGGATGCCCGATAGTCCAACCTAGCTGTCGGAAGTGACTTATAGCCGAGATCTTGAGATTTGTAGCAGTCATCTAAAGGCATATGGCAGCCTTACGGTCATTGATGGATGCCCGATAGTCCAACCTGGCTGCCGGAAGTGACTTAGAGCCGAGATCTTGAGATTTGTAGCAGTCATCTAAAGGCATATGGCAGCCTTACGGTCATTGATGGATGCCCGATAGTCCAACCTAGCTGCCGAAAGTGACTTAGAGCCGGGATCTGGATATTTGTAGCAGTCATCTTACGTCATATGGCAGCCTAAGATTCCTTGATGGATGCCAAATAGTCCAACCTAGCTGCCGGAAGTGACTTATAGCCGAGATCTTTAGATTTGTAGCAGTCATCTAAAGGCATATGGCAGCCTTACGGTCATTGATGGATGCCCGACAGTCCAACCTGGCTGCCGGAAGTGACTTAGAGCCGGGATCTGGATATTTGTAGCAGTCATCTAAAGGCATATGGCAGCCTTACGGTCATTGATGGCTGCCCGATAGTCCAACCTGGCTGCCGGAAGTGACTTAGAGCCGGGATCTGGATATTTGTAGCAGTCATCTAAAGGCATATGGCAGCCTTACGGTCATTGATGGCTGCCCGATAGTCCAACCTGGCTGCCGGAAGTGACTTAGAGCCGGGATCTGGATATTTGTAGCAGTTATCTTACGTCATATGGCAGCCTAAGATTCGTTGATGGATGCCTAGTAGTCCAACCTAGCTGCCGGAAGTGACTTAGAGCCGAGATCTTGTGATTTGTAGCAGTCATCTAAAGGTATATGGCAGCCTTACGGTCATTGATGGATGCCCGATAGTCCAACCTAGCTGTCGGAAGTGACTTATAGCCGAGATCTTGAGATTTGTAGCAGTCATCTAAAGGCATATGGCAGCCTTACGGTCATTGATGGATGCCCGATAGTCCAACCTGGCTGCCGGAAGTGACTTAGAGCCGAGATCTTGAGATTTGTAGCAGTCATCTAAAGGCATATGGCAGCCTTACGGTCATTGATGGCTGCCCGATAGTCCAACCTGGCTGCCGGAAGTGACTTAGAGCCGGGATCTGGATATTTGTAGCAGTTATCTTACGTCATATGGCAGCCTAAGATTCGTTGATGGATGCCTAGTAGTCCAACCTAGCTGCCGGAAGTGACTTAGAGCCGAGATCTTGAGATTTGTAGCAGTCATCTTAAGTCATATAACAGCCTTAGGGTCCTTGATGGATGCCCGATAGCCCAATCTAGCTGCCGGAAATGACTTAGAGCCGTCTCGATGAGACTTACAACAGCCATCTTAAGTCATCTTAAGCCATCTTACTTAGAGCCGGGATCTTGAGATTTTTAGTAGTCACCTTAAGTCATATGGCAGCCTAAGATTCCTTGATGGATGCCCAATAGTCCCACCTAGCTGACGGAAGTGAGTTAGAGCCGAGATCTTGTGATTTGTAGCAGTCATCTAAAGGCATATGGCAGCCTTACGGTCATTGATGGATGCCCGATAGTCCAACCTGGCTGCCGGAAGTGACTTAGAGCCGGGATCTGGATATTTGTAGCAGTCATCTTACGTCATATGGCAGCCTAAGATTCCTTGATGGATTCCTAGTAGTCCAACCTAGTTGCCGGAAGTGACTTAGAGCCGAGATCTTGAGATTTGTAGCAGTCATCTTAAGTCATATGGCAGCCTAAGATTCCTTGATGGATGCCCAATAGTCCATCCTAGCTGCCGGAAGTGACTTAGAGCCGAGATGCTGAGATTTGTAGCAATCATCTAAAGGCATATGGCAGCCTAAGATTCCTTGATGGATGCCCAATAGTCCAACCTAGCTGCCGGAAGTGACTTAGAGCCGAGAACTTGAGATTTGTAGCAGTCATCTAAAGGCATATGGCAGCCTTACGGTCATTGATGGCTGCCCGATAGTCCAACCTAGCTGCCGAAAGTGACTTAGAGCCGGGATCTGGATATTTGTAGCAGTCATCTTACGTCATATGGCAGCCTAAGATTCCTTGATGGATGCCCAATAGTCCAACCTAGCTGCCGGAAGTGACTTAGAGCCGAGATGCTGAGATTTGTAGCAATCATCTAAAGGCATATGGCAGCCTAAGATTCCTTGATGGATGCCCAATAGTCCAACCTAGCTGCCGGAAGTGACTTAGAGCCGCGAACTTGAGATTTGTAGCAGTCATCTAAAGGCATATGGCAGCCTTACGGTCATTGATGGATGCCCGATAGTCCAACCTAGCTGTCGGAAGTGACTTATAGCCGAGATCTTGAGATTTGTAGCAGTCATCTAAAGGCATATGGCAGCCTTACGGTCATTGATGGATGCCCGATAGTCCAACCTGGCTGCCGGAAGTGACTTAGAGCCGAGATCTTGAGATTTGTAGCAGTCATCTAAAGGCATATGGCAGCCTTACGGTCATTGATGGCTGCCCGATAGTCCAACCTAGCTGCCGAAAGTGACTTAGAGCCGGGATCTGGATATTTGTAGCAGTCATCTTACGTCATATGGCAGCCTAAGATTCCTTGATGGATGCCAAATAGTCCAACCTAGCTGCCGGAAGTGACTTATAGCCGAGATCTTTAGATTTGTAGCAGTCATCTAAAGGCATATGGCAGCCTTACGGACATTGATGGATGCCCGACAGTCCAACCTGGCTGCCGGAAGTGACTTAGAGCCGGGATCGTGAGATTTGTAGCAGTCATCTAAAGGCATATGGCAGCCTTACGGTCATTGATGGCTGCCCGATAGTCCAACCTGGCTGCCGGAAGTGACTTAGAGCCGGGATCTGGATATTTGTAGCAGTCATCTAAAGGCATATGGCAGCCTTACGGTCATTGATGGCTGCCCGATAGTCCAAACCTGGCTGCCGGAAGTGACTTAGAGCCGGGATCTGGATATTTGTATCAGTTATCTTACGTCATATGGCAGCCTAAGATTCGTTGATGGATGCCTAGTAGTCCAACCTAGCTGCCGGAAGTGACTTAGAGCCGAGATCTTGTGATTTGTAGCAGTCATCTAAAAGCATATGGCAGCCTTACGGTCATTGATGGATGCCCGATAGTCCAACCTAGCTGTCGGAAGTGACTTATAGCCGAGATGTTGAGATTTGTAGCAGTCATCTAAAGGCATATGGCAGCCTTACGGTCATTGATGGATGCCCGATAGTCCAACCTGGCTGCCGGAAGTGACTTAGAGCCGAGATCTTGAGATTTGTAGCAGTCATCTAAAGGCATATGGCAGCCTTACGGTCATTGATGGATGCCCGATAGTCCAACCTAGCTGCCGAAAGTGACTTAGAGCCGGGATCTGGATATTTGTAGCAGTCATCTTACGTCATATGGCAGCCTAAGATTCCTTGATGGATGCCAAATAGTACAACCTAGCTGCCGGAAGTGACTTATAGCCGAGATCTTTAGATTTGTAGCAGTCATCTAAAGGCATATGGCAGCCTTACGGTCATTGATGGATGCCCGACAGTCCAACCTGGCTGCAGGAAGTGACTTAGAGCCGGGATCTGGATATTTGTAGCAGTCATCTAAAGGCATATGGCAGCCTTACGGTCATTGATGGCTGCCCGATAGTCCAACCTGGCTGCCGGAAGTGACTTAGAGCCGGGATCTGGATATTTGTAGCAGTCATCTAAAGGCATATGGCAGCCTTACGGTCATTGATGGCTGCCCGATAGTCCAACCTGGCTGCCGGAAGTGACTTAGAGCCGGGATCTGGATATTTGTAGCAGTTATCTTACGTCATATGGCAGCCTAAGATTCGTTGATGGATGCCTAGTAGTCCAACCTAGCTGCCGGAAGTGACTTAGAGCCGAGATCTTGTGATTTGTAGCAGTCATCTAAAGGCATATGGCAGCCTTACGGTCATTGATGGATGCCCGATAGTCCAACCTAGCTGTCGGAAGTGACTTATAGCCGAGATCTTGAGATTTGTAGCAGTCATCTAAAGGCATATGGCAGCCTTACGGTCATTGATGGATGCCCGATAGTCCAACCTGGCTGCCGGAAGTGACTTAGAGCCGAGATCTTGAGGTTTGTAGCAGTCATCTAAAGGCATATGGCAGCCTTACGGTCATTGATGGCTGCCCGATAGTCCAACCTGGCTGCCGGAAGTGACTTAGAGCCGGGATCTGGATATTTGTAGCAGTTATCTTACGTCATATGGCAGCCTAAGATTCGTTGATGGATGCCTAGTAGTCCAACCTAGCTGCCGGAAGTGACTTAGAGCCGAGATCTTGAGATTTGTAGCAGTCATCTTAAGTCATATAACAGCCTTAGGGTCCTTGATGGATGCCCGATAGCCCAATCTAGCTGCCGGAAATGACTTAGAGCCGTCTCGATGAGACTTACAACAGCCATCTTAAGTCATCTTAAGCCATCTTACTTAGAGCCGGGATCTTGAGATTTTTAGTAGTCATCTTAAGTCATATGGCAGCCTAAGATTCCTTGATGGATGCCCAATAGTCCAACCTAGCTGCCGGAAGTGACTTAGAGCCGACATCTTGTGATTTGTAGCAGTCATCTAAAGGCATATGGCAGCCTTACGGTCATTGATGGATGCCCGATAGTCCAACCTGGCTGCCGGAAGTGACTTAGAGCCGGGATCTGGATATTTGTAGCAGTCATCTTACGTCATATGGCAGCCTAAGATTCCTTGATGGATTCCTAGTAGTCCAACCTAGTTGCCGGAAGTGACTTAGAGCCGAGATCTTGAGATTTGTAGCAGTCATCTTAAGTCATATGGCAGCCTAAGATTCCTTGATGGATGCCCAATAGTCCAACCTAGCTGCCGGAAGTGACTTAGAGCCGAGATGCTGAGATTTGTAGCAATCATCTAAAGGCATATGGCAGCCTAAGATTCCTTGATGGATGCCCAATAGTCCAACCTAGCTGCCGGAAGTGACTTAGAGCCGAGAACTTGAGATTTGTAGCAGTCATCTTAAGTCATATGGCAGCCTTACGGTCATTGATGGATGCACGATAGTCCAACCTAGCTGCCGGAAGTGACTTAGAGCCGGGATCTGGATAATTGTAGCAGTCGTCTAAAGTCATATGGCAGCCTAAAATTCCTTGATGGATGCCCAATAGTCAAACCTAGCTGCCGGAAGTGACTTAGAGCCGAGATCCTGAGATTTGTAGCAGTCATCTAAAGGCATATGGCAACCTTACGGTCATTGATGGATGCCCGATAGTCCAACCTAGCTGTCGGAAGTGACTTAGAGCCGGGATCGTGAGATTTGTAGCAGTCATCTAAAGGCATATGGCAGCCTTACGGTCATTGATGGATGCCCGATAGTCCAACCTAGCTGCCGAAAGTGACTTAGAGCCGGGATCTGGATATTTGTAGCAGTCATCTTACGTCATATGGCAGCCTAAGATTCCTTGATGGATGCCCAATAGTCAAACCTAGCTGCCGGAAGTGACTTAGAGCCGAGATCTTGAGATTTGTAGCAGTCATCTAAAGGCATATGGCAGCCTTACGGTCATTGATGGATGCACGATAGTCCAACCTAGCTGCCGAAAGTGACTTAGAGCCAGGATCTGGATATTTGTAGCAGTCATCTTACGTCATATGGCAGCCTAAGATTCCTTGATGGATGCCCAATAGTCAAACCTAGCTGCCGAAAGTGACTTCGAGCCAAATCTTGAGATTTGCAGCAGTCATCTAAAGGCATATGGCAGCCTTACGGTCATTGATGGATGCCCGATAGTCCAACCTAGCTGTCGGAAGTGACTTAGAGCCGGGATCGTGAGATTTGTAGCAGTCATCTAAAGGCATATGGCAGCCTTACGGTCATTGATGGATGCCCGATAATCCAACCTAGCTGCCGAAAGTGACTTAGAGCCGGGATCTGGATATTTGTAGCAGTCATCTTACGTCATATGGCAGCCTAAGATTCCTTGATGGATGCCAAATAGTCCAACCTAGCTGCCGGAAGTGACTTATAGCCGAGATCGTGAGATTTGTAGCAGTCATCTAAAGGCATATGGCAGCCTTACGGTCATTGATGGATGCCCGACAGTCCAACCTGGCTGCCGGAAGTGACTTAGAGCCGGGATCTGGATATTTGTAGCAGTCATCTAAAGGCATATGGCAGCCTTACGGTCATTGATGGCTGCCCGATAGTCCAACCTGGCTGCCGGAAGTGACTTAGAGCCGGGATCTGGATATTTGTAGCAGTTATCTTACGTCATATGGCAGCCTAAGATTCGTTGATGGATGCCTAGTAGTCCAACCTAGCTGCCGGAAGTGACTTAGAGCCGAGATCTTGAGATTTGTAGCAGTCATCTTAAGTCATATAACAGCCTTAGGGTCCTTGATGGATGCCCGATAGCCCAATCTAGCTGCCGGAAATGACTTAGAGCCGTCTCGATGAGACTTACAACAGCCATCTTAAGTCATCTTAAGCCATCTTACTTAGAGCCGGGATCTTGAGATTTTTAGTAGTCATCTTAAGTCATATGGCAGCCTAAGATTCCTTGATGGATGCCCAATAGTCCAACCTAGCTGCCGGAAGTGACTTAGAGCCGAGATCTTGTGATTTGTAGCAGTCATCTTAAGTCATATGGCAGCTTTACGGTCCTTGATGGATGCCCAATAGTCCAACCTGGCTGCCGGAAGTGACTTAGAGCCGGGATCTGGATATTTGTAGCAGTCATCTAAAGGCATATGGCAGCCTTACGGTCATTGATGGCTGCCCGATAGTCCAACCTGGCTGCCGGAAGTGACTTAGAGCCGGGATCTGGATATTTGTAGCAGTTATCTTACGTCATATGGCAGCCTAAGATTCGTTGATGGATGCCTAGTAGTCCAACCTAGCTGCCGGAAGTGACTTAGAGCCGAGATCTTGTGATTTGTAGCAGTCATCTAAAGGCATATGGCAGCCTTACGGTCATTGATGGATGCCCGATAGTCCAACCTAGCTGTCGGAAGTGACTTATAGCCGAGATCTTGAGATTTGTAGCAGTCATCTAAAGGCATATGGCAGCCTTACGGTCATTGATGGATGCCCGATAGTCCAACCTGGCTGCCGGAAGTGACTTAGAGCCGAGATCTTGAGATTTGTAGCAGTCATCTAAAGGCATATGGCAGCCTTACGGTCATTGATGGCTGCCCGATAGTCCAACCTGGCTGCCGGAAGTGACTTAGAGCCGGGATCTGGATATTTGTAGCAGTTATCTTACGTCATATGGCAGCCTAAGATTCGTTGATGGATGCCTAGTAGTCCAACCTAGCTGCCGGAAGTGACTTAGAGCCGAGATCTTGAGATTTGTAGCAGTCATCTTAAGTCATATAACAGCCTTAGGGTCCTTGATGGATGCCCGATAGCCCAATCTAGCTGCCGGAAATGACTTAGAGCCGTCTCGATGAGACTTACAACAGCCATCTTAAGTCATCTTAAGCCATCTTACTTAGAGCCGGGATCTTGAGATTTTTAGTAGTCATCTTAAGTCATATGGCAGCCTAAGATTCCTTGATGGATGCCCAATAGTCCAACCTAGCTGCCGGAAGTGACTTAGAGCCGAGATCTTGAGATTTGTAGCAGTCATCTAAAGGCATATGGCAGCCTTACGGTCATTGATGGATGCACGATAGTCCAACCTAGCTGCCGAAAGTGACTTAGAGCCAGGATCTGGATATTTGTAGCAGTCATCTTACGTCATATGGCAGCCTAAGATTCCTTGATGGATGCCCAATAGTCAAACCTAGCTGCCGGAAGTGACTTCGAGCCAAATCTTGAGATTTGCAGCAGTCATCTAAAGGCATATGGCAGCCTTACGGTCATTGATGGATGCCCGATAGTCCAACCTAGCTGTCGGAAGTGACTTAGAGCCGGGATCGTGAGATTTGTAGCAGTCATCTAAAGGCATATGGCAGCCTTACGGTCATTGATGGATGCCCGATAGTCCAACCTAGCTGCCGAAAGTGACTTAGAGCCGGGATCTGGATATTTGTAGCAGTCATCTTACGTCATATGGCAGCCTAAGATTCCTTGATGGATGCCAAATAGTCCAACCTAGCTGCCGGAAGTGACTTATAGCCGAGATCTTTAGATTTGTAGCAGTCATCTAAAGGCATATGGCAGCCTTACGGTCATTGATGGATGCCCGACAGTCCAACCTGGCTACCGGAAGTGACTTAGAGCCGGGATCTGGATATTTGTAGCAGTCATCTAAAGGCATATGGCAGCCTTACGGTCATTGATGGCTGCCCGATAGTCCAACCTGGCTGCCGGAAGTGACTTAGAGCCGGGATCTGGATATTTGTAGCAGTTATCTTACGTCATATGGCAGCCTAAGATTCGTTGATGGATGCCTAGTAGTCCAACCTAGCTGCCGGAAGTGACTTAGAGCCGAGATCTTGTGATTTGTAGCAGTCATCTAAAGGCATATGGCAGCCTTACGGTCATTGATGGATGCCCGATAGTCCAACCTAGCTGTCGGAAGTGACTTATAGCCGAGATCTTGAGATTTGTAGCAGTCATCTAAAGGCATATGGCAGCCTTACGGTCATTGATGGATGCCCGATAGTCCAACCTGGCTGCCGGAAGTGACTTAGAGCCGAGATCTTGAGATTTGTAGCAGTCATCTAAAGGCATATGGCAGCCTTACGGTCATTGATGGCTGCCCGATAGTCCAACCTAGCTGCCGAAAGTGACTTAGAGCCGGGATCTGGATATTTGTAGCAGTCATCTTACGTCATATGGCAGCCTAAGATTCCTTGATGGATGCCAAATAGTCAAACCTAGCTGCCGGAAGTGACTTATAGCCGAGATCTTTAGATTTGTAGCAGTCATCTAAAGGCATATGGCAGCCTTACGGTCATTGATGGATGCCCGACAGTCCAACCTGGCTGCCGGAAGTGACTTAGAGCCGGGATCGTGAGATTTGTAGCAGTCATCTAAAGGCATATGGCAGCCTTACGGTCATTGATGGCTGCCCGATAGTCCAACCTGGCTGCCGGAAGTGACTTAGAGCCGGGATCTGGATATTTGTAGCAGTCATCTAAAGGCATATGGCAGCCTTACGGTCATTGATGGCTGCCCGATAGTCCAACCTGGCTGCCGGAAGTGACTTAGAGCCGGGATCTGGATATTTGTAGCAGTTATCTTACGTCATATGGCAGCCTAAGATTCGTTGATGGATGCCTAGTAGTCCAACCTAGCTGCCGGAAGTGACTTAGAGCCGAGATCTTGTGATTTGTAGCAGTCATCTAAAGGCATATGGCAGCCTTACGGTCATTGATGGATGCCCGATAGTCCAACCTAGCTGTCGGAAGTGACTTATAGCCGAGATCTTGAGATTTGTAGCAGTCATCTAAAGGCATATGGCAGCCTTACGGTCATTGATGGATGCCCGATAGTCCAACCTGGCTGCCGGAAGTGACTTAGAGCCGAGATCTTGAGATTTGTAGCAGTCATCTAAAGGCATATGGCAGCCTTACGGTCATTGATGGATGCCCGATAGTCCAACCTAGCTGCCGAAAGTGACTTAGAGCCGGGATCTGGATATTTGTAGCAGTCATCTTACGTCATATGGCAGCCTAAGATTCCTTGATGGATGCCAAATAGTCCAACCTAGCTGCCGGAAGTGACTTATAGCCGAGATCTTTAGATTTGTAGCAGTCATCTAAAGGCATATGGCAGCCTTACGGTCATTGATAAATGCCCGACAGTCCAACCTGGCTGCCGGAAGTGACTTAGAGCCGGGATCTGGATATTTGTAGCAGTCATCTAAAGGCATATGGCAGCCTTACGGTCATTGATGGCTGCCCGATAGTCCAACCTGGCTGCCGGAAGTGACTTAGAGCCGGGATCTGGATATTTGTAGCAGTTATCTTACGTCATATGGCAGTCTAAGATTCGTTGATGGATGCCTAGTAGTCCAACCTAGCTGCCGGAAGTGACTTAGAGCCGAGATCTTGTGATTTGTAGCAGTCATCTAAAGGCATATGGCAGCCTTACGGTCATTGATGGATGCCCGATAGTCCAACCTAGCTGTCGGAAGTGACTTATAGCCGAGATCTTGAGATTTGTAGCAGTCATCTAAAGGCATATGGCAGCCTTACGGTCATTGATGGATGCCCGATAGTCCAACCTGGCTGCCGGAAGTGACTTAGAGCCGAGATCTTGAGATTTGTAGCAGTCATCTAAAGGCATATGGCAGCCTTACGGTCATTGATGGCTGCCCGATAGTCCAACCTGGCTGCCGGAAGTGACTTAGAGCCGGGATCTGGATATTTGTAGCAGTTATCTTACGTCATATGGCAGCCTAAGATTCGTTGATGGATGCCTAGTAGTCCAACCTAGCTGCCGGAAGTGACTTAGAGCCGAGATCTTGAGATTTGTAGCAGTCATCTTAAGTCATATAACAGCCTTAGGGTCCTTGATGGATGCCCGATAGCCCAATCTAGCTGCCGGAAATGACTTAGAGCCGTCTCGATGAGACTTACAACAGCCATCTTAAGTCATCTTAAGCCATCTTACTTAGAGCCGGGATCTTGAGATTTTTAGTAGTCATCTTAAGTCATATGGCAGCCTAAGATTCCTTGATGGATGCCCAATAGTCCAACCTAGCTGCCGGAAGTGACTTAGAGCCGAGATCTTGTGATTTGTAGCAGTCATCTTAAGTCATATGGCAGCTTTACGGTCCTTGATGGATGCCCAATAGTCCAACCTAGCTGGCGGAAGTGACTTAGAGCCGGGATCTTGAGATTTGTAGCAATCATCTAAAGGCATATGGCAGCCTAAGATTCCTTGATGGATGCCCAATAGTCCAACCTAGCTCCCGGAAGTGACTTAGAGCCGAGAACTTGAGATTTGTAGCAGTCATCTTAAGTCATATGGCAGCCTTAGGGTCCTTGATGGATGCCCAATAGTCCAACCTAGCTACCGGAAGTGACTTAGAGCCGGGATCTGGATATTTGTAGCAGTCGTCTTAAGTCATATGGCAGCCTAAAATTCCTTGATGGATGCCCAATAGTCAAACCTAGCTGCCGGAAGTGACTTAGAGCCGAGATCCTGAGATTTGTAGCAGTCATCTAAAGGCATATGGCAGCCTTACGGTCATTGATGGATGCCCGATAGTCCAACCTAGCTGCCGAAAGTGACTTAGAGCCGGGATCTGGATATTTGTAGCAGTCATCTAAAGGCATATGGCAGCCTTACGGTCATTGATGGATGCCCGATAGTCCAACCTAGCTGCCGAAAGTGACTTAGAGCCGGGATCTGGATATTTGTAGCAGTCATCTTACGTCATATGGCAGCCTAAGATTCCTTGATGGATGCCAAATAGTCCAACCTAGCTGCCGGAAGTGACTTATAGCCGAGATCTTTAGATTTGTAGCAGTCATCTAAAGGCATATGGCAGCCTTACGGTCATTGATGGATGACCGATAGTCCAACCTGGCTGCCGGAAGTGACTTAGAGCCGGGATCTGGATATTTGTAGCAGTCATCTTACGTCATATGGCAGCCTAAGATTCCTTGATGGATTCCTAGTAGTCCAACCTAGTTGCCGGAAGTGACTTAGAGCCGAGATCTTGAGATTTGTAGCAGTCATCTTAAGTCATATGGCAGGCTAAGATTCCTTGATGGATGCCCAATAGTCCAACCTAGCTGCCGGAAGTGACTTAGAGCCGAGATGCTGAGATTTGTAGCAATCATCTAAAGGCATATGGCAGCCTAAGATTCCTTGATGGATGCCCAATAGTCCAACCTAGCTGCCGGAAGTGACTTAGAGCCGAGAACTTGAGATTTGTAGCAGTCATCTTAAGTCATATGGCAGCCTTAGGGTCCTTGATGGATGCCCAATAGTCCAACCTAGCTACCGGAAGTGACTTAGAGCCGGGATCTGGATAATTGTAGCAGTCGTCTTAAGTCATATGGCAGCCTAAAATTCCTTGATGGATGCCCAATAGTCAAACCTAGCTGCCGGAAGTGACTTAGAGCCGAGATCCTGAGATTTGTAGCAGTCATCTAAAGGCATATGGCAACCTTACGGTCATTGATGGATGCCCGATAGTCCAACCTAGCTGTCGGAAGTGACTTAGAGCCGGGATCGTGAGATTTGTAGCAGTCATCTAAAGGCATATGGCAGCCTTACGGTCATTGATGGATGCCCGATAGTCCAACCTAGCTGCCGAAAGTGACTTAGAGCCGGGATCTGGATATTTGTAGCAGTCATCTTACGTCATATGGCAGCCTAAGATTCCTTGATGGATGCCCAATAGTCAAACCTAGCTGCCGGAAGTGACTTAGAGCCGAGATCTTGAGATTTGTAGCAGTCATCTAAAGGCATATGGCAGCCTTACGGTCATTGATGGATGCACGATAGTCCAACCTAGCTGCCGAAAGTGACTTAGAGCCAGGATCTGGATATTTGTAGCAGTCATCTTACGTCATATGGCAGCCTAAGATTCCTTGATGGATGCCCAGTAGTCAAACCTAGCTGCGGAAGTGACTTCGAGCCAAATCTTGAGATTTGCAGCAGTCATCTAAAGGCATATGGCAGCCTTACGGTCATTGATGGATGCCCGATAGTCCAACCTAGCTGTCGGAAGTGACTTAGAGCCGGGATCGTGAGATTTGTAGCAGTCATCTAAAGGCATATGGCAGCCTTACGGTCATTGATGGATGCCCGATAGTCCAACCTAGCTGCCGAAAGTGACTTAGAGCCGGGATCTGGATATTTGTAGCAGTCATCTTACGTCATATGGCAGCCTAAGATTCCTTGATGGATGCCAAATAGTCCAACCTAGCTGCCGGAAGTGACTTATAGCCGAGATCTTTAGATTTGTAGCAGTCATCTAAAGGCATATGGCAGCCTTACGGTCATTGATGGATGCCCGACAGTCCAACCTGGCTGCCGGAAGTGACTTAGAGCCGAGATCTTGAGATCTGTAGCAGTCATCTAAAGGCATATGGCAGCCTTACGGTCATTGATGGATGCCCGATAGTCCAACCTGGCTGCCGGAAGTGACTTAGAGCCGGGATCTGGATTTTTGTAGCAGTCATCTTACGTCATATGGCAGCATAAGATTCCTTGATGGATTCCTAGTAGTCCAACCTAGTTGCCGGAAGTGACTTCGAGCCGAGATCTTGAGATTTGTAGCAGTCATCTTAAGTCATATGGCAGCCTTAGGTTCCTTGATGGATGCCCGATAGCCCAATCTAGCTGCCGGAAATGACTTAGAGCCGTCTCGATGAGACTTACAACAGCCATCTTAAGTCATCTTAAGCCATCTTACTTAGAGCGGGGATCTTGAGATTTTAAGTAGTCATCTTAAGTCATATGGCAGCCTAAGATTCCTTGATGGATGCCCAATAGTCCAACCTAGCTGCCGGAAGTGACTTTGAGCCGAGATCCTGAGATTTGTAGCAGTCATCTAATGGCATATGGCAGCCTTACGGTCATTGATGGATGCCCGATAGTCCAACCTGGCTGCCTTAAGTGACTTAGAGCCGTCTCGGTGAGACTTGCAACAGTTATCTTAAGTCATTTTAAGCCATCTTACTCCAAACTATCTGCCGGAAGTGACTTAGTCCCGGGATCTTAAGATTTTTAGCAGTCATTTTAAGTCATATGGCAGCTTTACGGTCCTTGATGGATGCCCAATAGTCCAACCTAGCTGTCGGAAGTGACTTAGAGCCGGGATCTTGAGATTTGTAGCAATCATCTAAAGGCATATGGCAGCCTAAGATTCCTTGATGGATGCCCAATAGTCCAACCTAGCTGCCGGAAGTGACTTAGAGCCGAGATCTTGTGATTTGTAGCAGTCATCTTAAGTCATATGGCAGCCTTAGGGTCCTTGATGGATGCCCAATAGTCCAACCTAGCTACCGGAAGTGACTTAGAGCCGGGATCTGGATATTTGTAGCAGTCATCTTACGTCATATGGCAGACTAAGATTCCTTGATGGATGCCCAATAGTCAAACCTAGCTGCCGGAAGTGACTTCGAGCCAAATCTTGAGATTTGTAGCAGTCATCTAAAGGCATATGGCAGCCTTACGGTCATTGATGGATGCCCGATAGTCCAACCTAGCTGTCGGAAGTGACTAAGAGCCGGGATCGTGAGATTTGTAGCAGTCATCTTAAGGCATATGGCAGCCTTACGGTCATTGATGGATGCCCGATAGTCCAACCTAGCTGCCGAAAGTGACTTAGAGCCGGGATCTGGATATTTGTAGCAGTCATCTTACGTCATATGGCAGCCTAAGATTCCTTGATGGATGCCAAATAGTCCAACCTAGCTGCCGGAAGTGACTTATAGCCGAGATCTTGAGATTTGTAGCAGTCATCTAAAGGCATATGGCAGCCTTACGGTCATTGATGGATGCCCGATAGTCCAACCTGGCTGCCGGAAGTGACTTAGAACCGGGATCTGGATATTTGTAGCAGTCATCTTACGTCATATGGCAGCCTAAGATTCCTTGATGGATGCCTAATAGTCCAACCTAGCTGTCGGAAGTGACTTAGAGCCGAGATCTTGAGATTTGTAGCAGTCATCTTAAGTCATATGGCAGCCTTACGGTCATTGATGGATGCCCAATAGTCCAACCTAGCTGCCAATAGTGCAACCTAGCTGCCGAAAGTGACTTAGAGCCGGGATCTGGATATTTGTAGCAGTCATCTTAAGTCATATGGCAGCCTAAGATTCCTTGATGTATGCCCAATAGTCCAACCTAGCTGCCGGAAGTGACATAGAGCCGAGATCTCGAGATTTGTAGCAGTCATCTTAAGTCATATGGCAGCCTTACGGTCCTTGATGGATGCCCAATAGTCCAACCTAATTGCCGAAAGTGTCTTAGAGCCGGGATCTTGAGATTAGTAGCAGTCATTTTAAGTCATATGGCAGCCTTACGGTTCTTGATGGATGCCCAATAGTCCAACCTAGCTGCCGAAAGTGACTTAGAGCCGAGATCCTGAGATTTGTAGCAGTCATCTAATGGCATATGGCTGCCTTACGGTCATTGATGGATGCACGATAGTCCAACCTAGCTGCCGAAAGTGACTTAGAGCCAGGATCTGGATATTTTAAGCAGTCATCTTACGTCATATGGCAGCCAAAGATTCCTTGATGGATGCCCAATAGTCAAACCTAGCTGCCGGAAGTGACTTCGAGCCAAATCTTGAGATTTGTAGCAGTCATCTAAAGGCATATGGCAGCCATACGGTCATTGATGGATGCCCGATAGTCCAACCTAGCTGTCGGAAGTGACTTAGAGCCGGGATCGTGAGATTTTTAGCAGTCATTTTAAGTCATATGGCAGCCTTACGGTCCTTGATGGATGCCCAATAGTCCAACCTAGCTGCCAATAGTGCAACCTAGCTGCCGAAAGTGACTTAGAGCCGGGATCTGGATATTTGTAGCAGTCATCTTAAGTCATATGGCAGCCTAAGATTCCTTGATGTATGCCCAATAGTCCAACCTAGCTGACGAAAGTGACTTAGAGCCGGGATCTCGAGATTTGTAGCAAGCGTCTTAAGTCATATGGCAGCCTTACGGTCTTTGATGGATGCCCGATAGTCCAACCTAGCTGACGAAAGTGACTTAGAGCCGGGATCTTGAGATTTGTAGCAATCATCTAAAGGCATATGGCAGCCTAAGATTCCTTGATGGATGCCCAATAGTCCAACCTAGCTGCCTTATGTGACTTAGAGCCGTCTCGGTGAGCCTTGCAACAGTTATCTTAAGTCATTTTAAGCCATCTTACTCCAAACTATCTGCCGGAAGTGACTTAGTCCCGGGATCTTAAGATTTTTAGCAGTCATTTTAAGTCATATGGCAGCCTTACGGTCCTTGATGGATGCCCAATAGTCCAACCTAGCTGCCAATAGTGCAACCTAGCTGCCGAAAGTGACTTAGAGCCGGGATCTGGATATTTGTAGCAGTCATCTTAAGTCATATGGCAGCCTAAGATTCCTTGATGTATGCCCAATAGTCCAACCTAGCTGACGAAAGTGACTTAGAGCCGGGATCTCGAGATTTGTAGCAAGCGTCTTAAGTCATATGGCAGCCTTACGGTCTTTGATGGATGCCCGATAGTCCAACCTAGCTGACGAAAGTGACTTAGAGCCGGGATCTTGAGATTTGTAGCAATCATCTAAAGGCATATGGCAGCCTAAGATTCCTTGATGGATGCCCAATAGTCCAACCTAGCTGCCTTATGTGACTTAGAGCCGTCTCGGTGAGCCTTGCAACAGTTATCTTAAGTCATTTTAAGCCATCTTACTCCAAACTATCTGCCGGAAGTGACTTAGTCCCGGGATCTTAAGATTTTTAGCAGTCATTTTAAGTCATATGGCAGCCTTACGGTCCTTGATGGATGCCCAATAGTCCAACCTAGCTGCCAATAGTGCAACCTAGCTGCCGAAAGTGACTTAGAGCCGGGATCTGGATATTTGTAGCAGTCATCTTAAGTCATATGGCAGCCTAAGATTCCTTGATGTATGCCCAATAGTCCAACCTAGCTGCCGGAAGTGACTTTGAGCCGAGATCCTGAGATTTGTAGCAGTCATCTAATGGCATATGGCAGCCTTACGGTCATTGATGGATGCCCGATAGTCCAACCTGGCTGCCTTAAGTGACTTAGAGCCGTCTCGGTGAGCCTTGCAACAGTTATCTTAAGTCATTTTAAGCCATCTTACTCCAAACTATCTGCCGGAAGTGACTTAGTCCCGGGATCTTAAGATTTTTAGCAGTCATTTTAAGTCATATGGCAGCCTTACGGTCCTTGATGGATGCCCAATAGTCCAACCTAGCTGCCAATAGTGCAACCTGGCTGCCGGAAGTGACTTAGAGCCGGGATCTGGATTTTTGTAGCAGTCATCTTACGTCATATGGCAGCCTAAGATTCCTTGATGGATTCCTAGTAGTCCAACCTAGTTGCCGGAAGTGACTTAGAGCCGAGATCTTGAGATTTGTAGCAGTCATCTTAAGTCATATGGCAGCCTTAGGTTCCTTGATGGATGCCCGATAGCCCAATCTAGCTGCCGGAAATGACTTAGAGCCGTCTCGATGAGACTTACAACAGCCATCTTAAGTCATCTTAAGCCATCTTACTTAGAGCCGGGATCTTGAGATTTTAAGTAGTCATCTTAAGTCATATGGCAGCCTAAGATTCCTTGATGGATGCCCAATAGTCCAACCTAGCTGCCGGAAGTGACTTTGAGCCGAGATCCTGAGATTTGTAGCAGTCATCTAATGGCATATGGCAGCCTTACGGTCATTGATGGATGCCCGATAGTCCAACCTGGCTGCCTTAAGTGACTTAGAGCCGTCTCGGTGAGACTTGCAACAGTTATCTTAAGTCATTTTAAGCCATCTTACTCCAAACTATCTGCCGGAAGTGACTTAGTCCCGGGATCTTAAGATTTTTAGCAGTCATTTTAAGTCATATGGCAGCTTTACGGTCCTTGATGGATGCCCAATAGTCCAACCTAGCTGTCGGAAGTGACTTAGAGCCGGGATCTTGAGATTTGTAGCAATCATCTAAAGGCATATGGCAGCCTAAGATTCCTTGATGGATGCCCAATAGTCCAACCTAGCTGCCGGAAGTGACTTAGAGCCGAGATCTTGTGATTTGTAGCAGTCATCTTAAGTCATATGGCAGCCTTAGGGTCCTTGATGGATGCCCAATAGTCCAACCTAGCTACCGGAAGTGACTTAGAGCCGGGATCTGGATATTTGTAGCAGTCATCTTACGTCATATGGCAGACTAAGATTCCTTGATGGATGCCCAATAGTCAAACCTAGCTGCCGGAAGTGACTTCGAGCCAAATCTTGAGATTTGTAGCAGTCATCTAAAGGCATATGGCAGCCTTACGGTCATTGATGGATGCCCGATAGTCCAACCTAGCTGTCGGAAGTGACTAAGAGCCGGGATCGTGAGATTTGTAGCAGTCATCTTAAGGCATATGGCAGCCTTACGGTCATTGATGGATGCCCGATAGTCCAACCTAGCTGCCGAAAGTGACTTAGAGCCGGGATCTGGATATTTGTAGCAGTCATCTTACGTCATATGGCAGCCTAAGATTCCTTGATGGATGCCAAATAGTCCAACCTAGCTGCCGGAAGTGACTTATAGCCGAGATCTTGAGATTTGTAGCAGTCATCTAAAGGCATATGGCAGCCTTACGGTCATTGATGGATGCCCGATAGTCCAACCTAGCTGCCGAAAGTGACTTAGAGCCGGGATCTGGATATTTGTAGCAGTCATCTTACGTCATATGGCAGCCTAAGATTCCTTGATGGATGCCAAATAGTCCAACCTAGCTGTCGGAAGTGACTAAGAGCCGGGATCGTGAGATTTGTAGCAGTCATCTTAAGGCATATGGCAGCCTTACGGTCATTGATGGATGCCCGATAGTCCAACCTAGCTGCCGAAAGTGACTTAGAGCCGGGATCTGGATATTTGTAGCAGTCATCTTACGTCATATGGCAGACTAAGATTCCTTGATGGATGCCCAATAGTCAAACCTAGCTGCCGGAAGTGACTTCGAGCCAAATCTTGAGATTTGTAGCAGTCATCTAAAGGCATATGGCAGCCTTACGGTCATTGATGGATGCCCGATAGTCCAACCTAGCTGTCGGAAGTGACTAAGAGCCGGGATCGTGAGATTTGTAGCAGTCATCTTAAGGCATATGGCAGCCTTACGGTCATTGATGGATGCCCGATAGTCCAACCTAGCTGCCGAAAGTGACTTAGAGCCGGGATCTGGATATTTGTAGCAGTCATCTTACGTCATATGGCAGCCTAAGATTCCTTGATGGATGCCAAATAGTCCAACCTAGCTGCCGGAAGTGACTTAGAGCCGGGATCTGGATATTTGTAGCAGTCATCTTACGTCATATGGCAGCCTAAGATTCCTTGATGGATGCCTAATAGTCCAACCTAGCTGTCGGAAGTGACTTAGAGCCGAGATCTTGAGATTTGTAGCAGTCATCTTAAGTCATATGGCAGCCTTACGGTCATTGATGGATGCCCGATAGTCCAACCTAGCTGCCTTATGTGACTTAGAGCCGTCTCGGTGAGCCTTGCAACAGTTATCTTAAGTCATTTTAAGCCATCTTACTCCAAACTATCTGCCGGAAGTAACTTAGTCCCGGGATCTTAAGATTTTTAGCAGTCATTTTAAGTCATATGGCAGCCTTACGGTCCTTGATGGATGCCCAATAGTCCAACCTAGCTGCCAATAGTGCAACCTAGCTGCCGAAAGTGACTTAGAGCCGGGATCTGGATATTTGTAGCAGTCATCTTAAGTCATATGGCAGCCTAAGATTCCTTGATGTATGCCCAATAGTCCAACCTAGCTGACGAAAGTGACTTAGAGCCGGGATCTCGAGATTTGTAGCAAGCGTCTTAAGTCATATGGCAGCCTTACGGTCTTTGATGGATGCCCGATAGTCCAACCTAGCTGACGAAAGTGACTTAGAGCCGGGATCTTGAGATTTGTAGCAATCATCTAAAGGCATATGGCAGCCTAAGATTCCTTGATGGATGTCCAATAGTCCAACCTAGCTGCCTTATGTGACTTAGAGCCGTCTCGGTGAGCCTTGCAACAGTTATCTTAAGTCATTTTAAGCCATCTTACTCCAAACTATCTGCCGGAAGTGACTTAGTCCCGGGATCTTAAGATTTTTAGCAGTCATTTTAAGTCATATGGCAGCCTTACGGTCCTTGATGGATGCCCAATAGTCCAACCTAGCTGCCAATAGTGCAACCTAGCTGCCGAAAGTGACTTAGAGCCGGGATCTGGATATTTGTAGCAGTCATCTTAAGTCATATGGCAGCCTAAGATTCCTTGATGTATGCCCAATAGTCCAACCTAGCTGCCGGAAGTGACTTTGAGCCGAGATCCTGAGATTTGTAGCAGTCATCTAATGGCATATGGCAGCCTTACGGTCATTGATGGATGCCCGATAGTCCAACCTGGCTGCCTTAAGTGACTTAGAGCCGTCTCGGTGAGACTTGCAACAGTTATCGACAGTTATCTTAAGCCATCTTACTCCAAACTATCTGCCGGAAGTGACTTAGTCCCGGGATCTTAAGATTTTTAGCAGTCATTTTAAGTCATATGGCAGCCTTACGGTCCTTGATGGATGCCCAATAGTCCAACCTAGCTGCCAATAGTGCAACCTAGCTGCCGAAAGTGACTTAGAGCCGGGATCTGGATATTTGTAGCAGTCATCTTAAGTCATATGGCAGCCTAAGATTCCTTGATGTATGCCCAATAGTCCAACCTAGCTGCCGGAAGTGACTTTGAGCCGAGATCCTGAGATTTGTAGCAGTCATCTAATGGCATATGGCAGCCTTACGGTCATTGATGGATGCCCGATAGTCCAACCTGGCTGCCTTAAGTGACTTAGAGCCGTCTCGGTGAGACTTGCAACAGTTATCAACAGTTATCTTAAGCCATCTTACTCCAAACTATCTGCCGGAAGTGACTTAGTCCCGGGATCTTAAGATTTTTAGCAGTCATTTTAAGTCATATGGCAGCTTTACGGTCCTTGATGGATGCCCAATAGTCCAACCTAGCTGTCGGAAGTGACTTAGAGCCGGGATCTTGAGATTTGTAGCAATCATCTAAAGGCATATGGCAGCCTAAGATTCCTTGATGGATGCCCAATAGTCCAACCTAGCTGCCGGAAGTGACTTAGAGCCGAGATCTTGTGATTTGTAGCAGTCATCTTAAGTCATATGGCAGCCTTAGGGTCCTTGATGGATGCCCAATAGTCCAACCTAGCTACCGGAAGTGACTTAGAGCCGGGATCTCGAGATTTGTAGCAAGCGTCTTAAGTCATATGGCAGCCTTACGGTCTTTGATGGATGCCCGATAGTCCAACCTAGCTGACGAAAGTGACTTAGAGCCGGGATCTTGAGATTTGTAGCAATCATCTAAAGGCATATGGCAGCCTAAGATTCCTTGATGGATGCCCAATAGTCCAACCTAGCTGCCTTATGTGACTTAGAGCCGTCTCGGTGAGCCTTGCAACAGTTATCTTAAGTCATTTTAAGCCATCTTACTCCAAACTATCTGCCGGAAGTGACTTAGTCCCGGGATCTTAAGATTTTTAGCAGTCATTTTAAGTCATATGGCAGCCTTACGGTCCTTGATGGATGCCCAATAGTCCAACCTAGCTGCCAATAGTGCAACCTACCTGCCGAAAGTGACTTAGAGCCGGGATCTGGATATTTGTAGCAGTCATCTTAAGTCATATGGCAGCCTAAGATTCCTTGATGTATGCCCAATAGTCCAACCTAGCTGCCGGAAGTGACTTTGAGCCGAGATCCTGAGATTTGTAGCAGTCATCTAATGGCATATGGCAGCCTTACGGTCATTGATGGATGCCCGATAGTCCAACCTGGCTGCCTTAAGTGACTTAGAGCCGTCTCGGTGAGACTTGCAACAGTTATCGACAGTTATCTTAAGCCATCTTACTCCAAACTATCTGCCGGAAGTGACTTAGTCCCGGGATCTTAAGATTTTTAGCAGTCATTTTAAGTCATATGGCAGCCTTACGGTCCTTGATGGATGCCCAATAGTCCAACCTAGCTGCCAATAGTGCAACCTACCTGCCGAAAGTGACTTAGAGCCGGGATCTGGATATTTGTAGCAGTCATCTTAAGTCATATGGCAGCCTAAGATTCCTTGATGTATGCCCAATAGTCCAACCTAGCTGCCGGAAGTGACTTTGAGCCGAGATCCTGAGATTTGTAGCAGTCATCTAATGGCATATGGCAGCCTTACGGTCATTGATGGATGCCCGATAGTCCAACCTGGCTGCCTTAAGTGACTTAGAGCCGTCTCGGTGAGACTTGCAACAGTTATCAACAGTTATCTTAAGCCATCTTACTCCAAACTATCTGCCGGAAGTGACTTAGTCCCGGATCTTAAGATTTTTAGCAGTCATTTTAAGTCATATGGCAGCTTTACGGTCCTTGATGGATGCCCAATAGTCCAACCTAGCTGTCGGAAGTGACTTAGAGCCGGGATCTTGAGATTTGTAGCAATCATCTAAAGGCATATGGCAGCCTAAGATTCCTTGATGGATGCCCAATAGTCCAACCTAGCTGCCGGAAGTGACTTAGAGCCGAGATCTTGTGATTTGTAGCAGTCATCTTAAGTCATATGGCAGCCTTAGGGTCCTTGATGGATGCCCAATAGTCCAACCTAGCTACCGGAAGTGACTTAGAGCCGGGATCTGGATATTTGTAGCAGTCATCTTACGTCATATGGCAGACTAAGATTCCTTGATGGATGCCCAATAGTCAAACCTAGCTGCCGGAAGTGACTTATAGCCGAGATCTTGAGATTTGTAGCAGTCATCTAAAGGCATATGGCAGCCTTACGGTCATTGATGGATGCCCGATAGTCCAACCTGGCTGCCGGAAGTGACTTAGAGCCGGGATCTGGATATTTGTAGCAGTCATCTTACGTCATATGGCAGCCTAAGATTCCTTGATGGATGCCTAATAGTCCAACCTAGCTGCCGGAAGTGACTTAGAGCCGAGATCTTGAGATTTGTAGCAGTCATCTTAAGTCATATGGCAGCCTTACGGTCATTGATGGATGCCCGATAGTCCAACCTAGCTGTCGAAAGTGACTAAGAGCCGGGATCGTGAGATTTGTAGCAGTCATCTTAAGTCATATGGCAGCCTTACGGTCTTTGATGGATGCCCGATAGTCCAACCTAGCTGCCGGAAGTGACTTTGAGCCGAGATCCTGAGATTTGTAGCAGTCATCTAATGGCATATGGCAGCCTTACGGTCATTGATGGATGCCCGATAGTCCAACCTAGCTGCCTTATGTGACTTAGAGCCGTCTCGGTGAGCCTTGCAACAGTTATCTTAAGTCATTTTAAGCCATCTTACTCCAAACTATCTGCCGGAAGTGACTTAGTCCCGGGATCTTAAGATTTTTAGCAGTCATTTTAAGTCATATGGCAGCCTTACGGTCCTTGATGGATGCCCAATAGTCCAACCTAGCTGCCAATAGTGCAACCTAGCTGCCGAAAGTGACTTAGAGCCGGGATCTGGATATTTGTAGCAGTCATCTTAAGTCATATGGCAGCCTAAGATTCCTTGATGTATACTCAATAGTCCAACCTAGCTGCCGGAAGTGACTTTGAGCCGAGATCCTGAGATTTGTAGCAGTCATCTAATGGCATATGGCAGCCTTACGGTCATTGATGGATGCCCGATAGTCCAACCTGGCTGCCTTAAGTGACTTAGAGCCGTCTCGGTGAGACTTGCAACAGTTATCAACAGTTATCTTAAGCCATCTTACTCCAAACTATCTGCCGGAAGTGACTTAGTCCCGGGATCTTAAGATTTTTAGCAGTCATTTTAAGTCATATGGCAGCCTTACGGTCCTTGATGGATGCCCAATAGTCCAACCTAGCTGCCAATAGTGCAACCTAGCTGCCGAAAATGACTTAGAGCCGGGATCTGGATATTTGTAGCAGTCATCTTAAGTCATATGGCAGCCTAAGATTCCTTGATGTATGCCCAATAGTCCAACCTAGCTGCCGGAAGTGACTTTGAGCCGAGATCCTGAGATTTGTAGCAGTCATCTAATGGCATATGGCAGCCTTACGGCCATTGATGGATGCCCGATAGTCCAACCTGGCTGCCTTAAGTGACTTAGAGCCGTCTCGGTGAGACTTGCAACAGTTATCAACAGTTATCTTAAGCCATCTTACTCCAAACTATCTGCCGGAAGTGACTTAGTCCCGGGATCTTAAGATTTTTAGCAGTCATTTTAAGTCATATGGCAGCTTTACGGTCCTTGATGGATGCCCAATAGTCCAACCTAGCTGACGGAAGTGACTTAGAGCCGGGATCTTGAGATTTGTAGCAATCATCTTACGTCATATGGCAGCCTAAGATTCCTTGATGGATGCCCAATAGTCCAACCTAGCTGCCGGAAGTGACTTAGAGCCGAGATCTTGTGATTTGTAGCAGTCATCTTAAGTCATATGGCAGCCTTAGGGTCCTTGATGGATGCCCAATAGTCCAACCTAGCTACCGGAAGTGACTTAGAGCCGGGATCTGGATATTTGTAGCAGTCATCTTACGTCATATGGCAGACTAAGATTCCTTGATGGATGCCCAATAGTCAAACCTAGCTGCCGGAAGTGACTTCGAGCCAAATCTTGAGATTTGTAGCAGTCATCTAAAGGCATATGGCAGCCTTACGGTCATTGATGGATGCCCGATAGTCCAACCTAGCTGTCGGAAGTGACTAAGAGCCGGGATCGTGAGATTTGTAGCAGTCATCTTAAGGCATATGGCAGCCTTACGGTCATTGATGGATGCCCGATAGTCCAACCTAGCTGCCGAAAGTGACTTAGAGCCGGGATCTGGATATTTGTAGCAGTCATCTTACGTCATATGGCAGCCTAAGATTCCTTGATGGATGCCAAATAGTCCAACCTAGCTGCCGGAAGTGACTTATAGCCGAGATCTTGAGATTTGTAGCAGTCATCTAAAGGCATATGGCAGCCTTACGGTCATTGATGGATGCCCGATAGTCCAACCTGGCTGCCGGAAGTGACTTAGAGCCGGGATCTGGATATTTGTAGCAGTCATCTTACGTCATATGGCAGCCTAAGATTCCTTGATGGATGCCAAATAGTCCAACCTAGCTGCCGGAAGTGACTTAGAGCCGAGATCTTGAGATTTGTAGCAGTCATCTTAAGTCATATGGCAGCCTTACGGTCATTGATGGATGCCCGATAGTCCAACCTAGCTGCCTTATGTGACTTAGAGCCGTCTCGGTGAGACTTGCAACAGTTATCTTAAGTCATTTTAAGCCATCTTACTCCAAACTATCTGCCGGAAGTGACTTAGTCCCGGGATCTTAAGATTTTTAGCAGTCATTTTAAGTCATATGGCAGCCTTACGGTCCTTGATGGATGCCCAATAGTCCAACCTAGCTGCCAATAGTGCAACCTAGCTGCCGAAAGTGACTTAGAGCCGGGATCTGGATATTTGTAGCAGTCATCTTAAGTCATATGGCAGCCTAAGATTCCTTGATGTATGCCCAATAGTCCAACCTAGCTGACGGAAGTGACTTAGAGCCGGGATCTCGAGATTTGTAGCAAGCGTCTTAAGTCATATGGCAGACTTACGGTCTTTGATGGATGCCCGATAGTCCAACCTAGCTGACTTAGAGCCGGGATCTTGAGATTTGTAGCAGTCGTCTTAAGTCATATGGCAGCCTTACGGTCTTTGATGGATGCCCGATAGTCCAACCAAGCTGACGGAAGTGACTTAGAGCCGGGATCTTGAGATTTGTAGCAGTCATCTTAAGTCCTAGGGCAGCCTTACGGTCTTTGATGGATGCCCGATAGTCCAACCTAGCTGACGGAAGTGACTTAGAGCCGGGATCTTGAGATTTGTAGCAGTCATTTTAAGTCATATGGCAGCCTTACGTGCCTTGATGGATGCCCAATAGTCCAACCTATCTGCCGAAAGTGACTTAGAGCCGGGATCTTGAGATTTGTAGCAGTCATCTTAAGTCATATGGCAGCCTTACGGACATTGATGGATGCGCGATAGTCCAACCTAGCTCCCGGAAGTGACTTAGAGCCGGGATCTGGATATTCGTAGCAGTCATCGTACGTCATATGGCAGCCTAAGATACCTTGATGGATGCTTAATAGTCCAACCTAGCTGCCGGAAGTGACATAGAGCCGAGATCTCGAGATTTGTAGCAGTCATCTTAAGTCATATGGCAGCCTTACGGTCCTTGATGGATGCCCAATAGTCCAACCTAATTGCCGAAAGTGTCTTAGAGCCGGGATCTTGAGATTAGTAGCAGTCATTTTAAGTCATATGGCAGCCTTACGGTTCTTGATGGATGCCCAATAGTCCAACCTAGCTGCCGAAAGTGACTTAGAGCCGAGATCCTGAGATTTGTAGCAGTCATCTAATGGCATATGGCTGCCTTACGGTCATTGATGGATGCACGATAGTCCAACCTAGCTGCCGAAAGTGACTTAGAGCCAGGATCTGGATATTTTAAGCAGTCATCTTACGTCATATGGCAGCCAAAGATTCCTTGATGGATGCCCAATAGTCAAACCTAGCTGCCGGAAGTGACTTCGAGCCAAATCTTGAGATTTGTAGCAGTCATCTAAAGGCATATGGCAGCCATACGGTCATTGATGGATGCCCGATAGTCCAACCTAGCTGTCGGAAGTGACTTAGAGCCGGGATCGTGAGATTTGTAGCAGTCATCTAAAGGCATATGGCCGCCTTACGGTCATTGATGGATGCCCGATAGTCCAACCTAGCTGCCGAAAGTGACTTAGAGCCGGGTTCTGGATATTTTTAGCAGTCATCTTACGTCATATGGCAGCCTAAGATTCCTTGATGGATGCCAAATAGTCCAACCTAGCTGCCGGAAGTGACTTAGAGCCAGGATCTGGATATTTGTAGCAGTCATCTTACGTCATATGGCAGCCTAAGATTCCTTGATGGATGCCCAATAGTCAAACCTAGCTGCCGGAAGTGACTTCGAGCCAAATCTTGAGATTTGTAGCAGTCATCTAAAGGAATATGGCAGCCTTACGGTCATTGATGGATGCCCGATAGTCCAACCTAGCTGTCGGAAGTGACTTATAGCCGAGATCTTGAGATTTGTAGCAGTCATCTAAAGGCATATGGCAGCCTTACGGTCATTGATGGCTGCCCGATAGTCCAACCTGGCTGACGGAAGTGACTTATAGCCGGGATCTGGATATTTGTAGCAGTCATCTTACGTCATATGGCAGCCTAAGATTCGTTGATGGATGCCTAGTAGTCCAACCTAGCTGCCGGAAGTGACTTAGAGCCGAGATCTTGAGATTTGCAGCAGTCATCTTAAGTCATATAACAGCCTTAGGGTCCTTGATGGATGCCCGATAGCCCAATCTAGCTGCCGGAAATGACTTAGAGCCGTCTCGATGAGACTTACAACAGCCATCTTAAGTCTTCTTAAGCCATCTTACTTAGAGCCGGGATCTTGAGATTTTTAGTAGTCATCTTAAGTCATATGGCAGCCTAAGATTCCTTGATGGATGCCCAATAGTCCAACCTAGCTGCCGGAAGTGACTTAGAGCCGAGATCCTGAGATTTGTAGCAGTCATCTAATGGCATATGGCTGCCTTACGGTCATTGATGGATGCCCGATAGTCCAACCTGGCTGCCTTAAGTGACTTAGAGCCGTCTCGGTGAGACTTGCAACAGTTATCTTAAGTCATTTTAAGCCATCTTACTCCAAACTATCTGTCGGAAGTGACTTAGTCCCGGTATCTTAAGATTTTTAGCAGTCATTTTAAGTCATATGGCAGCTTTACGGTCCTTGATGGATGCCCAATAGTCCAACCTAGCTGGTGGAAGTGACTTAGAGCCGGGATCTTGAGATTTGTAGCAATCATCTAAAGGCATATGGCAGCCTTAGGGTCCTTGATGGATGCCCAATAGTCCAACCTAGCTACCGGAAGTGACTTAGAGCCCGGATCTGGATATTTGTAGCAGTCGTCTTAAGTCATATGGCAGCCTAAAATTCCTTGATGGATGCCCAATAGTCAAACCTAGCTGCCGGAAGTGACTTAGAGCCGAGATCTTGAGATCTGTAGCAGTCATCTAAAGGCATATGGCAGCCTTACGGTCATTGATGGATGCCCGATAGTCCAACCTGGCTGCCGGAAGTGACTTAGAGCCGGGATCTGGATATTTGTAGCAGTCATCTTACGTCATATGGCAGCCTAAGATTCCTTGATGAATTCCTAGTAGTCCAACCTAGTTGCCGAAAGTGACTTAGAGCCGAGATCTTGAGATTTGTAGCAGTCATCTTAAGTCATATGGCAGCCTTAGGGTCCTTGATGGATGCCCGATAGCCCAATCTAGCTGCCGGAAATGACTTAGAGCCGTCTTGATGAGACTTACAACAGCCATCTTAAGTCATCTTAAGCCATCTTACTTAGAGCCGGGATCTTGAGATTTTTAGTAGTCATTTTAAGTCATATGGCAGCCTAAGATTCCTTGATGGATGCCCAATAGTCAAACCTAGCTGCCGGAAGTGACTTCGAGCCAAATCTTGAGATTTGTAGCAGTCATCTAAAGGCATATGGCAGCCTTACGGTCATTGATGGATGCCCGATAGTCCAACCTAGCTGTCGGAAGTGACTTATAGCCGAGATCTTGAGATTTGTAGCAGTCATCTAAAGGCATATGGCAGCCTTACGGTCATTGATGGATGCCCGATAGTCCAACCTGGCTGCCGGAAGTGACTTAGAGCCGAGATCTTGAGATTTGTAGCAGTCATCTAAAGGCATATGGCAGCCTTACGGTCCTTGATGGATGCCCGATAGTCCAACCTGGCTGCCGGAAGTGACCTAGAGCCGGGATCTGGATATTTGTAGCAGTCATCTTACGTCATATGGCAGCCAAAGATTCCTTGATGGATGCCCAATAGTCAAACCTAGCTGCCGGAAGTGACTTAGAGCCAAATCTTGAGATTTGTAGCAGTCATCTAAAGGCATATGGCAGCCTTACGGTCATTGATGGATGCCCGATAGTCCAACCTAGCTGTCGGAAGTGACTTAGAGCCGGGATCGTGAGATTTGTAGCAGTCATCTAAAGGCATATGGCCGCCTTACGGTCATTGATGGATGCCCGATAGTCCAACCTGGCTGCCGGAAGTGACTTAGAGCCGGGATCTGGATATTTGTAGCAGTCATCTTACGTCATATGGCAGCCTAAGATTCCTTGATGGATGCCCAATAGTAAAACCTAGCTGCCGGAAGTGACTTCGAGCCAAATCTTGAGATTTGTAGCAGTCATCTAAAGGCATATGGCAGCCTTACGGTCATTGATGAATGCCCGATAGTCCAACCTAGCTGTCGGAAGTGACTTAGAGCCGGGATCGTGAGATTTGTAGCAGTCATCTAAAGGCATATGGCCGCCTTACGGTCATTGATGGATGCCCGATAGTCCAACCTAGCTGCCGGAAGTGACTTCGAGCTAGCTGATCTTGAGATTTGTAGCAGTCATCTAAAGGCATATGGCAGCCTTACGGTCATTGATGGATGCACGATAGTCCAACCTAGCTGCCGAAAGTGACTTAGAGCCAGGATCTGGATATTTGTAGCAGTCATCTTACGTCATATGGCAGCCAAAGATTCCTTGATGGATGCCCAATAGTAAAACCTAGCTGCCGGAAGTGACTTCGAGCCAAATCTTGAGATTTGTAGCAGTCATCTAAAGGCATATGGCAGCCTTACGGTCATTGATGGATGCCCGATAGTCCAACCTAGCTGTCGGAAGTGACTTAGAGCCGGGATCGTGAGATTTGTAGCAGTCATCTAAAGGCATATGGCCGCCTTACGGTCATTGATGGATGCCCGATAGTCCAACCTAGCTGCCGAAAGTGACTTAGAGCCGGGTTCTGGATATTTTTAGCAGTCATCTTACGTCATATGGCAGCCTAAGATTCCTTGTTGGATGCCAAATAGTCCAACCTAGCTGCCGGAAGTGACTTAGAGCCAGGATCTGGATATTTGTAGCAGTCATCTTACGTCATATGGCAGCCTAAGATTCCTTGATGGATGCCCAATAGTCAAACCGAGCTGCCGGAAGTGACTTCGAGCCAAATCTTGAGATTTGTAGCAGTCATCTAAAGGCATATGGCAGCCTTACGGTCATTGATGGATGCCCGATAGTCCAACCTGGCTGCCGGAAGTGACTTAGAGCCGAGATCTTGAGATCTGTAGCAGTCATCTAAAGGCATATGGCAGCCTTACGGTCATTGATGGATGCCCGATAGTCCAACCTGGCTGCCGGAAGTGACTTAGAGCCGGGATCTGGATATTTGTAGCAGTCATCTTACGTCATATGGCAGCCTAAGATTCCTTGATGGATGCCCGATAGTCCAACCTGGCTGCCTTAAGTGACTTAGCTAGCTGATCTTGAGATTTGTAGCAGTCATCTAAAGGCATATGGCAGCCTTACGGTCATTGATGGATGCACGATAGTCCAACCTAGCTGCCGAAAGTGACTTAGAGCCAGGATCTGGATATTTGTAGCAGTCATCTTACGTCATATGGCAGCCAAAGATTCCTTGATGGATGGCCAATAGTCAAACCTAGCTGCCGGAAGTGACTTCGAGCCAAATCTTGAGATTTGTAGCAGTCATCTAAAGGCATATGGCAGCCTTACGGTCATTGATGGATGCCCGATAGTCCAACCTAGCTGTCGAAAGTGACTAAGAGCCGGGATCGTGAGATTTGTAGCAGTCATCTTAAGGCATATGGCAGCCTTACGGTCATTGATGGATGCCCGATAGTCCAACCTAGCTGCCGAAAGTGACTTAGAGCCGGGATCTGGATATTTGTAGCAGTCATCTTACGTCATATGGCAGCCTAAGATTCCTTGATGGATGCCAAATAGTCCAACCTAGCTGCCGGAAGTGACTTATAGCCGAGATCTTGATTTTTGTAGCAGTCATCTAAAGGCATATGGCAGCCTTACGGTCATTGATGGATGCCCGATAGTCCAACCTGGCTGCCGGAAGTGACTTAGAGCCGGGATCTGGATATTTGTAGCAGTCATCTTACGTCATATGGCAGCCTAAGATTCCTTGATGGATGCCCGATAGTCCAACCTAGCTGTCGGAAGTGACTTAGAGCCGGGATCGTGAGATTTGTAGCAGTCATCTAAAGGCATATGGCCGCCTTACGGTCATTGATGGATGCCCGATAGTCCAACCTAGCTGCCGAAAGTGACTTAGAGCCAAATCTTGAGATTTGTAGCAGTCATCTAAAGGCATATGGCAGCCTTACGGTCATTGATGGATGCCCGATAGTCCAACCTAGCTGTCGGAAGTGACTTATAGCCGAGATCTTAGGTTTGTAGCAGTCATCTAAAGGCATATGGCAGCCTTACGGTCATTGATGGATGCCCGATAGTCCAACCTGGCTGCCGGAAGTGACTTAGAGCCGAGATCTTGAGATTTGTAGCAGTCATCTAAATTCATATGGCAGCCTTACGGTCATTGATGGCTGCCCGATAGTCCAACCTGGCTGCCGGAAGTGACTTAGAGCCGGGATCTGGATATTTGTAGCAGTCATCTTACGTCATATGGCAGCCTAAGATT
This sequence comes from Drosophila sp. 14030-0761.01, assembly GCA_018150735.1. Classification (NCBI taxonomy): domain Eukaryota; kingdom Metazoa; phylum Arthropoda; class Insecta; order Diptera; family Drosophilidae; genus Drosophila; species Drosophila sp. 14030-0761.01. The sequence goes on from JAECWO010000035.1 coordinate 319,885, forward strand.
CGTTGATGGATGCCTAGTAGTCCAACCTAGCTGCCGGAAGTGACTTAGAGCCGAGATCTTGAGATTTTCAGCAGTCATCTTAAGTCATATAACAGCCTTAGGGTCCTTGATGGATGCCCGATAGCCCAACCTGGCTGCCGGAAGTGACCTAGAGCCGGGATCTGGATATTTGTAGCAGTCATCTTACGTCATATGGCAGCCAAAGATTCCTTGATGGATGCCCAATAGTCAAACCTAGCTGCCGGAAGTGACTTAGAGCCAAATCTTGAGATTTGTAGCAGTCATCTAAAGGCATATGGCAGCCTTACGGTCATTGATGGATGCCCGATAGTCCAACCTGGCTGTCGGAAGTGACTTAGAGCCGGGATCGTGAGATTTGTAGCAGTCATCTAAAGGCATATGGCCGCCTTACGGTCATTGATGGATGCCCGATAGTCCAACCTGGCTGCCGGAAGTGACTTAGAGCCGGGATCTGGATATTTGTAGCAGTCATCTTACGTCATATGGCAGCCTAAGATTCCTTGATGGATGCCCAATAGTAAAACCTAGCTGCCGGAAGTGACTTCGAGCCAAATCTTGAGATTTGTAGCAGTCATCTAAAGGCATATGGCAGCCTTACGGTCATTGATGGATGCCCGATAGTCCAACCTAGCTGTCGGAAGTGACTTAGAGCCGGGATCGTGAGATTTGTAGCAGTCATCTAAAGGCATATGGCCGCCTTACGGTCATTGATGGATGCCCGATAGTCCAACCTAGCTGCCGGAAGTGACTTCGAGCTAGCTGATCTTGAGATTTGTAGCAGTCATCTAAAGGCATATGGCAGCCTTACGGTCATTGATGGATGCACGATAGTCCAACCTAGCTGCCGAAAGTGACTTAGAGCCAGGATCTGGATATTTGTAGCAGTCATCTTACGTCATATGGCAGCCAAAGATTCCTTGATGGATGCCCAATAGTAAAACCTAGCTGCCGGAAGTGACTTCGAGCCAAATCTTGAGATTTGTAGCAGTCATCTAAAGGCATATGGCAGCCTTACGGTCATTGATGGATGCCCGATAGTCCAACCTAGCTGTCGGAAGTGACTTAGAGCCGGGATCGTGAGATTTGTAGCAGTCATCTAAAGGCATATGGCCGCCTTACGGTCATTGATGGATGCCCGATAGTCCAACCTAGCTGCCGAAAGTGACTTAGAGCCGGGTTCTGGATATTTTTAGCAGTCATCTTACGTCATATGGCAGCCTAAGATTCCTTGTTGGATGCCAAATAGTCCAACCTAGCTGCCGGAAGTGACTTAGAGCCAGGATCTGGATATTTGTAGCAGTCATCTTACGTCATATGGCAGCCTAAGATTCCTTGATGGATGCCCAATAGTCAAACCTAGCTGCCGGAAGTGACTTCGAGCCAAATCTTGAGATTTGTAGCAGTCATCTAAAGGCATATGGCAGCCTTACGGTCATTGATGGATGCCCGATAGTCCAACCTGGCTGCCGGAAGTGACTTAGAGCCGAGATCTTGAGATCTGTAGCAGTCATCTAAAGGCATATGGCAGCCTTACGGTCATTGATGGATGCCCGATAGTCCAACCTGGCTGCCGGAAGTGACTTAGAGCCGGGATCTGGATATTTGTAGCAGTCATCTTACGTCATATGGCAGCCTAAGATTCCTTGATGGATGCCCGATAGTCCAACCTGGCTGCCTTAAGTGACTTAGCTAGCTGATCTTGAGATTTGTAGCAGTCATCTAAAGGCATATGGCAGCCTTACGGTCATTGATGGATGCACGATAGTCCAACCTAGCTGCCGAAAGTGACTTAGAGCCAGGATCTGGATATTTGTAGCAGTCATCTTACGTCATATGGCAGCCAAAGATTCCTTGATGGATGCCCAATAGTAAAACCTAGCTGCCGGAAGTGACTTCGAGCCAAATCTTGAGATTTGTAGCAGTCATCTAAAGGCATATGGCAGCCTTACGGTCATTGATGGATGCCCGATAGTCCAACCTAGCTGTCGGAAGTGACTTAGAGCCGGGATCGTGAGATTTGTAGCAGTCATCTAAAGGCATATGGCCGCCTTACGGTCATTGATGGATGCCCGATAGTCCAACCTAGCTGTCGGAAGTGACTTAGAGCCGGGATCGTGAGATTTGTAGCAGTCATCTAAAGGCATATGGCCGCCTTACGGTCATTGATGGATGCCCGATAGTCCAACCTAGCTGCCGGAAGTGACTTCGAGCTAGCTGATCTTGAGATTTGTAGCAGTCATCTAAAGGCATATGGCAGCCTTACGGTCATTGATGGATGCACGATAGTCCAACCTAGCTGCCGAAAGTGACTTAGAGCCAGGATCTGGATATTTGTAGCAGTCATCTTACGTCATATGGCAGCCAAAGATTCCTTGATGGATGCCCAATAGTAAAACCTAGCTGCCGGAAGTGACTTCGAGCCAAATCTTGAGATTTGTAGCAGTCATCTAAAGGCATATGGCAGCCTTACGGTCATTGATGGATGCCCGATAGTCCAACCTAGCTGTCGGAAGTGACTTAGAGCCGGGATCGTGAGATTTGTAGCAGTCATCTAAAGGCATATGGCCGCCTTACGGTCATTGATGGATGCCCGATAGTCCAACCTAGCTGCCGAAAGTGACTTAGAGCCGGGTTCTGGATATTTTTAGCAGTCATCTTACGTCATATGGCAGCCTAAGATTCCTTGTTGGATGCCAAATAGTCCAACCTAGCTGCCGGAAGTGACTTAGAGCCAGGATCTGGATATTTGTAGCAGTCATCTTACGTCATATGGCAGCCTAAGATTCCTTGATGGATGCCCAATAGTCAAACCGAGCTGCCGGAAGTGACTTCGAGCCAAATCTTGAGATTTGTAGCAGTCATCTAAAGGCATATGGCAGCCTTACGGTCATTGATGGATGCCCGATAGTCCAACCTGGCTGCCGGAAGTGACTTAGAGCCGAGATCTTGAGATCTGTAGCAGTCATCTAAAGGCATATGGCAGCCTTACGGTCATTGATGGATGCCCGATAGTCCAACCTGGCTGCCGGAAGTGACTTAGAGCCGGGATCTGGATATTTGTAGCAGTCATCTTACGTCATATGGCAGCCTAAGATTCCTTGATGGATGCCCGATAGTCCAACCTGGCTGCCTTAAGTGACTTAGCTAGCTGATCTTGAGATTTGTAGCAGTCATCTAAAGGCATATGGCAGCCTTACGGTCATTGATGGATGCACGATAGTCCAACCTAGCTGCCGAAAGTGACTTAGAGCCAGGATCTGGATATTTGTAGCAGTCATCTTACGTCATATGGCAGCCAAAGATTCCTTGATGGATGGCCAATAGTCAAACCTAGCTGCCGGAAGTGACTTCGAGCCAAATCTTGAGATTTGTAGCAGTCATCTAAAGGCATATGGCAGCCTTACGGTCATTGATGGATGCCCGATAGTCCAACCTAGCTGTCGAAAGTGACTAAGAGCCGGGATCGTGAGATTTGTAGCAGTCATCTTAAGGCATATGGCAGCCTTACGGTCATTGATGGATGCCCGATAGTCCAACCTAGCTGCCGAAAGTGACTTAGAGCCGGGATCTGGATATTTGTAGCAGTCATCTTACGTCATATGGCAGCCTAAGATTCCTTGATGGATGCCAAATAGTCCAACCTAGCTGCCGGAAGTGACTTATAGCCGAGATCTTGATTTTTGTAGCAGTCATCTAAAGGCATATGGCAGCCTTACGGTCATTGATGGATGCCCGATAGTCCAACCTGGCTGCCGGAAGTGACTTAGAGCCGGGATCTGGATATTTGTAGCAGTCATCTTACGTCATATGGCAGCCTAAGATTCCTTGATGGATGCCCGATAGTCCAACCTAGCTGTCGGAAGTGACTTAGAGCCGGGATCGTGAGATTTGTAGCAGTCATCTAAAGGCATATGGCCGCCTTACGGTCATTGATGGATGCCCGATAGTCCAACCTAGCTGCCGAAAGTGACTTAGAGCCAAATCTTGAGATTTGTAGCAGTCATCTAAAGGCATATGGCAGCCTTACGGTCATTGATGGATGCCCGATAGTCCAACCTAGCTGTCGGAAGTGACTTATAGCCGAGATCTTAGGTTTGTAGCAGTCATCTAAAGGCATATGGCAGCCTTACGGTCATTGATGGATGCCCGATAGTCCAACCTGGCTGCCGGAAGTGACTTAGAGCCGAGATCTTGAGATTTGTAGCAGTCATCTAAATTCATATGGCAGCCTTACGGTCATTGATGGCTGCCCGATAGTCCAACCTGGCTGCCGGAAGTGACTTAGAGCCGGGATCTGGATATTTGTAGCAGTCATCTTACGTCATATGGCAGCCTAAGATTCGTTGATGGATGCCTAGTAGTCCAACCTAGCTGCCGGAAGTGACTTAGAGCCGAGATCTTGAGATTTTCAGCAGTCATCTTAAGTCATATAACAGCCTTAGGGTCCTTGATGGATGCCCGATAGCCCAACCTGGCTGCCGGAAGTGACCTAGAGCCGGGATCTGGATATTTGTAGCAGTCATCTTACGTCATATGGCAGCCAAAGATTCCTTGATGGATGCCCAATAGTCAAACCTAGCTGCCGGAAGTGACTTAGAGCCAAATCTTGAGATTTGTAGCAGTCATCTAAAGGCATATGGCAGCCTTACGGTCATTGATGGATGCCCGATAGTCCAACCTGGCTGTCGGAAGTGACTTAGAGCCGGGATCGTGAGATTTGTAGCAGTCATCTAAAGGCATATGGCCGCCTTACGGTCATTGATGGATGCCCGATAGTCCAACCTGGCTGCCGGAAGTGACTTAGAGCCGGGATCTGGATATTTGTAGCAGTCATCTTACGTCATATGGCAGCCTAAGATTCCTTGATGGATGCCCAATAGTAAAACCTAGCTGCCGGAAGTGACTTCGAGCCAAATCTTGAGATTTGTAGCAGTCATCTAAAGGCATATGGCAGCCTTACGGTCATTGATGGATGCCCGATAGTCCAACCTAGCTGTCGGAAGTGACTTAGAGCCGGGATCGTGAGATTTGTAGCAGTCATCTAAAGGCATATGGCCGCCTTACGGTCATTGATGGATGCCCGATAGTCCAACCTAGCTGCCGGAAGTGACTTCGAGCTAGCTGATCTTGAGATTTGTAGCAGTCATCTAAAGGCATATGGCAGCCTTACGGTCATTGATGGATGCACGATAGTCCAACCTAGCTGCCGAAAGTGACTTAGAGCCAGGATCTGGATATTTGTAGCAGTCATCTTACGTCATATGGCAGCCAAAGATTCCTTGATGGATGCCCAATAGTAAAACCTAGCTGCCGGAAGTGACTTCGAGCCAAATCTTGAGATTTGTAGCAGTCATCTAAAGGCATATGGCAGCCTTACGGTCATTGATGGATGCCCGATAGTCCAACCTAGCTGTCGGAAGTGACTTAGAGCCGGGATCGTGAGATTTGTAGCAGTCATCTAAAGGCATATGGCCGCCTTACGGTCATTGATGGATGCCCGATAGTCCAACCTAGCTGCCGAAAGTGACTTAGAGCCGGGTTCTGGATATTTTTAGCAGTCATCTTACGTCATATGGCAGCCTAAGATTCCTTGTTGGATGCCAAATAGTCCAACCTAGCTGCCGGAAGTGACTTAGAGCCAGGATCTGGATATTTGTAGCAGTCATCTTACGTCATATGGCAGCCTAAGATTCCTTGATGGATGCCCAATAGTCAAACCTAGCTGCCGGAAGTGACTTCGAGCCAAATCTTGAGATTTGTAGCAGTCATCTAAAGGCATATGGCAGCCTTACGGTCATTGATGGATGCCCGATAGTCCAACCTGGCTGCCGGAAGTGACTTAGAGCCGAGATCTTGAGATCTGTAGCAGTCATCTAAAGGCATATGGCAGCCTTACGGTCATTGATGGATGCCCGATAGTCCAACCTGGCTGCCGGAAGTGACTTAGAGCCGGGATCTGGATATTTGTAGCAGTCATCTTACGTCATATGGCAGCCTAAGATTCCTTGATGGATGCCCGATAGTCCAACCTGGCTGCCTTAAGTGACTTAGCTAGCTGATCTTGAGATTTGTAGCAGTCATCTAAAGGCATATGGCAGCCTTACGGTCATTGATGGATGCACGATAGTCCAACCTAGCTGCCGAAAGTGACTTAGAGCCAGGATCTGGATATTTGTAGCAGTCATCTTACGTCATATGGCAGCCAAAGATTCCTTGATGGATGCCCAATAGTCAAACCTAGCTGCCGGAAGTGACTTCGAGCCAAATCTTGAGATTTGTAGCAGTCATCTAAAGGCATATGGCAGCCTTACGGTCATTGATGGATGCCCGATAGTCCAACCTAGCTGTCGGAAGTGACTTAGAGCCGGGATCGTGAGATTTGTAGCAGTCATCTAAAGGCATATGGCCGCCTTACGGTCATTGATGGATGCCCGATAGTCCAACCTAGCTGCCGAAAGTGACTTAGAGCCAAATCTTGAGATTTGTAGCAGTCATCTAAAGGCATATGGCAGCCTTACGGTCATTGATGGATGCCCGATAGTCCAACCTAGCTGTCGGAAGTGACTTATAGCCGAGATCTTAGGTTTGTAGCAGTCATCTAAAGGCATATGGCAGCCTTACGGTCATTGATGGATGCCCGATAGTCCAACCTGGCTGCCGGAAGTGACTTAGAGCCGAGATCTTGAGATTTGTAGCAGTCATCTAAATTCATATGGCAGCCTTACGGTCATTGATGGCTGCCCGATAGTCCAACCTGGCTGCCGGAAGTGACTTAGAGCCGGGATCTGGATATTTGTAGCAGTCATCTTACGTCATATGGCAGCCTAAGATTCGTTGATGGATGCCTAGTAGTCCAACCTAGCTGCCGGAAGTGACTTAGAGCCGAGATCTTGAGATTTTCAGCAGTCATCTTAAGTCATATAACAGCCTTAGGGTCCTTGATGGATGCCCGATAGCCCAATCTAGCTGCCGGAAATGACTTAGAGCCGTCTCGATGAGACTTACAACAGCCATCTTAAGTCATCTTAAGCCATCTTACTTAGAGCCGGGATCTTGAGATTTTTAGTAGTCATCTTAAGTCATATGGCAGCCTAAGATTCCTTGATGGATGCCCAATAGTCCAACCTAGCTGCCGGAAGTGACTTAGAGCCGAGATCCTGAGATTTGTAGCAGTCATCTAATGGCATATGGCGGCCTTACGGTCATTGATGGATGCCCGATAGTCCAACCTAGTTGCCGAAAGTGACTTAGAGCCGGGATATGGATATTTGTAGCAGTCATCTTACGTCATATGGCAGCCTAAGATTCCTTGATGGATGCCCAATAGTCAAACCTAGCTGCCGGAAGTGACTTAGAGCCGAGATCTTGAGATTTGTAGCAGTCATCTAAAGGCATATGGCGGCCTTACGGTCATTGATGGATGCCCGATAGTCCAACCTAGTTGCCGAAAGTGACTTAGAGCCGGGATATGGATATTTGTAGCAGTCATCTTACGTCATATGGCAGCCTAAGATTCCTTGATGGATGCCAAATAGTCCAACCAAGCTGCCGGAAGTGACTTATAGCCGAGATCTTGAGATTTGTAGCAGTCATCTAAAGGCATATGGCAGCCTTACGGTCATTGATGGATGCCCGATAGTCCAACCTGGCTGCCGGAAGTGACTTAGAGCCGGGATTTGGATATTTGTAGCAGTCATCTTACGTCATATGGCAGCCTAAGATTCCTTGATGGATGCCTAATAGTCCAACCTAGCTGCCGGAAGTGACTTAGAGCCGAGATCTTGAGATTTGTAGCAGTCATCTTAAGTCATATGGCAGCCTTACGGTCATTGATGGATGCCCGATAGTCCAACCTAGCTGCCTTATGTGACTTAGAGCCGTCTCGGTGAGCCTTGCAACAGTTATCTTAAGTCATTTTAAGCCATCTTACTCCAAACTATCTGCCGGAAGTGACTTAGTCCCGGGATCTTAAGATTTTTAGCAGTCATTTTAAGTCATATGGCAGCCTTACGGTCCTTGATGGATGCCCAATAGTCCAACCTAGCTGCCGGAAGTGACTTAGAGCCGGGATCGTGAGATTTGTAGCAGTCATCTAAAGGCATATAGCAGCCTTACGGTCATTGATGGATGCCCGATAGTCCAACCTAGCTGCCGAAAGTGACTTAGAGCCGGGATCTGGATATTTGTAGCAGTCATCTTACGTCATATGGCAGCCTAAGATACCTTGATGGATGTCCAATAGTCCAACCTAGCTGCCTTATGTGACTTAGAGCCGTCTCGGTGAGCCTTGCAACAGTTATCTTAAGTCATTTTAAGCCATCTTACTCCAAACTATCTGCCGGAAGTGACTTAGTCCCGGGATCTTAAGATTTTTAGCAGTCATTTTAAGTCATATGGCAGCCTTACGGTCCTTGATGGATGCCCAATAGTCCAACCTAGCTGCCGGAAGTGACTTAGAGCCGGGATCTTGAGATTTGTAGCAGTCATCTTAAGTCATATGGCAGCCTTACGGACATTGATGGATGCGCGATAGTCCAACCTAGCTCCCGGAAGTGACTTAGAGCCGGGATCTGGATATTCGTAGCAGTCATCTTACGTCATATGGCAGCCTAAGATACCTTGATGGATGTCCAATAGTCCAACCTAGCTGCCGGAAGTGACTTAGAGCCGAGATCTTGAGATTTGTAGCAGTCATCTTAAGTCATATGGCAGCCTTACGGTCCTTGATGGATGCCCAATTGTCCAACCTAGCTGCCGAAAGTGTCTTAGAGCCGGGATCTTGAGATTAGTAGCAGTCATTTTAAGTCATATGGCAGCCTTACGGTTCTTGATGGATGCCCAATAGTCCAACCTAGCTGCCGAAAGTGACTTAGAGCCGGGATCTTGAGATTTGTAGCAGTCATCTAAAGGCATATGGCAGCCTTACGGTCATTGATGGATGCCCGATAGTCCAACCTAGCTGTCGGAAGTGACTTAGAGCCGGGATCGTGAGATTTGTAGCAGTCATCTAAAGGCATATGGCAGCCTTACGGTCATTGATGGATGCCCGATAGTCCAACCTAGCTGCCGAAAGTGACTTAGAGCCGGGATCTGGATATTTGTAGCAGTCATCTTACGTCATATGGCAGCCTAAGATTCCTTGATGGATGCCCAATAGTCAAACCTAGCTGCCGGAAGTGACTTAGAGCCGAGATCTTGAGATTTGTAGCAGTCATCTAAAGGCATATGGCAGCCTTACGGTCATTGATGGATGCACTACTCGTAAAGATTTTAAGATTTTATTGCCCATATTTTTAAAAGATTCTATTGAAATGGTTTCAAAGATCTTTTGGCTCGGTGCCACTTTGACTTGGCAGATGTTAAGTATACCGGCTTCTTTTTCTAGCCTTTGGAAAAATTGACCTAAGTCAAGAGTTCCATTGGTATACATATTGCTAATGTCAATTCTTGCTATGACTTTCTTTCCATGTTTTAATATACACAGAGGATCAGTTATTCGCAAGGTCACTACTTTTCGTACTTCGTCATTAACAATGACTTCATATACGTTGGGCTTAGAAGCATTAAGAGATTGCTTTCGCAAATCGTCTATATCTTTTTGTTTTCCTGCGCAGGAATTTAACTGTTTACTTTGATTTCTGGTAGTGACTTTCAGAATTTTGTTATGGCTTTGTATATTTTGTAAGTCATGTATTGTTATTCTTGATAGCGCATCGGCTACGAAATTGTCTTTTCCCTTTAGATACTCTACAGTGAAATTATATTCCTCTAACTCAAGTCGCATTCTAGTTAATTTCGAACTTGGATTCGTCATTGAAAACAAGTATGTTAATGCCCTGTGATCTGTTTTGACTGTGAAGTGTCTACCATAAATGTATGGTCTAAAATGTGTTATTGCCCAGTGAATAGCTGCTAATTCCTGTTCTGTTACACTTTTGTTGCTTTCACCCCTTGTAAAGGACCTTGATGCGTATGCAACTGGTAGTTGGAGTCCATTTTTGTTTTGTGTTAGGACTGCTCCGCATGCATATTTACTTGCATCAGTGATTATGCAAAATTCTTTGCTAAAATCTGGGTATTGCAAGAGGGTTGGATTCATTAATGCCGATTTTAGATGGTCGAAGGCATTTTGACAGTCATCTGTCCATTCAAATTTTACATCTTTTTTACATAATCTCGTTATGTGACGAGAGTGGTCTGCAAAATTTTTTATGAATCTTCTGTAATAATTGCAAAATGCAACAAATCTTCTAGCACTGTCTGCATCTTTTGGGACTGGGTAATTTTGAATTACGTCATATTTTTTGTCGTCAGGCAAGATTCCTTTGTCTGTACATTTATGCCCCAAAAAGGTGACTTCATGCATAAAGAATGAACATTTTTCAGGGTGTAATTTTAGGTTATGTTTCCTACATACGTTAAAAACATCAGTTAAGTTGTTTAGCATATGTTTTTCGGAACAACCGATGACTATTAAGTCATCCATATAAAGGAATGCTTGAGAAGGTTCAAGTCCAGTGAATGCTATAGTCATCATTCTCTGGAATGAATTTGGTGCTATTTTTAGACCAAATGGTAATCGTGTGAAACGATATGAACCGTTGGTTGTGGAAAAGGACGTAACATCTCGTGACTCTTCCTCGAGTTCTATTTGGTGAAAACCCGACATTAAATCTAGGCACGAAAAGTATTTAGCCCTTCCCAGTTGATCCAAAATATCATCAATCCTTGGGAGTGGAAATTTATCAGACAACAGTTTTTTATTAATTTGACGATAATCAATTACTAGTCTCCATTTTTTATTTTCAGAATTAGGCAGTGACTTTTTCGGTACTAGCAACAGTGGGCTGTTATAAGCTGATACAGAGGGTTCAACTATGTTATCATTTATCAATTTTTCGACTTGTTTTTGCATTTCGTTCTTCTGACTATGAGGATTTCTATAATTTTTTATGTATACCGGTTCATCATCCTTCAGTCTCAGTTTTTGTTTATAGAAGTTATTTGTGGTTATTGGTTCGGTTTCTAATCCGAATACATCACTATATTGTGTACATAATTTTGTTAGTTGGCTATTGAATTGTGGTGGAAAGTTCTTCGAGAGTGTATTTAATACTGTTTTTTCTCTGTCTTTTAAATCTGATTTAACTACGTCGTAGTTTGAAAGTGGTTCATATTGAATGTTATTTAAATTAATTATTTGGTCTGTATTTGTTGTGTTAAGTAATCTTAGGAATGCATTTTCGGACGATGCTATGGTATTTGCAATGTAAATACCATGCTGGATTTCTTGGTTCGGAATTAATACACTATCTTCTGATGAGGTTATTTCAATTTTTCGGACGACTTGTGATCTTGCTGGCAGAATTATTGTATTATTGCCAGAACTGTAGGCTAATGGTACATATATGGGATATTGCAAATTATTTGGTCTAATTATAAGCCAATCTTCAGTGGGTTTGAAATCTAGTTGACAGTTGTATTTTCTTATGAAATCAATGCCTAGTATTCCATCACAAGGAATAGCGAATTGTAAACTTACGATATGAAAATCGTGTGGAATCATGTATTTAGACGTTTGAATTTCTATGGAAGTAAGCCCTTTTGATTTTGTTATCTCTTGACTTATTCCCTGTATATTTATTATTTTATTGGTTTGGATGTAGTGAAAGGTGTCAGCATTTTCTTTTAATATTGATATATCTGCACCTGTGTCTATTAAAAATATTAATTCTTTTCCTGTTGCTACGTTAGTGAATCTTGCAAATGTGCTTTGATTGAGACTGATGGTATAAACTTTGTATATCTTTATTGGTGAGTATCTAAAGGCTGCTGCGAGTTTCCCGAGGTGTCTTGGGCTATCCTCACATTGCCGTAGTTGTTGTTGTTATTTCTGTTTTGTTGGTTACTTCCTCTATTATTGTTTCTTCCGTAACCTCTGTTGTTTCCTCTCTGATTGTAATTCCTATTGTTATTTTGGCCGTTATTGCGGTTATTGTTATAGTTATTATAATTGTTATAATTATTATAATTACCGCGACCATTTCCTCTACCGCGATAATTATATCTGTTATTATAATTACCACGGCTTCTTTGTGCAAATAGAACCGTATTTGGGTTTCCAGTTAGCTCAGTACTCTTTTGCAAATACTTTGCTATGGCGTCATCCATGGTTCTAAAGTTGCCTGAATCAAGAATTACTTTTAGTCTGCTTTGTTCACAGTTTGCAGTCATTGCTTCTATAGCATCATCCGTGCTATTCCTATGAGCAAGTTCCGCTGGTATACCTTCATCGATATACGCCGCTTCAAGGAGTTTGCGTAGGTTATCAATCTCCGTTGTGAACTTATCAGCCGTTTTACCTGCCTGGGTTGTACTCTTCAATCTTGCTTTTATAACTTTGGGTGTTTCACCAACTATAATATCTTGCAATTTTCGTATTATTGCCTCGATTGAAGTTTCGTGTTGGACTTTATATAACGTTGGGCCTATAATTTTTGATTTTATTACCTCAACTGCTATATCTTCGAAATCACCTTTCATCATGTTTACCAACCTTAAGGCTGTTATGAATCTTGAAAGATGTATCTTTTGTCCATTGAATTCTGGGATGGCATTTGAAACCCCCTTCATATATGCCCTTTGAGCATTTAAATCTGGCATCTTGTCGTTTATATTTATGACACTTGTATTGGGTTCTAAATCTGAATCGTTTTCTTGTTCAGACAATGTTTCTATAACGGGTAGTGTCAATCGCGCAGGAATTGTTAGATCGTTTAGATCTTTTCTTCTATTTCTTCCTCGCTTGTTTCTGATTCACCTTCTTGCTCTGTTTCTTTTTTACAAGTGTCTATGCTCAGAGGTGAATTAAGTATAGTTGGAATATATATATCAAGATCGAATCTCTTCTTTATAGAGATGAGGTTTACTCGTAACTTGACCAATAGATTGGAAATCTTTGACCAGTTTGCTTTACCTATTCTCTCTCTATTAACATGTACTAAAATTCTCGCTTTGTTGAAAGAATCAACAAGAATTTTTGCATGCTTATTAATTGTTTCTTTTTGGATACTCCTATTCTGGGTTACGCATTTGTATGACTTATTAAAATTTTCTTTTATTATTTGGATTTGGCGAAGTATTTCTTCCCATTCCATGCTTATAGGTCGTTTACTTTAACCGTTTCTATATTGACCTTAAAAATTTTATGTACCCATTCAGGCACGTCCCTATTCTTAGGCTTTCTTCTTAATAATCTACCGTATTCTGCCTTTATGGCTCTTTCCATAAGGTCTACTATATTAGGGGTAAATTTGAAATTTCTCTTAATCCAAAATTTCATTTGTATATACTTTTTATTTATAGGTCCTGAGTATATCAGGAAATCAATGAAAGGAATGTATTTTTGTAGATGTTTTGTATCTACTGTCTCCATAATGTCAATTTTATTTCTAAAATTGTTATATTAGAGACAAACTATTGTTGCTGAGCCTCATACGGTAGGTAGAAGTGAAATGTACCTGTTGTATTTGAAAAACAGCATATATGTGGTACTGTGACCATAAAACTCATCTCTACCATTGTACTTCCTTGAACTGGGAAATCTTCTCCCGTTATATCAAGATAAGCTGTTCTAATTTGTACTAAATTTATTGCAGTTTGAGGTGACCTGATATTATCCCTTTCGAAAACCTCGATTAAATCTGACACTATTCTCGGGTTCCTATTTTTTATCTTCCAAAAATAATTTTCTAATCTACTCATTTTGATCAGTTGACTGACAAAAAAAAAATTATTTTTTTTTTTAAAACTGAATTTTTTTTTTTTTTATTATTGTCTTGGATAGAATTTTGAAATGCACTTTTATAATAATTGATGCATATGTCGCTTAGACCTTATCAAGGTCATTAGCATGGCTTATGGCCCTTTTGATACACATTTATTATGAAGTTTGTATGCTCTATAAAGTACATATGCGCTCATTATTATTACAATTATTAATAAAAGTATATTTGTTATTTTTAAATCAACATTTGATGACTCTATTTTATTAATTACATTTGCAGTGGAATCCACTGTCTTTGAGTCTATAAGTCCCATTCTGGGTTCGACAAATGTATCATTAAACTTGCTTATTTTATAAATAAATAAAAAAATTAAATATATAAATATATAAAAAAAATTTTCAAGAGAAATTTCCTTTTACAGGATCCTACCTAATTTTCCGTATGGCTTTACAGGCCATACTTCTATCGGGCAGATGGGATTCCGCTCAATTTTACATTGGTTTTACAAATTTTGTTCTTATTTCTGTATATTTATTTAATATTTAATTTTTAATATTTAATTTTGTTTGTGTTCATTCTTTTTTTTTGTGTATATTTAAATAATAATTATATTAATAATGTTGGCTGCTTCATGTAGTGTGTTTCTTCAATTGTTGTCAGCATCAGCTTTCGTCACCGGTTGGCACGCTGATGCTCCATCGATGGCGTAAAAAGCGGCCTGCCTTTCACGCATGTAGTCACTGCTGCTGATGTCCTGGGCCTATGGGCTCAGGCGGTTCCGGTGCCGGTCATCGCACCAGTTTTGCTGTGTCTGCACGTGTACCTGCAGTGGACGCTGTCCAATGGTCCCGAACAGTCCTCAGGGCACTCTTTCTTCTTCCTTGGTAGTTCTTTTGGTTGAGGTGGAATTTGTTTTTCGTAATTAATTGCTTGAATTAATTTTGGTTCTGAGTGAGCGAGAGCTGTATTTTTTTTGCATTTGAGGCTTGACTTTAGGAAGTCGAGTTCTTCTTGCAATTTTTGGGCAGTTGCCCATGGAGGTGGGGAGGTGTTTGCAAATAACAGCCACTTTATGTGTGCTATTCTCTTTTTGATTTTCTTCTGCACTCCCCCTCTACTTCCCATAGCTCTTTCTCCTTACTCACTCAGATTTTTGTTTTATATTTTTCTTCTTAATGTTATCTTCTTTCATTGACTTCGGTGTATGTCAAGGCTGGTAGCTTCTCTTCTTTTCCTCTTTTCACTCGTAGTGCACGAACTGCGCACAAGTACACATATTAGATTCCTTAATTAATTTTTTCTTTGACTCTTCTTTTTTTTTCTTTAGAACATTTTACATGTTCGTGACACTTGTCACGGTCGCCATGTATTAAAAGGTCTCAATTGAATTTAGACACATTTTTGATGTATTAGGTTTGATGGTACTTTATTGAATGATTCTTAATTCTAAAACAATTGTTCACTATGGCTAAAACGCTTAGCTGCGCTCTTACGGCGCCGGCAGAGAAGCGGTATTCTTATGTATAAACATATGAATATATAAATGTATGAATGCTTATGTTTATGTAAGCATAAGTATATATGTGTCGCTACAGCGGGAGAGTGAGGATGTATCATATTACATATAAGGCCAGAGCGGCCGCGCGTGTGATATTTGCCGGCTCAGCAATGTCCAGCACCATGTACTCATGGTGGTCACGTTGCTTAAGGGCAATGCACTTAAATGTTGCGCGCATAAATATTGTAACAAAGTGCCACAATATTATCAATGTTGCTACATGCTACAAGTCCAACCTAGCTGCCGAAAGTGACTTAGAGCCAGGATGTGGATATTTGTAGCAGTCATCTTACGTCATATGGCAGCCTAAGATTCCTTGATGGATGCCCAATAGTCAAACCTAGCTGCCGGAAGTGACTTCGAGCCAAATCTTGAGATTTGCAGCAGTCATCTAAAGGCATATGGCAGCCTTACGGTCATTGATGGATGCCCGATAGTCCAACCTAGCTGTCGGAAGTGACTTAGAGCCGGGATCGTGAGATTTGTAGCAGTCATCTAAAGGCATATGGCAGCCTTACGGTCATTGATGGATGCCCGATAGTCCAACCTAGCTGCCGAAAGTGACTTAGAGCCGGGATCTGGATATTTGTAGCAGTCATCTTACGTCATATGGCAGCCTAAGATTCCTTGATGGATGCCAAATAGTCCAACCTAGCTGCCGGAAGTGACTTATAGCCGAGATCTTTAGATTTGTAGCAGTCATCTAAAGGCATATGGCAGCCTTACGGTCATTGATGGATGCCCGACAGTCCAACCTGGCTGCCTGAAGTGACTTAGAGCCGAGATCTTGAGATCTGTAGCAGTCATCTAAAGGCATATGGCAGCCTTACGGTCATTGATGGATGCCCGATAGTCCAACATGGCTGCCGGAAGTGACTTAGAGCCGGGATCTGGATATTTGTAGCAGTCATCTTACGTCATATGGCAGCCTAAGATTCCTTGATGGATTCCTAGTAGTCCAACCTAGTTGCCGGAAGTGACTTAGAGCCGAGATCTTGAGATTTGTAGCAGTCATCTTAAGTCATATGGCAGCCTTAGGTTCCTTGATGGATGCCCGATAGCCCAATCTAGCTGCCGGAAATGACTTAGAGCCGTCTCGATGAGACTTACAACAGCCATCTTAAGTCATCTTAAGCCATCTTACTTAGAGCCGGGATCTTGAGATTTTTAGTAGTCATCTTAAGTCATATGGCAGCCTAAGATTCCTTGATGGATGCCCAATAGTCCAACCTAGCTGCCGGAAGTGACTTTGAGCCGAGATCCTGAGATTTGTAGCAGTCATCTAATGGCATATGGCAGCCTTACGGTCATTGATGGATGCCCGATAGTCCAACCTGGCTGCCTTAAGTGACTTAGAGCCGTCTCGGTGAGACTTGCAACAGTTATCTTAAGTCATTTTAAGCCATCTTACTCCAAACTATCTGCCGGAAGTGACTTAGTCCCGGGATCTTAAGATTTTTAGCAGTCATTTTAAGTCATATGGCAGCTTTACGGTCCTTGATGGATGCCCAATAGTCCAACCTAGCTGTCGGAAGTGACTTAGAGCCGGGATCTTGAGATTTGTAGCAATCATCTAAAGGCATATGGCAGCCTAAGATTCCTTGATGGATGCCCAATAGTCCAACCTAGCTGCCGGAAGTGACTTAGAGCCGAGATCTTGTGATTTGTAGCAGTCATCTTAACTGACAAGACTTAGAGCCGTCTTGATGAGACTTACAACAGCCATCTTAAGTCATCTTAAGCCATCTTACTTAGAGCCGGGATCTTGAGATTTTTAGTAGTCATCTTAAGTCATATGGCAGCCTAAGATTCCTTGATGGATGCCCAATAGTCCAACCTAGCTGCCGGAAGTGACTTAGAGCCCAGATCCTGAGATTTGTAGCAATCATCTAAAGGCATATGGCAGCCTAAGATTCCTTGATGGATGCCCAATAGTCCAACCTAGCTGCCGGAAGTGACTTAGAGCCGGGATCTGGATAATTGTAGCAGTCGTCTTAAGTCATATGGCAGCCTAAAATTCCTTGATGGATGCCAAATAGTCCAACCTAGCTGCCGGAAGTGACTTATAGCCGAGATCTTTAGATTTGTAGCAGTCATCTAAAGGCATATGGCAGCCTTACGGTCATTGATGGATGCCCGACAGTCCAACCTGGCTGCCGGAAGTGACTTAGAGCCGAGATCTTGAGATCTGTAGCAGTCATCTAAAGGCATATGGCAGCCTTACGGTCATTGATGGATGCCCGATAGTCCAACCTGGCTGCCGGAAGTGACTTAGAGCCGGGATCTGGATATTTGTAGCAGTCATCTTACGTCATATGGCAGCCTAAGATTCCTTGATGGATTCCTAGTAGTCCAACCTAGTTGCCGGAAGTGACTTAGAGCCGAGATCTTGAGATTTGTAGCAGTCATCTTAAGTCATATGGCAGCCTTAGGTTCCTTGATGGATGCCCGATAGCCCAATCTAGCTGCCGGAAATGACTTAGAGCCGTCTCGATGAGACTTACAACAGCCATCTTAAGTCATCTTAAGCCATCTTACTAAGAGCCGGGATCTTGAGATTTTTAGTAGTCATCTTAAGTCATATGGCAGCCTAAGATTCCTTGATGGATGCCCAATAGTCCAACCTAGCTGCTGGAAGTGACTTTGAGCCGAGATCCTGAGATTTGTAGCAGTCATCTAATGGCATATGGCAGCCTTACGGTCATTGATGGATGCCCGATAGTCCAACCTGGCTGCCTTAAGTGACTTAGAGCCGTCTCGGTGAGACTTGCAACAGTTATCTTAAGTCATTTTAAGCCATCTTACTCCAAACTATCTGCCGGAAGTGACTTAGTCCCGGGATCTTAAGATTTTTAGCAGTCATTTTAAGTCATATGGCAGCTTTACGGTCCTTGATGGATGCCCAATAGTCCAACCTAGCTGTCGGAAGTGACTTAGAGCCGGGATCTTGAGATTTGTAGGAATCATCTAAAGGCATATGGCAGCCTAAGATTCCTTGATGGATGCCCAATAGTCCAACCTAGCTGCCGGAAGTGACTTAGAGCCGAGATCTTGTGATTTGTAGCAGTCATCTTAACTGACAAGACTTAGAGCCGATTTGATGAGACTTACAACAGCCATCTTAAGTCATCTTAAGCCATCTTACTTAGAGCCGGGATCTTGAGATTTTTAGTAGTCATCTTAAGTCATATGGCAGCCTAAGATTCCTTGATGGATGCCCAATAGTCCAACCTAGCTGCCGGAAGTGACTTAGAGCCGAGATCCTGAGATTTGTAGCAATCATATAAAGGCATATGGCAGCCTAAGATTCCTTGATGGATGCCCAATAGTCCAACCTAGCTGCCGGAAGTGACTTAGAGCCGAGAACTTGAGATTTGTAGCAGTCATCTTAAGTCATATGGCAGCCTTAGGGTCCTTGATGGATGCCCAATAGTCCAACCTAGCTACCGGAAGTGACTTAGAGCCGGGATCTGGATAATTGTAGCAGTCGTCTTAAGTCATATGGCAGGCTAAAATTCCTTGATGGATGCCCAATAGTCAAACCTAGCTGCCGGAAGTGACTTAGAGCCGAGATCTTTAGATTTGTAGCAGTCATCTAAAGGCATATGGCAGCCTTACGGTCATTGATGGATGCCCGATAGTCCAACCTGGCTGCCGGAAGTGACTTAGAGCCGGGATCTGGATATTTGTAGCAGTCATCTTACGTCATATGGCAGCCTAAGATTCCTTGATGGATTCCTAGTAGTCCAACCTAGTTGCCGGAAGTGACTTAGAGCCGAGATCTTGAGATTTGTAGCAGTCATCTTAAGTCATATGGCAGCCTTAGGTTCCTTGATGGATGCCCGATAGCCCAATCTAGCTGCCGGAAATGACTTAGAGCCGTCTCGATGAGACTTACAACAGCCATCTTAAGTCATCTTAAGCCATCTTACTTAGAGCCGGGATCTTGAGATTTTTAGTAGTCATCTTAAGTCATATGGCAGCCTAAGATTCCTTGATGGATGCCCAATAGTCCAACCTAGCTGCCGGAAGTGACTTTGAGCCGAGATCCTGAGATTTGTAGCAGTCATCTAATGGCATATGGCAGCCTTACGGTCATTGATGGATGCCCGATAGTCCAACCTGGCTGCCTTAAGTGACTTAGAGCCGTCTCGGTGAGACTTGCAACAGTTATCTTAAGTCATTTTAAGCCATCTTACTCCAAACTATCTGCCGGAAGTGACTTAGTCCCGGGATCTTAAGATTTTTAGCAGTCATTTTAAGTCATATGGCAGCTTTACGGTCCTTGATGGATGCCCAATAGTCCAACCTAGCTGTCGGAAGTGACTTAGAGCCGGGATCTTGAGATTTGTAGCAATCATCTAAAGGCATATGGCAGCCTAAGATTCCTTGATGGATGCCCAATAGTCCAACCTAGCTGCCGGAAGTGACTTAGAGCCGAGATCTTGTGATTTGTAGCAGTCATCTTAACTGACAAGACTTAGAGCCGTCTTGATGAGACTTACAACAGCCATCTTAAGTCATCTTAAGCCATCTTACTTAGAGCCGGGATCTTGAGATTTTTAGTAGTCATCTTAAGTCATATGGCAGCCTAAGATTCCTTGATGGATGCCCAATAGTCCAACCTAGCTGCCGGAAGTGACTTAGAGCCCAGATCCTGAGATTTGTAGCAATCATCTAAAGGCATATGGCAGCCTAAGATTCCTTGATGGATGCCCAATAGTCCAACCTAGCTGCCGGAAGTGACTTAGAGCCGGGATCTGGATAATTGTAGCAGTCGTCTTAAGTCATATGGCAGCCTAAAATTCCTTGATGGATGCCAAATAGTCCAACCTAGCTGCCGGAAGTGACTTATAGCCGAGATCTTTAGATTTGTAGCAGTCATCTAAAGGCATATGGCAGCCTTACGGTCATTGATGGATGCCCGACAGTCCAACCTGGCTGCCGGAAGTGACTTAGAGCCGAGATCTTGAGATCTGTAGCAGTCATCTAAAGGCATATGGCAGCCTTACGGTCATTGATGGATGCC
Source organism: Drosophila sp. 14030-0761.01 (assembly GCA_018150735.1). Taxonomy (NCBI): domain Eukaryota; kingdom Metazoa; phylum Arthropoda; class Insecta; order Diptera; family Drosophilidae; genus Drosophila; species Drosophila sp. 14030-0761.01. The sequence goes on from JAECWO010000035.1 coordinate 340,280, forward strand.
CGATAGTCCAACCTGGCTGCCGGAAGTGACTTAGAGCCGGGATCTGGATATTTGTAGCAGTCATCTTACGTCATATGGCAGCCTAAGATTCCTTGATGGATTCCTAGTAGTCCAACCTAGTTGCCGGAAGTGACTTAGAGCCGAGATCTTGAGATTTGTAGCAGTCATCTTAAGTCATATGGCAGCCTTAGGTTCCTTGATGGATGCCCGATAGCCCAATCTAGCTGCCGGAAATGACTTAGAGCCGTCTCGATGAGACTTACAACAGCCATCTTAAGTCATCTTAAGCCATCTTACTAAGAGCCGGGATCTTGAGATTTTTAGTAGTCATCTTAAGTCATATGGCAGCCTAAGATTCCTTGATGGATGCCCAATAGTCCAACCTAGCTGCTGGAAGTGACTTTGAGCCGAGATCCTGAGATTTGTAGCAGTCATCTAATGGCATATGGCAGCCTTACGGTCATTGATGGATGCCCGATAGTCCAACCTGGCTGCCTTAAGTGACTTAGAGCCGTCTCGGTGAGACTTGCAACAGTTATCTTAAGTCATTTTAAGCCATCTTACTCCAAACTATCTGCCGGAAGTGACTTAGTCCCGGGATCTTAAGATTTTTAGCAGTCATTTTAAGTCATATGGCAGCTTTACGGTCCTTGATGGATGCCCAATAGTCCAACCTAGCTGTCGGAAGTGACTTAGAGCCGGGATCTTGAGATTTGTAGGAATCATCTAAAGGCATATGGCAGCCTAAGATTCCTTGATGGATGCCCAATAGTCCAACCTAGCTGCCGGAAGTGACTTAGAGCCGAGATCTTGTGATTTGTAGCAGTCATCTTAACTGACAAGACTTAGAGCCGATTTGATGAGACTTACAACAGCCATCTTAAGTCATCTTAAGCCATCTTACTTAGAGCCGGGATCTTGAGATTTTTAGTAGTCATCTTAAGTCATATGGCAGCCTAAGATTCCTTGATGGATGCCCAATAGTCCAACCTAGCTGCCGGAAGTGACTTAGAGCCGAGATCCTGAGATTTGTAGCAATCATCTAAAGGCATATGGCAGCCTAAGATTCCTTGATGGATGCCCAATAGTCCAACCTAGCTGCCGGAAGTGACTTAGAGCCGAGATCCTGAGATTTGTAGCAGTCATCTTAAGTCATATGGCAGCCTTAGGGTCCTTGATGGATGCCCAATAGTCCAACCTAGCTACCGGAAGTGACTTAGAGCCGGGATCTGGATAATTGTAGCAGTCGTCTTAAGTCATATGGCAGCCTAAGATTCCTTGATGGATGCCCAATAGTCCAACCTAGCTGCCGGAAGTGACTTAGAGCCGAGATCCTGAGATTTGTAGCAGTCATCTAAAGGCATATGGCAGCCTTACGGTCATTGATGGATGCCCAATAGTCCAACCTAGCTGCCGGAAGTGACTTAGAGCCGGGATCTGGATATTTGTAGCAGTCATCTTACGTCATATGGCAGCCTAAGATTCCTTGATGGATTCCTAGTAGTCCAACCTAGTTGCCGGAAGTGACTTAGAGCCGAGATCTTGAGATTTGTAGCAGTCATCTTAAGTCATATGGCAGCCTTAGGTTCCTTGATGGATGCCCGATAGCCCAATCTAGCTGCCGGAAATGACTTAGAGCCGTCTCGATGAGACTTACAACAGCCATCTTAAGTCATCTTAAGCCATCTTACTTAGAGCCGGGATCTTGAGATTTTTAGTAGTCATCTTAAGTCATATGGCAGCCTAAGATTCCTTGATGGATGCCCAATAGTCCAACCTAGCTGCCGGAAGTGACTTTGAGCCGAGATCCTGAGATTTGTAGCAGTCATCTAATGGCATATGGCAGCCTTACGGTCATTGATGGATGCCCGATAGTCCAACCTGGCTGCCTTAAGTGACTTAGAGCCGTCTCGGTGAGACTTGCAACAGTTATCTTAAGTCATTTTAAGCCATCTTACTCCAAACTATCTGCCGGAAGTGACTTAGTCCCGGGATCTTAAGATTTTTAGCAGTCATTTTAAGTCATATGGCAGCTTTACGGTCCTTGATGGATGCCCAATAGTCCAACCTAGCTGTCGGAAGTGACTTAGAACCGGGATCTTGAGATTTGTAGCAATCATCTAAAGGCATATGGCAGCCTAAGATTCCTTGATGGATGCCCAATAGTCCAACCTAGCTGCCGGAAGTGACTTAGAGCCGAGATCTTGTGATTTGTAGCAGTCATCTTAACTGACAAGACTTAGAGCCGTCTTGATGAGACTTACAACAGCCATCTTAAGTCATCTTAAGCCATCTTACTTAGAGCCGGGATCTTGAGATTTTTAGTAGTCATCTTAAGTCATATGGCAGCCTAAGATTCCTTGATGGATGCCCAATAGTCCAACCTAGCTGCCGGAAGTGACTTAGAGCCCAGATCCTGAGATTTGTAGCAATCATCTAAAGGCATATGGCAGCCTAAGATTCCTTGATGGATGCCCAATAGTCCAACCTAGCTGCCGGAAGTGACTTAGAGCCGGGATCTGGATAATTGTAGCAGTCGTCTTAAGTCATATGGCAGCCTAAAATTCCTTGATGGATGCCAAATAGTCCAACCTAGCTGCCGGAAGTGACTTATAGCCGAGATCTTTAGATTTGTAGCAGTCATCTAAAGGCATATGGCAGCCTTACGGTCATTGATGGATGCCCGACAGTCCAACCTGGCTGCCGGAAGTGACTTAGAGCCGAGATCTTGAGATCTGTAGCAGTCATCTAAAGGCATATGGCAGCCTTACGGTCATTGATGGATGCCCGATAGTCCAACCTGGCTGCCGGAAGTGACTTAGAGCCGGGATCTGGATATTTGTAGCAGTCATCTTACGTCATATGGCAGCCTAAGATTCCTTGATGGATTCCTAGTAGTCCAACCTAGTTGCCGGAAGTGACTTAGAGCCGAGATCTTGAGATTTGTAGCAGTCATCTTAAGTCATATGGCAGCCTTAGGTTCCTTGATGGATGCCCGATAGCCCAATCTAGCTGCCGGAAATGACTTAGAGCCGTCTCGATGAGACTTACAACAGCCATCTTAAGTCATCTTAAGCCATCTTACTAAGAGCCGGGATCTTGAGATTTTTAGTAGTCATCTTAAGTCATATGGCAGCCTAAGATTCCTTGATGGATGCCCAATAGTCCAACCTAGCTGCTGGAAGTGACTTTGAGCCGAGATCCTGAGATTTGTAGCAGTCATCTAATGGCATATGGCAGCCTTACGGTCATTGATGGATGCCCGATAGTCCAACCTGGCTGCCTTAAGTGACTTAGAGCCGTCTCGGTGAGACTTGCAACAGTTATCTTAAGTCATTTTAAGCCATCTTACTCCAAACTATCTGCCGGAAGTGACTTAGTCCCGGGATCTTAAGATTTTTAGCCGTCATTTTAAGTCATATGGCAGCTTTACGGTCCTTGATGGATGCCCAATAGTCCAACCTAGCTGTCGGAAGTGACTTAGAGCCGGGATCTTGAGATTTGTAGGAATCATCTAAAGGCATATGGCAGCCTAAGATTCCTTGATGGATGCCCAATAGTCCAACCTAGCTGCCGGAAGTGACTTAGAGCCGAGATCTTGTGATTTGTAGCAGTCATCTTAACTGACAAGACTTAGAGCCGATTTGATGAGACTTACAACAGCCATCTTAAGTCATCTTAAGCCATCTTACTTAGAGCCGGGATCTTGAGATTTTTAGTAGTCATCTTAAGTCATATGGCAGCCTAAGATTCCTTGATGGATGCCCAATAGTCCAACCTAGCTGCCGGAAGTGACTTAGAGCCGAGATCCTGAGATTTGTAGCAATCATCTAAAGGCATATGGCAGCCTAAGATTCCTTGATGGATGCCCAATAGTCCAACCTAGCTGCCGGAAGTGACTTAGAGCCGAGATCCTGAGATTTGTAGCAATCATCTAAGGGCATATGGCAGCCTAAGATTCCTTGATGGATGCCCAATAGTCCAACCTAGCTGCCGGAAGTGACTTAGAGCCGAGAACTTGAGATTTGTAGCAGTCATCTTAAGTCATATGGCAGCCTTAGGGTCCTTGATGGATGCCCAATAGTCCAACCTAGCTACCGGAAGTGACTTAGAGCCGGGATCTGGATAATTGTAGCAGTCGTCTTAAGTCATATGGCAGGCTAAAATTCCTTGATGGATGCCCAATAGTCAAACCTAGCTGCCGGAAGTGACTTAGAGCCGAGATCTTTAGATTTGTAGCAGTCATCTAAAGGCATATGGCAGCCTTACGGTCATTGATGGATGCACGATAGTCCAACCTAGCTGCCGAAAGTGACTTAGAGCCAGGATCTGGATATTTGTAGCAGTCATCTTACGTCATATGGCAGCCTAAGATTCCTTGATGGATGCCCAATAGTCAAACCTAGCTGCCGGAAGTGACTTCGAGCCAAATCTTGAGATTTGCAGCAGTCATCTAAAGGCATATGGCATTTGTAGCAGTCATCTTACGTCATATGGCAGCCTAAGATTCCTTGATGGATTCCTAGTAGTCCAACCTAGTTGCCGGAAGTGACTTAGAGCCGAGATCTTGAGATTTGTAGCAGTCATCTTAAGTCATATGGCAGCCTTAGGTTCCTTGATGGATGCCCGATAGCCCAATCTAGCTGCCGGAAATGACTTAGAGCCGTCTCGATGAGATTTACAACCGCCATCTTAAGTCATCTTAAGCCATCTTACTTAGAGCCGGGATCTTGAGATTTTTAGTAGTCATCTTAAGTCATAAGGCAGCCTAAGATTCCTTGATGGATGCCCAATAGTCCAACCTAGCTGCCGGAAGTGACTTTGAGCCGAGATCCTGAGATTTGTAGCAGCCATCTAATGGCATATGGCGTCCTTACGGTCATTGATGGATGCCCGATAGTCCAACCTGGCTGCCTTAAGTGACTTAGAGCCGTCTCGGTGAGACTTGCAACAGTTATCTTAAGTCATTTTAAGCCATCTTACTCCAAACTATCTATAAGATTTTTAGCAGTCATTTTAAGTCATATGGCAGCTTTACGGTCCTTGATGGATGCCCAATAGTCCAACCTAGCTGTCGGAAGTGACTTAGAGCCGGGATCTTGAGATTTGTAGCAATCATCTAAAGGCATATGGCAGCCTAAGATTCCTTGATGGATGCCCAATAGTCCAACCTAGCTGCCGGAAGTGACTTAGAGCCGAGAGCTTGTGATTTGTAGCAGTCATCTTAAGTCATATGGCAGCCTTAGGGTCCTTGATGGATGCCCAATAGTCCAACCTAGCTACCGGAAGTGACTTAGAGCCGGGATCTGGATATTTGTAGCAGTCATCTTACGTCATATGGCAGCCTAAGATTCCTTGATGGATGCCCAATAGTCAAACCTAGCTGCCGGAAGTGACTTCGAGCCAAATCTTGAGATTTGTAGCAGTCATCTAAAGGCATATGGCAGCCTTACGGTCATTGATGGATGCCCGATAGTCCAACCTAGCTGTCGGAAGTGACTAAGAGCCGGGATCGTGAGATTTGTAGCAGTCATCTAAAGTCATATGGCAGCCTTACGGTCATTGATGGATGCCCGATAGTCCAACCTAGCTGCCGAAAGTGACTTAGAGCCGGGATCTGGATATTTGTAGCAGTCATCTTACGTCATATGGCAGCCTAAGATTCCTTGATGGATGCCAAATAGTCCAACCAAGCTGCCGGAAGTGACTTATAGCCGAGATCTTGAGATTTGTAGCAGTCATCTAAAGGCATATGGCAGCCTTACGGTCATTGATGGATGCCCGATAGTCCAACCTGGCTGCCGGAAGTGACTTAGAGCCGGGATCTGGATATTTGTAGCAGTCATCTTACGTCATATGGCAGCCTAAGATTCCTTGATGGATGCCTAATAGTCCAACCTAGCTGCCGGAAGTGACTTAGAGCCGAGATCTTGAGATTTGTAGCAGTCATCTTAAGTCATATGGCAGCCTTACGGTCATTGATGGATGCCCGATAGTCCAACCTAGCTGCCTTATGTGACTTAGAGCCGTCTCGGTGAGCCTTGCAACAGTTATCTTAAGTCATTTTAAGCCATCTTACTCCAAACTATCTGCCGGAAGTGACTTAGTCCCGGGATCTTGAGATTTTTAGCAGTCATTTTAAGTCATATGGCAGCCTTACGGTCCTTGATGGATGCCCAATAGTCCAACCTAGCTGCCGGAAGTGACTTAGAGCCGGGATCTTGAGATTTGTAGCAGTCATCTTAAGTCATATGGCAGCCTTACGGACATTGATGGATGCGCGATAGTCCAACCTAGCTCCCGGAAGTGACTTAGATATTCGTAGCAGTCATCTTACGTCATATGGCAGCCTAAGATACCTTGATGGATGTCCAATAGTCCAACCTAGCTGCCGGAAGTGACTTAGAGCCGAGATCTTGAGATTTGTAGCAGTCATCTTAAGTCATATGGCAGCCTTACGGTCATTGATGGATGCCCAATTGTCCAACCTAGCTGCCGAAAGTGTCTTAGAGCCGGGATCTTGAGATTAGTAGCAGTCATTTTAAGTCATATGGCAGCCTTACGGTTCTTGATGGATGCCCAATAGTCCAACCTAGCTGCCGAAAGTGACTTAGAGCCGGGATCTTGAGATTTGTAGCAGTCATCTAAAGGCATATGGCAGCCTTACGGTCATTGATGGATGCCCGATAGTCCAACCTGGCTGCCGGAAGTGACTTAGAGCCGGGATCTGGATATTTGTAGCAGTCATCTTACGTCATATGGCAGCCTAAGATTCCTTGATGGATGCCTAATAGTCCAACCTAGCTGCCGGAAGTGACTTAGAGCCGAGATCTTGAGATTTGTAGCAGTCATCTTAAGTCATATGGCAGCCTTACGGTCATTGATGGATGCCCGATAGTCCAACCTAGCTGCCTTATGTGACTTAGAGCCGTCTCGGTGAGCCTTGCAACAGTTATCTTAAGTCATTTTAAGCCATCTTACTCCAAACTATCTGCCGGAAGTGACTTAGTCCCGGGATCTTGAGATTTTTAGCAGTCATTTTAAGTCATATGGCAGCCTTACGGTCCTTGATGGATGCCCAATAGTCCAACCTAGCTGCCGGAAGTGACTTAGAGCCGGGATCTTGAGATTTGTAGCAGTCATCTTAAGTCATATGGCAGCCTTACGGACATTGATGGATGCGCGATAGTCCAACCTAGCTCCCGGAAGTGACTTAGATATTCGTAGCAGTCATCTTACGTCATATGGCAGCCTAAGATACCTTGATGGATGTCCAATAGTCCAACCTAGCTGCCGGAAGTGACTTAGAGCCGAGATCTTGAGATTTGTAGCAGTCATCTTAAGTCATATGGCAGCCTTACGGTCATTGATGGATGCCCAATTGTCCAACCTAGCTGCCGAAAGTGTCTTAGAGCCGGGATCTTGAGATTAGTAGCAGTCATTTTAAGTCATATGGCAGCCTTACGGTTCTTGATGGATGCCCAATAGTCCAACCTAGCTGCCGAAAGTGACTTAGAGCCGGGATCTTGAGATTTGTAGCAGTCATCTAAAGGCATATGGCAGCCTTACGGTCATTGATGGATGCCCGATAGTCCAACCTAGCTGTCGGAAGTGACTTAGAGCCGGGATCGTGAGATTTGTAGCAGTCATCTAAAGGCATATGGCAGCCTTACGGTCATTGATGGATGCCCGATAGTCCAACCTAGCTGCCGAAAGTGACTTAGAGCCGGGATCTGGATATTTGTAGCAGTCATCTTACGTCATATGGCAGCCTAAGATTCCTTGATGGATGCCCAATAGTCAAACCTAGCTGCCGAAAGTGACTTAGAGCCGGGATCTTGAGATTTGTAGCAGTCATCTAAAGGCATATGGCAGCCTTACGGTCATTGATGGATGCCCGATAGTCCAACCTAGCTGTCGGAAGTGACTTAGAGCCGGGATCGTGAGATTTGTAGCAGTCATCTAAAGGCATATGGCAGCCTTACGGTTATTGATGGATGCCCGATAGTCCAACCTAGCTGCCGAAAGTGACTTAGAGCCGGGATCTGGATATTTGTAGCAATCATCTTACGTCATATGGCAGCCTAAGATTCCTTGATGGATGCCCAATAGTCAAACCTAGCTGCCGGAAGTGACTTAGAGCCGAGATCTTGAGATTTGTAGCAGTCATCTAAAGGCATATGGCAGCCTTACGGTCATTGATGGATGCCCGATAGTCCAACCTAGCTGTCGGAAGTGACTTAGAGCCGGGATCGTGAGATTTGTAGCAGTCATCGTAAGGCATATGGCAGCCTTACGGTTATTGATGGATGCCCGATAGTCCAACCTAGCTGCCGAAAGTGACTTAGAGCCAGGATCTGGATATTTGTAGCAGTCATCTTACGTCATATGGCAGCCTAAGATTCCTTGATGGATGCCCAACAGTCAAACCTAGCTGCCGGAAGTGACTTCGAGCCAAATCTTGAGATTTGCAGCAGTCATCTAAAGGCATATGGCATTTGTAGCAGTCATCTTACGTCATATGGCAGCCTAAGATTCCTTGATGGATTCCTAGTAGTCCAACCTAGTTGCCGGAAGTGACTTAGAGCCGAGATCTTGAGATTTGTAGCAGTCATCCTAAGTCATATGGCAGCCTTAGGTTCCTTGATGGATGCCCGATAGCCCAATCTAGCTGCCGGAAATGACTTAGAGCCGTCTCGATGAGATTTACAACAGCCATCTTAAGTCATCTTAAGCCATCTTACTTAGAGCCGGGATCTTGAGATTTTTAGTAGTCATCTTAAGTCATAAGGCAGCCTAAGATTCCTTGATGGATGCCCAATAGTCCAACCTAGCTGCCGGAAGTGACTTTGAGCCGAGATCCTGAGATTTGTAGCAGTCATCTAATGGCATATGGCAGCCTTACGGTCATTGATGGATGCCCGATAGTCCAACCTGGCTGCCTTAAGTGACTTAGAGCCGTCTCGGTGAGACTTGCAACAGTTATCTTAAGTCATTTTAAGCCATCTTACTCCAAACTATCTGCCGGAAGTGACTTAGTCCCGGGATCTTAAGATTTTTAGCAGTCATTTTAAGTCATATGGCAGCTTTAAGGTCCTTGATGGATGCCCAATAGTCCAACCTAGCTGTCGGAAGTGACTTAGAGCCGGGATCTTGAGATTTGTAGCAATCATCTAAAGGCATATGGCAGCCTAAGATTCCTTGATGGATGCCCAATAGTCCAACCTAGCTGCCGGAAGTGACTTAGAGCCGAGATCTTGTGATTTGTAGCAGTCATCTTAAGTCATATGGCAGCCTTAGGGTCCTTGATGGATGCCCAATAGTCCAACCTAGCTACCGGAAGTGACTTAGAGCCGGGATCTGGATATTTGTAGCAGTCATCTTACGTCATATGGCAGCCTAAGATTCCTTGATGGATGCCCAATAGTCAAACCTAGCTGCCGGAAGTGACTTCGAGCCAAATCTTGAGATTTGTAGCAGTCATCTAAAGGCATATGGCAGCCTTACGGTCATTGATGGATGCCCGATAGTCCAACCTAGCTGTCGGAAGTGACTAAGAGCCGGGATCGTGAGATTTGTTGCAGTCATCTAAAGGCATATGGCAGCCTTACGGTCATTGATGGATGCCCGATAGTCCAACCTAGCTGCCGAAAGTGACTTAGAGCCGGGATCTGGATATTTGTAGCAGTCATCTTACGTCATATGGCAGCCTAAGATTCCTTGATGGATGCCAAATAGTCCAACCAAGCTGCCGGAAGTGACTTATAGCCGAGATCTTGAGATTTGTAGCAGTCATCTAAAGGCATATGGCAGCCTTACGGTCATTGATGGATGCCCGATAGTCCAACCTGGCTGCCGGAAGTGACTTAGAGCCGGGATCTGGATATTTGTAGCAGTCATCTTACGTCATATGGCAGCCTAAGATTCCTTGATGGATGCCTAATAGTCCAACCTAGCTGCCGGAAGTGACTTAGAGCCGAGATCTTGAGATTTGTAGCAGTCATCTTAAGTCATATGGCAGCCTTACGGTCATTGATGGATGCCCGATAGTCCAACCTAGCTGCCTTATGTGACTTAGAGCCGTCTCGGTGAGCCTTGCAACAGTTATCTTAAGTCATTTTAAGCCATCTTACTCCAAACTATCTGCCGGAAGTAACTTAGTCCCGGGATCTTGAGATTTTTAGCAGTCATTTTAAGTCATATGGCAGCCGTACGGTCCTTGATGGATGCCCAATAGTCCAACCTAGCTGCCGGAAGTAACTTAGAGCCGGGATCTTGAGATTTGTAGCAGTCATCTTAAGTCATATGGCAGCCTTACGGACATTGATGGATGCGCGATAGTCCAACCTAGCTCCCGGAAGTGACTTAGATATTCGTAGCAGTCATCTTACGTCATATGGCAGCCTAAGATACCTTGATGGATGTCCAATAGTCCAACCTAGCTGCCGGAAGTGACTTAGAGCCGAGATCTTGAGATTTGTAGCAGTCATCTTAAGTCATATGGCAGCCTTACGGTCATTGATGGATGCCCAATTGTCCAACCTAGCTGCCGAAAGTGTCTTAGAGCCGGGATCTTGAGATTAGTAGCAGTCATTTTAAGTCATATGGCAGCCTTACGGTTCTTGATGGATGCCCAATAGTCCAACCTAGCTGCCGAAAGTGACTTAGAGCCGGGATCTTGAGATTTGTAGCAGTCATCTAAAGGCATATGGCAGCCTTACGGTCATTGATGGATGCCCGATAGTCCAACCTAGCTGTCGGAAGTGACTTAGAGCCGGGATCGTGAGATTTGTAGCAGTCATCTAAAGGCATATGGCAGCCTTACGGTCATTGATGGATGCCCGATAGTCCAACCTAGCTGCCGAAAGTGACTTAGAGCCGGGATCTGGATATTTGTAGCAGTCATCTTACGTCATATGGCAGCCTAAGATTCCTTGATGGATGCCCAATAGTCAAACCTAGCTGCCGAAAGTGACTTAGAGCCGGGATCTTGAGATTTGTAGCAGTCATCTAAAGGCATATGGCAGCCTTACGGTCATTGATGGATGCCCGATAGTCCAACCTAGCTGTCGGAAGTGACTTAGAGCCGGGATCGTGAGATTTGTAGCAGTCATCTAAAGGCATATGGCAGCCTTACGGTCATTGATGGATGCCCGATAGTCCAACCTAGCTGCCGAAAGTGACTTAGAGCCGGGATCTGGATATTTGTAGCAGTCATCTTACGTCATATGGCAGCCTAAGATTCCTTGATGGATGCCAAATAGTCCAACCTAGCTGCCGGAAGTGACTTATAGCCGAGATCTTTAGATTTGTAGCAGTCATCTAAAGGCATATGGCAGCCTTACGGTCATTGATGGATGCCCGACAGTCCAACCTGGCTGCCGGAAGTGACTTAGAGCCGAGATCTTGAGATCTGTAGCAGTCATCTAAAGGCATATGGCAGCCTTAGGGTCATTGATGGATGCCCGATAGTCCAACCTGGCTGCCGGAAGTGACTTAGAGCCGGGATCTGGATATTTGTAGCAGTCATCTTACGTCATATGGCAGCCTAAGATTCCTTGATGGATTCCTAGTAGTCCAACCTAGTTGCCGGAAGTGACTTATAGCCGAGATCTTTAGATTTGTAGCAGTCATCTAAAGGCATATGGCAGCCTTACGGTCATTGATGGATGCCCGACAGTCCAACCTGGCTGCCGGAAGTGACTTAGAGCCGAGATCTTGAGATCTGTAGCAGTCATCTAAAGGCATATGGCAGCCTTACGGTCATTGATGGATGCCCGACAGTCCAACCTGGCTGCCGGAAGTGACTTAGAGCCGAGATCTTGAGATCTGTAGCAGTCATCTAAAGGCATATGGCAGCCTTACGGTCATTGATGGATGCCCGATAGTCCAACCTAGCTGTCGGAAGTGACTTAGAGCCGGGATCGTGAGATTTGTAGCAGTCATCTAAAGGCATATGGCAGCCTTACGGTCATTGATGGATGCCCGATAGTCCAACCTAGCTGCCGAAAGTGACTTAGAGCCGGGATCTGGATATTTGTAGCAGTCATCTTACGTCATATGGCAGCCTAAGATTCCTTGATGGATGCCCAATAGTCAAACCTAGCTGCCGGAAGTGACTTCGAGCCAAATCTTGAGATTTGTAGCAGTCATCTAAAGGCATATGGCAGCCTTACGGTCATTGATGGATGCCCGATAGTCCAACCTAGCTGTCGGAAGTGACTAAGAGCCGGGATCGTGAGATTTGTTGCAGTCATCTAAAGGCATATGGCAGCCTTACGGTCATTGATGGATGCCCGATAGTCCAACCTAGCTGCCGAAAGTGACTTAGAGCCGGGATCTGGATATTTGTAGCAGTCATCTTACGTCATATGGCAGCCTAAGATTCCTTGATGGATGCCAAATAGTCCAACCTAGCTGCCGGAAGTGACTTATAGCCGAGATCTTGAGATTTGTAGCAGTCATCTAAAGGCATATGGCAGCCTTACGGTCATTGATGGATGCCCGATAGTCCAACCTGGCTGCCGGAAGTGACTTAGAGCCGGGATCTGGATATTTGTAGCAGTCATCTTACGTCATATGGCAGCCTAAGATTCCTTGATGGATGCCTAATAGTCCAACCTAGCTGCCGGAAGTGACTTAGAGCCGAGATCTTGAGATTTGTAGCAGTCATCTTAAGTCATATGGCAGCCTTACGGTCATTGATGGATGCCCGATAGTCCAACCTAGCTGCCTTATGTGACTTAGAGCCGTCTCGGTGAGCCTTGCAACAGTTATCTTAAGTCATTTTAAGCCATCTTACTCCAAACTATCTGCCGGAAGTGACTTAGTCCCGGGATCTTGAGATTTTTAGCAGTCATTTTAAGTCATATGGCAGCCGTACGGTCCTTGATGGATGCCCAATAGTCCAACCTAGCTGCCGGAAGTAACTTAGAGCCGGGATCTTGAGATTTGTAGCAGTCATCTTAAGTCATATGGCAGCCTTACGGACATTGATGGATGCGCGATAGTCCAACCTAGCTCCCGGAAGTGACTTAGATATTCGTAGCAGTCATCTTACGTCATATGGCAGCCTAAGATACCTTGATGGATGTCCAATAGTCCAACCTAGCTGCCGGAAGTGACTTAGAGCCGAGATCTTGAGATTTGTAGCAGTCATCTTAAGTCATATGGCAGCCTTACGGTCATTGATGGATGCCCAATTGTCCAACCTAGCTGCCGAAAGTGTCTTAGAGCCGGGATCTTGAGATTAGTAGCAGTCATTTTAAGTCATATGGCAGCCTTACGGTTCTTGATGGATGCCCAATAGTCCAACCTAGCTGCCGAAAGTGACTTAGAGCCGGGATCTTGATATTTGTAGCAGTCATCTAAAGGCATATGGCAGCCTTACGGTCATTGATGGATGCCCGATAGTCCAACCTAGCTGTCGGAAGTGACTTAGAGCCGGGATCGTGAGATTTGTAGCAGTCATCTAAAGGCATATGGCAGCCTTACGGTCATTGATGGATGCCCGATAGTCCAACCTAGCTGCCGAAAGTGACTTAGAGCCGGGATCTGGATATTTGTAGCAGTCATCTTACGTCATATGGCAGCCTAAGATTCCTTGATGGATGCCCAATAGTCCAACCTAGCTGCCGAAAGTGACTTAGAGCCGGGATCTTGATATTTGTAGCAGTCATCTAAAGGCATATGGCAGCCTTACGGTCATTGATGGATGCCCGATAGTCCAACCTAGCTGTCGGAAGTGACTTAGAGCCGGGATCGTGAGATTTGTAGCAGTCATCTAAAGGCATATGGCAGCCTTACGGTCATTGATGGATGCCCGATAGTCCAACCTAGCTGCCGAAAGTGACTTAGAGCCGGGATCTGGATATTTGTAGCAGTCATCTTACGTCATATGGCAGCCTAAGATTCCTTGATGGATGCCAAATAGTCCAACCTAGCTGCTGGAAGTGACTTATAGCCGAGATCTTTAGATTTGTAGCAGTCATCTAAAGGCATATGGCAGCCTTACGGTCATTGATGGATGCCCGACAGTCCAACCTGGCTGCCGGAAGTGACTTAGAGCCGAGATCTTGAGATCTGTAGCAGTCATCTAAAGGCATATGGCAGCCTTAGGGTCATTGATGGATGCCCGATAGTCCAACCTGGCTGCCGGAAGTGACTTAGAGCCGGGATCTGGATATTTGTAGCAGTCATCTTACGTCATATGGCAGCCTAAGATTCCTTGATGGATTCCTAGTAGTCCAACCTAGTTGCCGGAAGTGACTTATAGCCGAGATCTTTAGATTTGTAGCAGTCATCTAAAGGCATATGGCAGCCTTACGGTCATTGATGGATGCCCGACAGTCCAACCTGGCTGCCGGAAGTGACTTAGAGCCGAGATCTTGAGATCTGTAGCAGTCATCTAAAGGCATATGGCAGCCTTACGGTCATTGATGGATGCCCGACAGTCCAACCTGGCTGCCGGAAGTGACTTAGAGCCGAGATCTTGAGATCTGTAGCAGTCATCTAAAGGCATATGGCAGCCTTAGGGTCATTGATGGATTCCCGACAGTCCAACCTGGCTGCCGGAAGTGACTTAGAGCCGAGATCTTGAGATTTGTAGCAGTCATCTTAAGTCATATGGCAGCCTTACGGTCATTGATGGATGCCCGATAGTCCAACCTAGCTGTCGGAAGTGACTTAGAGCCGGGATCGTGAGATTTGTAGCAGTCATCTAAAGGCATATGGCAGCCTTACGGTCATTGATGGATGCCCGATAGTCCAACCTAGCTGCCGAAAGTGACTTAGAGCCGGGATCTGGATATTTGTAGCAGTCATCTTACGTCATATGGCAGCCTAAGATTCCTTGATGGATGCCTAATAGTCCAACCTAGCTGCCGGAAGTGACTTAGAGCCGAGATCTTGAGATTTGTAGCAGTCATCTTAAGTCATATGGCAGCCTTACGGACATTGATGGATGCGCGATAGTCCAACCTAGCTGCCGGAAGTGACTTAGAGCCGGGATCTGGATATTCGTAGCAGTCATCTTACGTCATATGGCAGCCTAAGATACCTTGATGGATGCCCAATAGTCCAACCTAGCTGCCTTATGTGACTTAGAGCCGTCTCGGTGAGCCTTGCAACAGTTATCTTAAGTCATTTTAAGCCATCTTACTCCAAACTATCTGCCGGAAGTGACTTAGTCCCGGGATCTTAAGATTTTTAGCAGTCATTTTAAGTCATATGGCAGCCTTATGGTCCTTGATGGATGCCCAATAGTCCAACCTAGCTGCCGGAAGTGACTTAGAGCCGGGATCTTGAGATTTGTAGCAGTCATCTTAAGTCATATGGCAGCCTTACGGACATTGATGGATGCGCGATAGTCCAACCTAGCTCCCGGAAGTGACTTAGAGCCGGGATCTGGATATTCGTAGCAGTCATCTTACGTCATATGGCAGCCTAAGATACCTTGATGGATGCCCAATAGTCCAACCTAGCTGCCGGAAGTGACTTAGGGCCGAGATCTTGAGATTTGTAGCAGTCATCTTAAGTCATATGGCAGCCTTACGGTCCTTGATGGATGCCCAATAGTCCAACCTAGCTGCCGAAAGTGTCTTAGAGCCGGGATATTGAGATTAGTAGCAGTCATTTTAGGTCATATGGCAGCCTTACGGTTCTTGATGGATGCCCAATAGTCCAACCTAGCTGCCGAAAGTGACTTAGAGCCGGGATCTTGAGATTTGTAGCAGTCATTTTAAGTCATATGGCAGCCTTACGGTCCTTGATGGATGCCCAATAGTCCAACCTAGCTGCCGGAAGTGACTTAGAGCCGGGATCTGAATATTTGTAGCAGTCATCTTAAGTCATATGGCAGCCTAAGATTCCTTGATGTATGCCAATAGTCCAACCTAGCTGACGGAAGTGACTTAGAGCTGGGATCTCGAGATTTGTAGCAGTCGTCTTAAGTCATATGGCAGCCTTACGGTCTTTGATGGATGCCCGATTGTCCAACCTAGCTGACGGAAGTGACTTAGAGCCGGGATCTCGAGATTTGTAGCAGTCATCTTAAGTCCTAGGGCAGCCCTACGGTCTTCGATGGATGCCCGATAGTCCAACCTAGCTGACGGAAGTGACTTAGAGCCGGGATCTCGAGATTTGTTGCAGTCATCTTAAGTCTTAGGGCAGCCTTACGGTCCTTGATGGATGCCCAATAGTCCAACCTAGCTGCCGAAAGTGACTTAGAGCCGGGATCTGGATATTTGTAGCAGTCATCTTAAGTCATATGGCAGCCTAAGATTCCTTGATGTATGCCCAATAGTCCAACCTAGTTGACGGAAGTGACTTAGAGCCGGGATCTCGAGATTTGTAGCAAGCGTCTTAAGTCATATGGCAGCCTTACGGTCTTTGATGGATGCCCGATAGTCCAACCTAGCTGACGGAAGTGACTTAGAGCCGGGATCTTGAGATTTGTAGCAGTCGTCTTAAGTCATATGGCAGCCTTACGGTCTTTGATGGATGCCCGATAGTCCAACCAAGCTGACGGAAGTGACTTAGAGCCGGGATCTTGAGATTTGTAGCAGTCATCTTAAGTCCTAGGGCAGCCTTACGGTCTTTGATGGATGCCCGATAGTCCAACCTAGCTGACGGAAGTGACTTAGAGCCGGGATCTTGAGATTTGTAGCAGTCATTTTAAGTCATATGGCAGCCTTACGTTCCTTGATGGATGCCCAATAGTCCAACCTATCTGCCGAAAGTGACTTAGAGCCGGGATCTTGAGATTTGTAGCAGTCATTTTAAGTCATATGGCAGCCGTACGGTCCTTGATGGATGCCCAATAGTCCAACCTAGCTGCCGGAAGTGACTTAAAGCCGGGATCTGGATATTTGTACCAGTCGTCTTAAGTCATATAGCATCCTAAGATTCCTTGATGTATGCCCAATAGTCCAACCTAGCTGACGGAAGTGACTTAGAGCCAGGATCTCGAGATTTGTAGCAGTCGTCTTAAGTCATATGGCAGCCTTACGGTCATTGATGGATGCGCGATAGTCCAACCTAGCTCCCGGAAGTGACTTAGAGCCGGGATCTCGAGATTTGTAGCAGTCATCTTAAGTCCTAGGGCAGCCTTACGGTCTTCGATGGATGCCCGATAGTCCAACCTAGCTGACGGAAGTGACTTAGAGCCGGGATCTCGAGATTTGTTGCAGTCATCTTAAGTCCTAGGGCAGCCTTACGGTCCTTGATGGATGCCCAATAGTGCAACCTAGCTGCCGAAAGTGTCTTATTGAGATTAGTAGCAGTCATTTTAAGTCATATGGCAGCCTTACGGTTCTTGATGGATGCCCAATAGTCCAACCTAGCTGCCGAAAGTGACTTAGAGCCGGGATCTTGAGATTTGTAGCAGTCATTTTAAATCATATGGCAGCCTTACGGTCCTTGATGGATGCCCAATAGTCCAACCTAGCTGCCGGAAGTGACTTAGAGCCGGGATCTGAATATTTGTAGCAGTCATCTTAAGTCATATGGCAGCCTAAGATTCCTTGATGTATGCCAATAGTCCAACCTAGCTGACGGAAGTGACTTAGAGCTGGGATCTCGAGATTTGTAGCAGTCGTCTTAAGTCATATGGCAGCCTTACGGTCTTTGATGGATGCCCGATTGTCCAACCTAGCTGACGGAAGTGACTTAGAGCCGGGATCTCGAGATTTGTAGCAGTCATCTTAAGTCCTAGGGCAGCCTTACGGTCTTCGATGGATGCCCGATAGTCCAACCTAGCTGACGGAAGTGACTTAGAGCCGGGATCTCGAGATTTGTTGCAGTCATCTTAAGTCCTAGGGCAGCCTTACGGTCCTTGATGGATGCCCAATAGTGCAACCTAGCTGCCGAAAGTGACTTAGAGCCGGGATCTGGATATTTGTAGCAGTCATCTTAAGTCATATGGCAGCCTAAGATTCCTTGATGTATGCCCAATAGTCCAACCTAGCTGACGGAAGTGACTTAGAGCCGGGATCTCGAGATTTGTAGCAAGCGTGTTAAGTCATATGGCAGCCTTACGGTCTTTGATGGATGCCCGATAGTCCAACCTAGCTGACGGAAGTGACTTAGAGCCGGGATCTTGAAATTTGTAGCAGTCGTCTTAAGTCATATGGCAGCCTTACGGTCTTTGATGGATGCCCGATAGTCCAACCAAGCTGACGGAAGTGACTTAGAGCCGGGATCTCGAGATTTGTAGCAGTCATCTTAAGTCCTAGGGCAGCCTTACGGTCTTTGATGGATGCCCGATAGTCCAACCTAGCTGACGGAAGTGACTTAGAGCCGGGATCTTGAGATTTGTAGCAGTCATTTTAAGTCATATGGCAGCCTTACGTTCCTTGATGGATGCCCAATAGTCCAACCTATCTGCCGAAAGTGACTTAGAGCCGGGATCTTGAGATTTGTAGCAGTCATTTTAAGTCATATGGCAGCCGTACGGTCCTTGATGGATGCCCAATAGTCCAACCTAGCTGCCGGAAGTGACTTAAAGCCGGGATCTGGATATATTTTACGTCATATGGCAGCCTAAGATTCCTTAATGGATGCCTAATAGTCCAACCTAGCTGCCGGAAGTGACTTAGAGCCGAGATCTTGAGATTTGTAGCAGTCATCTTAAGTCATATGGCAGCCTTACGGTCATTGATGGATGCCCGGTAGTCCAACCTAGCTGCCTTATGTGACTTAGAGCCGTCTCGGTGAGCCTTGCAACAGTTATCTTAAGTCATTTTAAGCCATCTTACTCCAAACTATCTGCCGGAAGTGACTTAGTCCCGGGATCTTAAGATTTTTAGCAGTCATTTTAAGTCATATGGCAGCCTTACGGTCCTTGATGGATGCCCAATAGTCCAACCTAGCTGCCGGAAGTGACTTAGAGCCGGGATCTTGAGATTTGTAGCAGTCATCTTAAGTCATATGGCAGCCTTACGGACATTAATGGATGCGCGATAGTCCAACCTAGCTCCCGGAAGTGACTTAGAGCCGGGATCTGGATATTCGTAGCAGTCATCTTACGTCATATGGCAGCCTAAGATACCTTGATGGATGCTTAATAGTCCAACCTAGCTGCCGGAAGTGACTTAGAGCCGAGATCTCGAGATTTGTAGCAGTCATCTTAAGTCATATGGCAGCCTTACGGTCCTTGATGGATGCCCAATAGTCCAACCTAGCTGCCGAAAGTGTCTTAGAGCCGGGATCTTGAGATTAGTAGCAGTCATTTTAAGTCATATGGCAGCCTTACGGTTCTTGATGGATGCAAAATAGTCCAACCTAGCTCCCGGAAGTGACTTAGAGCCGGGATCTTGAGATTTGTAGCAGTCATTTTAAGTCATATGGCAGCCTTACGGTCCTTGATGGATGCCCAATAGTCCAACCTAGCTGCCGGAAGTGACTTAGAGCCGGGATCTGGATATTTGTAGCAGTCATCTTAAGTCATATGGCAGCCTAAGATTCCTTGATGTATGCCAATAGTCCAACCTAGCTGACGGAAGTGACTTAGAGCTGGGATCTCGAGATTTTTAGCAGTCGTCTTAAGTCATATGGCAGCCTTACGGTCTTTGATGGATGCCCGATTGTCCAACCTAGCTGACGGAAGTGACTTAGAGCCGGGATCTCGAGATTTGTAGCAGTCATCTTAAGTCCTAGGGCAGCCTTACGGTCTTCGATGGATGCCCGATAGTCCAACCTAGCTGACGGAAGTGACTTAGAGCCGGGATCTCGAGATTTGTTGCAGTCATCTTAAGTCCTAGGGCAGCCTTATGGTCCTTGATGGATGCCCAATAGTGCAACCTAGCTGCCGAAAGTGACTTAGAGCCGGGATCTGGATATTTGTAGCAGTCATCTTAAGTCATATGGCAGCCTAAGATTCCTTGATGTATGCCCAATAGTCCAACCTAGCTGACGGAAGTGACTTAGAGCCGGGATCTCGAGATTTGTAGCAAGCGTCTTAAGTCATATGGCAGCCTTACGGTCTTTGATGGATGCCCGATAGTCCAACCTAGCTGACGGAAGTGACTTAGAGCCGGGATCTTGAGATTTGTAGCAGTCGTTTTAAGTCATATGGCAGCCTTACGGTCTTTGATGGATGCCCGATAGTCCAACCTAGCTGACGGAAGTGACTTAGAGCCGGGATCTTGAGATTTGTAGCAGTCATCTTAAGTCCTAGGGCAGCCTTACGGTCTTTGATGGATGCCCGATAGTCCAACCTAGCTGACGGAAGTGACTTAGAGCCGGGATCTTGAGATTTGTAGCAGTCATTTTAAGTCATATGGCAGCCTTACGTTCCTTGATGGATGCCCAATAGTCCAACCTATCTGCCGAAAGTGACTTAGAGCCGGGATCTTGAGATTTGTAGCAGTCATTTTAAGTCATATGGCAGCCGTACGGTCCTTGATGGATGCCCAATAGTCCAACCTAGCTGCCGGAAGTGACTTAAAGCCGGGATCTGGATATTTGTACCAGTCGTCTTAAGTCATATGGCATCCTAAGATTCCTTGATGTATGCCCAATAGTCCAACCTAGCTGACGGAAGTGACTTAGAGCCAGGATCTCGAGATTTGTAGCAGTCGTCTTAAGTCATATGGCAGCCTAAGATTCCTTGATGGATGCCCGATAGTCTCACCTAGCTGACGGAAGTGACTTAGAGCCGTCTCGATGAGACTTGCAACAACCATCTTAAGTCATCTTAAGCCATCTTAAGCCATTTTACTTAGAGCCGCGGTCTCGATATTTGTAGCAGTCATCTTAAGTCATATGGCAGCCTAAGATTCCTTGATGGATGCCCGATAGTCCCACCTAGCTGCCGGAAGTGACTTAGAGCCGGGATCTGGATATTTGTAGCAGTCATCTTACGTCATATGGCAGCCTAAGATTCCTTGATGGATGCCCAATAGTCAAACCTAGCTGCCGGAAGTGACTTAGAGCCAAATCTTGAGATTTGTAGCAGTCATTTTAAGTCATATGGCAGCCGTACCGTACTTGATGGATGCCCAATAGTCCAACCTAGCTGCCGGAAGTGACTTAAAGCCGGGATCTGGATATTTGTAGCAGTCGTCTTAAGTCATATGGCAGCCTAAGATTCCTTGATGTATGCCCAATAGTCCAACCTAGCTGACGGAAGTGACTTAGAGCCAGGATCTCGAGATTTGTAGCAGTCGTCTTAAGTCATATGGCAGCCTAAGATTCCTTGATGGATGCCCGATAGTCCAACCTAGCTGCCGGAAGTGACTTAGAGCCGTTTCGATGAGACTTGCAACAGCAAGATTTGTAGCAGTCATCTTAGGGTCCTTGATGAATGCTCAATAGTCCAACCTAGCTGACGGAAGTGACTTAGAGCCGGGAACTTGAGATTTGTAGCAGTCATCTTAAGTCATATGGCAGCTTTACGGTCCTTGATGGATGCCCGATAGTCAAACCTAGCTGCCGCAATTGATTTAGAGCCGCTTCGGTGAGACTTGCAACACCCATCTCAAGCCATCTTACTCCAAACTAGCTGCCGGAAGTGACTTAGAGCCGGGAACTTGAGATTTGTAGCAGTCATCTTAAGTCATATGGCAGCTTTACGGTCCTTGATGGATGCCCGATAGTCAAACCTAGCTGCCGCAATTGATTTAGAGCCGCTTCGGTGAGACTTTCAACACCCATCTTAAGCCATCTTACTCCAAACTAGCTGCCGGAAGTGACTTAGAGCCGGGAACTTGAGATTTGTAGCAGTCATCTTAAGTCATATGGCAGCTTTACGGTCCTTGATGGATGCCCGATAGTCCAACCTAACTGTTGGAAGTCACTTAGAGCCGGGATCTGGATATTTGTATCAGTCATCTTAAGTCATATGGCAGCCTAAGATTCCTTGATGTATGCCCAATAGTCCAACCTAGCTGACGGAAGTGATTTAGAGCCGGGATCTCGAGATTTGTAGCAGTCGTTTTAAGTCATATGGCAGCCTTACGGTCCTTGATGGTTGCCCAATAGTCAAACCTAGCTGCCGGAAGTAACTTAGAGCTTAACTCTTGAGATTTGTAGCAGTCATTTTAAATCATATGTCAGCCTTACGGTTCTTGATGGATGCCCAATAGTCCAACCTAGCTGCCGAAAAAGACTTAGAGACGGGATCTTGAGATTTGTAGCAGTCATTTTAAGTCATATGGCAGCCTTACGGTCCTTGATGGTTGCCCAATAGTCCAACCTAACTGCCGGAAGTAACTTAGAGCTTAACTCTTGAGATTTGTAGCAGTCATTTTAAGTCATATGTCAGCCTTACGGTTCTTGATGGATGCCCAATAGTCCAACCTAGCTGCCGAAAGTGACTTAGAGACGGGATCTTGAGATTTGTAGCAGTCATTTTAAGTCATATGGCAGCCTTACGGTCCTTGATGGTTGCCCAATAGTCCAACCTAGCTGCCGGAAGTAACTTAGAGCTTAACTCTTGAGATTTGTAGCAGTCATTTTAAGTCATATGTCAGCCTTACGGTTCTTGATGGATGCCCAATAGTCCAACCTAGCTGCCGAAAGTGACTTAGAGACGGGATCTTAAGATTTTTAGCAGTCATTTTAAGTCATATGGCAGCCTTACGGTCCTTGATGGATGCACAATAGTCCAGACTAGCTGCTGGAAGTGACTTAGAGCCGGGCTCTTGAGACTTGTAGCAGTCAGCCTAAGTCATATGGCAGTCTTAGGGCCTTTGATGGACGCGCAATAGTCCAACCTAGCTGCCCGAAGTGACTTAGAGCCGGCTCTATGAGACTTGTAGAAGTCATCTTAAGTCATATGGCAGTCTAAAGGACCTTGATGGATGCCCAATAGTCCAACCTAGCTGCCGGAAGTGACTTAAAGCCGGGATCTGGATATTTGTAGCAGTCGTCTTAAGTCGTATGGCAGCCTAAGATTCCTTGATGTATGCCCAATAGTCCAACCTAGCTGACGGAAGTGACTTAGAGCCAGGATCTCGAGATTTGTAGCAGTCGTCTTAAGTCATATGGCAGCCTAAGATTCCTTGATGGATGCCCGATAGTCTCACCTAGCTGACGGAAGTGACTTAGAGCCGTCTCGATGAGACTTGCAACAACCATCTTAAGTCATCTTAAGCCATCTTAAGCCATTTTACTTAGAGCCGGGGTCTCGATATTTGTAGCAGTCATCTTAAGTCATATGGCAGCCTAAGATTCCTTGATGGATGCCCGATAGTCCAACCTAGCTGCCGGAAGTGACTTAAAGCCGGGATCTGGATATTTGTAGCAGTCATCTTACGTCATATGGCAGCCTAAGATTCCTTGATGGATGCCCAATAGTCAAACCTAGCTGCCGGAAGTGACTTAGAGCCAAATCTTGAGATTTGTAGCAGTCATTTTAAGTCATATGGCAGCCGTACGGTACTTGATGGATGCCCAATAGTCCAACCTAGCTGCCGGAAGTGACTTAAAGCCGGGATCTGGATATTTGTAGCAGTCGTCTTAAGTCATATGGCAGCCTAAGATTCCTTGATGTATGCCCAATAGTCCAACCTAGCTGACGGAAGTGACTTAGAGCCAGGATCTCGAGATTTGTAGCAGTCGTCTTAAGTCATATGGCAGCCTAAGATTCCTTGATGGATGCCCGATAGTCTCACCTAGCTGACGGAAGTGACTTAGAGCCGTCTCGATGAGACTTGCAACAACCATCTTAAGTCATCTTAAGCCATCTTAAGCCATTCTACTTAGAGCCGGGGTCTCGATATTTGTAGCAGTCATCTTAAGTCATATGGCAGCCTAAGATTCCTTGATGGATGCCCGATAGTCCAACCTAGCTGCCGGAAGTGACTTAGAGCCGTTTCGATGAGACTTGCAACAGCAAGATTTGTAGCAGTCATCTTAGGGTCCTTGATGAATGCTCAATAGTCCAACCTAGCTGACGGAAGTGACTTAGAGCCGGGAACTTGAGATTTGTAGCAGTCATCTTAAGTCATATGGCAGCTTTACGGTCCTTGATGTATGCCCGATAGTCAAACCTAGCTGCCGCAATTGATTTAGAGCCGCTTCGGTGAGACTTGCAACAGCCATCTTAAGCCATCTTACTCCAAACTAGCTGCCGGAAGTGACTTAGAGCCGGGAACTTGAGATTTGTAGCAGTCATCTTAAGTCATATGGCAGCTTTACGGTCCTTCATGGATGCCCGATAGTCAAACCTAGCTGCCGCAATTGATTTAGAGCCGCTTCGGTGAGACTTGCAACACCCATCTCAAGCCATCTTACTCCAAACTAGCTGCCGGAAGTGACTTAGAGCCGGGAACTTGAGATTTGTAGCAGTCATCTTAAGTCATATGGCAGCTTTACGGTCCTTGATGGATGCCCGATAGTCCAACCTAACTGACGGAAGTCACTTAGAGCCGGGATCTGGATATTTTTAGCAGTCATCTTAAGTCATATGGCAGCCTAAGATTCCTTGATGGATGCCCGATAGTCCAACCTAGCTGCCGGAAGTGACTTAGAGCCGTTTCGATGAGACTTGCAACAGCAAGATTTGTAGCAGTCATCTTAGGGTCCTTGATGAATGCTCAATAGTCCAACCTAGCTGACGGAAGTGACTTAGAGCCGGGAACTTGAGATTTGTAGCAGTCATCTTAAGTCACATGGCAGCTTTACGGTCCTTGATGTATGCCCGATAGTCAAACCTAGCTGCCGCAATTGATTTAGAGCCGCTTCGGTGAGACTTGCAACAGCCATCTTAAGCCATCTTACTCCAAACTAGCTGCCGGAAGTGACTTAGAGCCGGGAACTTGAGATTTGTAGCAGTCATCTTAAGTCATATGGCAGCTTTAAGGTCCTTCATGGATGCCCGATAGTCAAACCTAGCTGCCGCAATTGATTTAGAGCCGCTTCGGTGAGACTTGCAACACCCATCTCAAGCCATCTTACTCCAAACTAGCTGCCGGAAGTGACTTAGAGCCGGGAACTTGAGATTTGTAGCAGTCATCTTTACGGTCCTTGATGGATGCCCGATAGTCAAACCTAGCTGCCGCAATTGATTTAGAGCCGCATCGGTGAGACTTGCAACACCCATCTTACTCCAAACTAGCTGCCGGAAGTGACTTAGAGCCGGGAACTTGAGATTTGTAGCAGTCATCTTAAGTCATATGGCAGCTTTACGGTCCTTGATGGATGCCCGATAGTCAAACCTAGCTGCCGCAATTGATTTAGAGCCGCTTCGGTGAGACTTTCAACACCCATCTTAAGCCATCTTACTCCAAACTAGCTGCCGGAAGTGACTTAGAGACGGGATCTTGAGATTTGTAGCAGTCATCTTAAGTCATATGGCAGCTTTACGGTCCTTGATGGATGCCCAATAGTCCAACCTAGCTGCCGAAAGTGACTTAGAGACGGGATCTTGAGATTTGTAGCAGTCATTTTAAGTCATATGGCAGCCTTACGGTCCTTGATGGTTGCCCAATAGTCCAACCTAGCTGCCGGAAGTAACTTAGAGCTTAACTCTTGAGATTTGTAGCAGTCATTTTAAGTCATATGTCAGCCTTACGGTTCTTGATGGATGCCCAATAGTCCAACCTAGCTGCCGAAAGTGACTTAGAGACGGGATCTTGAGATTTGTAGCAGTCATTTTAAGTCATATGGCAGCCTTACGGTCCTTGATGGTTGCCCAATAGTCCAACCTAGCTGCCGGAAGTAACTTAGAGCTTAACTCTTGAGATTTGTAGCAGTCATTTTAAATCATATGTCAGCCTTACGGTTCTTGATGGATGCCCAATAGTCCAACCTAGCTGCCGAAAGTGACTTAGAGACGGGATCTTGAGATTTGTAGCAGTCATTTTAAGTCATATGGCAGCCTTACGGTCCTTGGAGGTTGCCCAATAGTCCAACCTAGCTGCCGGAAGTAACTTAGAGCTTAACTCTTGAGATTTGTAGCAGTCATTTTAAGTCATATGTCAGCCTTACGGTTCTTGATGGATGCCCAATAGTCCAACCTAGCTGCCGAAAGTGACTTAGAGACGGGATCTTGAGATTTGTAGCAGTCATTTTAAGTCATATGGCAGCCTTACGGTCCTTGATGGTTGCCCAATAGTCCAACCTAGCTGCCGGAAGTAACTTAGAGCTTAACTCTTGAGATTTGTAGCAGTCATTTTAAGTCATATGTCAGCCTTACGGTTCTTGATGGATGCCCAATAGTCCAACCTAGCTGCCGAAAGTGACTTAGAGACGGGATCTTAAGATTTTTAGCAGTCATTTTAAGTCATATGGCAGCCTTACGGTCCTTGACGGATGCACAATAGTCCAGACTAGCTGCTGGAAGTGACTTAGAGCCGGGCTCTTGAGACTTGTAGCAGTCAGCCTAAGTCATATGGCAGTCTTAGGGCCTTTGATGGACGCGCAATAGTCCAACCTAGCTGCCCGAAGTGACTTAGAGCCGGCTCTATGAGACTTGTAGAAGTCATCTTAAGTCATATGGCAGTCTAAAGGACCTTGATGGATGCCCAATAGTCCAGACTAGCTGCCGAAAGTGACTAAGAGCCGGGTCGATGAGACTTGTAGCAGTCATCTTAAGTCATATGGCAGTCTAAGGGTCCTTGATGGATGCGCAATAGTCCAGACTAGCTGCTGGAAGTGACTTAGAGCCGGGCTCTTGAGACTTGTAGCAGTCATCCTAAGTCATATGGCAGTCTTAGGGCCTTTGATGGACGCGCAATAGTCCAACCTAGCTGCCCGAAGTGACTTAGAGCCGGCTCTATGAGACTTGTAGAAGTCATCTTAAGTCATATGGCAGTCTGAAGGACCTTGATGGATGCCCAATAGTCCAGACTAGCTGCCGAAAGTGACTTAGAGCCGGGTCGATGAGACTTGTAGCAGTCATCTTAAGTCATATGGCAGTCTAAGCTAGCTGCTGGAAGTGACTTAGAGCCGGGCTCTTGAGACTTGTAGCAGTCATCCTAAGTCATATGGCAGTCTTAGGGCCTTTGATGGACGCGAAATAGTCCAACCTAGCTGCCCGAAGTGACTTAAAGCCGGCTCTTGAGATTTGTAGCTGTCATCTTAAGTTATACGGCAACCTTAGGGTCCTTGATGGATGGCCAATAGTCCAACCTAGCTGCCGGAAGTGACTTAGAGCCGGGTCGATGAGACTTGTAGCAGTCATCTTAAGTCATATGGCAGTCTAAAGGACCTTGATGGATGCCCAATAGTCCAACCTAGCTGCCGGAAGTTACTAAGAGCCGTGATCTTAATATTTGTAGCAGTCGTCTTAAGTCATTCGGCAGCCTTAGGGTCATTGATGGATGCCCAATAGTCCAACCTAGCTGCCGGAAGTGACTTAGAGCCGGCTCTATGAGACTTGTAGAAGTCATCCTAATTCATATGGCAGTCTAAAGGACCTTGATGGATGCCCAATAGTCCAGACTAGCTGCCGAAAGTGACTTAGAGCCGGGTCGATGAGACTTGTAGCAGTCATCTTAAGTCATATGGCAGTCTAAAGGACCTTGATGGATGCCCAATAGTCCAAACTAGCTGCCGGAAGTTACTAAGAGCCGTGATCTTAATATTTGTAGCAGTCGTCTTAAGTCATTCGGCAGCCTTAGGGTCATTGATGGATGCCCAATAGTCCAACCTAGCTGCCGGAAGTGACTTAGAGCCGGCTCTATGAGACTTGTAGAAGTCATCCTAATTCATATGGCAGTCTAAAGGACCTTGATGGATGCCCAATAGTCCAGACTAGCTGCCGAAAGTGACTTAGAGCCGGGTCGATGAGACTTGTAGCAGTCATCTTAAGTCATATGGCAGTCTAAAGGACCTTGATGGATGCCCAATAGTCCAAACTAGCTGCCGGAAGTTACTAAGAGCCGTGATCTTAATATTTGTAGCAGTCGTCTTAAGTCATACGGCAGCCTTAGGGTCATTGATGGATGCCCAATAGTCCAACCTAGCTGCCGGAAGTGCCTTAGAGCCGGCTCTATGAGACTTGTAGAAGTCATCTTAAGTCATATGGCAGTCTAAGGGTCCTTGATGGATGCAATCATTCTTCGGACTTTATGGATGTGTTGGATAAAGCAAACAACAACAGCTAAATCAATATATCAACTCTAATTATGACTGTAACCCTAATAGCAATCAACAGAATTCTGCTCAGGGTGAGAAGCCACCGGAAAAAATGTCCTATATAAAACAACTTTTGCTAGAAAGTGAAATTAGATTTCAGCAAATCCAAATGGAAAAGCAAGATGAATACAGAAGACTAGAAGCGCAACATCAAATGCGATATAAATTGCGACAACAAGCGCACCTTAAAAACAAAAATAAGCCGCCGGCTATTTTTGTTGGAAAAGTTAAAAATGTTTTGACTATGTTTGATGGACCAGATGGGCCAAAAATAACATTAAATACTCTACTAGATCTCTGCGTAATGGTGATGTTAAAATTACGTGTGAGGATATGGAATCATACCAACACGTCATGGATGTCTTGAAAAACAGACCAGACCAAATACATACTCATCAGACCAAAGAAGACCGTGGATATCGCGTTGTTATTAAAAAGTTACATTACACTACACCCTGCGATCATATACGGAATTTAATAACTGATATGGGCTACAAGGTTCGTTACGTTAATTTTCTTAAACATAGACGCACCCACCTGCCCATGAATATTTTTGAGATCGAATTAGAGCCCAGAACTGATGGCAAAAACGATGAAATTCTGAATGTTACTCATCTTGGCAGGCAGAAGGTCTTGGTGCAAAAGCAAATTGCCAGACCTGAGCCTGTGCAATGCCATAGATGCCAAAAATTTGGCCATTCTAAAAATTATTGTAGGCGTGAATTTGTCTGCCTTAAATGTGCAGCAAATCACCCCTGTTGCGGAGGATCGCTGAGCCGTTAACTTTAATTTGAATTTGAATTAAGTAACGAATTTTTGTAGTATTAGATGACACATGTTATGTCATAGTGTTAAGCATGATATATCGATAGTATTGGAATACGTATGCAGTGGTAGGGTTACAAATTGAATAGATAACACGCCACTTGAAAAAGCGACGCCGTGGGAGAAAAGCGTGAGCTAATTTTTGTTAGACTAAATTTAAGATATTTTGATTTAATTATTATTTCTTAGGAAATAAAACCACACCAACCCTTCCTTGACTCATTCGATATTATCCACAAGGGGATATATTGGGCGCAAAGGGCGCCAGGGGAACAGTAAGGCGGATCTTATAAGCTGAGGAAGTCCACGGCCGAGCCTCTCGTCAACAGTTTTTATTTCGCTTGTGGTGAAATTCAATGACGCTTCTGGAGAAGCTTGGGCTAATTCTGATGAAATAGAGGGTTCGTAAAGAGAGTGGGAGGTAAGTGCCTATTGGATTGTTGATTTGGTAGGGTTTTCTGTCGGATGGTACGCACAAGAAATATGGCGGGAAATTCAGCGTCAGGTTCACAGGGAGCAGGGGCGGCTGATGACCATGAGGGTGAGGACATAATAGGAAGCGTTGCTGGGTGTAGTAATACGGCAAAGGATGCTCCACAATATGATAAAGCAAATGCAGCAACTCCAACTAGAGACCACACGGGCACATGCGACCCAAATACAGACATTTCAAATGGAAATGGTCAGAATGAACGAATTACAAATGGAGACAATTCAGGCTGGAATTGAAAGAACGAGCTTGCTTGTCGGGGCAGCAGTGGGAAACCACTTAGCAGGACAGGTCCCCCAACAGGCGGCAGAGCCATTGGCAGGGCAAATGACGGACTCATACACACCGGTCGAACCCACAGCGGCCAGTAACAGCTGCGAAATGGTGCTTCGAGCGGAACCAACCAGGAAACTGTATGATCTTCCAACTTTCGACGGTACGCCCGAATCATGGCCAATGTTTAGGGAAGCCTTTATTATGACAACAGAGGAGTATGGCTATAATGATCGACAAAATCTATTGCGCCTGCAGAAAGCGATTGTAGGCAAGGCTAGAGAAGTTGTCGAGTGTCTTCTTATTCACAGCGATAACGTACGTGACGTGATGGAAACTTTAAAGGAAAGATTCGGAAGACCTGAGCAGCTGGTAAAGAGTCAAATTAACCGTGTCAAATTATTTCCAAATATTCCAGAAGATAGGTTGGAAAACCTAGTGGAGTTTGCTACAAGGGTAAATAATTTGTCAGCATTCTTAAGCGCGGCGAATGCACGTCAACACATGTCAAATCCGACGCTAATGGATACGCTTATTGGAAAGCTTCCAGTGCAGCAGCGTCTCAGCTGGTCAAGCCATGCTATGTCGCTAGAAGGTGAGGCGACTATCAAGGACTTGAGCGAGTGGTTGCAGACGTTGGCGAAGGTTGTTCATGGAGCCTATCTTCCAAGACAAAGAGGGAAAAACCAAGGCTGTTCCATGCGGATCAGATGCCACAGGGGCCCGATCATATGGGAGTTGCATGCATCATGTGCAATGCACGTCACAGCCTGCAAAAATGCGATAGTTTCGCAAAACTGGAATGCGAACCCAAGTGGCAGTTTGTACGAAAGAAGAACTTATGCTTTAGTTGTCTCCGCGAAGGTCATCGCAGCGACAAGTGCAGAGCTCAATTGAAATGTGAAGTAACAAACTGCAACAGGCGCCACAACATATTCCTGCATAGGGAGAAAGGGCAAGCTGCCATAATAAAGGCCAGCAGCAATGGCGAGTTTTCTGGTACAGCATCACATATTAAGGGTTCTACGCTCTTGTTCAAGGTACTGCCCGTAAGGCTACATGCCAATGGGCATACAGTCGAATGTTTTGCTTTTCTTGACGAAGGGTCAGCAGTATCTCTGATGAACGAGAGCTTAGCCGATGCGTTACATTTGAAGGGTCCAAAGGAATATTTAACGTTGCAATGGTTTGGGAAAAGGAAAGCTACGGAACGCACGAGTCGATTCAACGTAGGAATATCTGGTGCAAATGGGCACACGATTTATGACTTAATAGGCGTTCGAACTGTTAAGAGCTTGGAGTTACCCAAACAAACGATTAATATAAATGAGTTGCACATGAGACATCGCCATCTTAAGAACCTCCCAACACACGACTACCATAATGTAGAACCTCAGTTGTTGATCGGCCTTGATAATGTCCACCTAGGCATCCCGAGAAAGGTGTAGTATTCGGGCTGGAATGGACCCGCTGTGGTAAAAACCAAACTAGGTTGGGTAATATATGGTCAAAGTGCAGATCAACCTAACGACAGTGCAAATGGAATGTACCTAATAAATAACAACGATGACATTGATGAACTCGTCCGTAATTACATTACAGATGTAGAAATGGACGTGCGAGATGTAAAAACACAGCTTCAGGGACACGAGCTGGAAAGGTCAAATATGCTACTGGAAAAGACAACCCGACGCGTGGGCGATCGGTTCGAAACTGGGTTATTGTGGAAATCGGATGTCGTCAACATTCCCAATAACAAAGAAATGACAATCAAGAGGCAACTATCTTTGGAAGAGAAGTTCACGAAAGACCCCGAATATCGTAAGCAATATTGTAAACAGATGTTGGAATACGAGAAAAAGGGTTACATTAGATTGATTCAGGAGCCAGAACTATCGAGAAAGTTAGAGAAGGAATGGTACCTGCCGCATTTTGGAGTGGTCAACTCAAGTAAATTGCGTGTCATTGAATGCATTACTAATGAGAGGACCCGACCAATGTCAACCGCTGAGCAACGTGCTCATGAAGTTTAGGCAAAAGCATCTGTGCGGACATAGCAGAAATGTTCCATCAAGTTTTGATACGCAAGGAGGATCGATGTGTTCAGCGCATTTTGTGGAGAACCAATACGACAGACGAGTTCAGGGCATACGAAATGATGGTGATGACGTTTGGAGCAAAGTGCTCACCTGCCTCTGCACAATTTGTAAAAAACAAAAATGCGTTGGAACACAAGGACTCGTACCCGGAGGCGGTTGATGCTATCGTGAGAAACCACTACGTTGATGACTTCGTCCATTCGTATGGGAGTGAAACAGAAGCCGTAAGAGTTACGGAGCAAGTGATCCAGATACACCGACAAGGCGGATTTGAATTGAAGAAATTTGTCTCCAATTCTAAAGTCTGCAATGAAAGATTCGCAGAAGACATCGTGGACGATGTTTTAAGCCTCGACAAGGGTGACGCGTCACATAGTAAAAAAGTACTGGGCATGCATTGGTATACGGTAGAAGACGAATTTGGGTTTCTTCTGTCCTTTAACAAAATTGATAAAGCTCTGTTTTCCGAGGAGAGAATTCCCACAAAACGAGAAGTACTGCGCATTGTCATGTCAATTTTCGACCCCTTCGGCATGTTAGTCGAATACTCATTGATGGCAAAACTTCTCCTGCAATCCATTTGGAGAAAAAAGACAGAATGGGATCAACCAATACATCAAGAAGAGTATCTGGAATGGGGAAGATGGCTGCAATTTATTACACAAATAACTTTAATTAGGATTCCAAGATGGTACGGCACAACCTTTAGTAATGAACCCGTCGAGTTACATGTATTTGCAGATGCGAGCGAGAAGGCGTACGCAGCAGTAGGATACTGGCGAGTAAAGGAAACTTCTGGATGGAAAGTGGCTTTCATTACGGGAAAGACCAAATGTGCGCCCATGAAGTTGTCTACTGTGCCAAGACTCGAGTTGCAGGCTGCCGTTATAGCGACCAGACTCAGGAACTCGATATTAGATGGACACGACATACAACAGCAACGAGTTTGTATGTGGACAGATTCATCAACGGTTCTGGCATGGATTAGGTCAGATCACAGGAAGTATAAACCATATGTGGCCCATCGAGTCAATGAAATTCTGGAAAGTTCACGCATGGAGGAGTGGCACTGGGTTTCCGGTAAAGAAAATCCCGCGGACTTTGGAACGAAAATAAAAAGGGATAGCAGACAATCTCTCTGGCTATCAGGGCCAGATTTCTTGTTACAGGATTATGAAAAAGGGGAAACGCAGTGCAAAGATGATCTAACTACCGACTTAGAACTCCGCCCGAACTTCTGCATGGTTATTTCTGAACAGATGGACGATCTATTTGGAAGATTTTCATCATATGTTAGACTCACACGGATTTTGGCCTGGATGCTTCGAGTTAAAACAAAGGATGAGCGGGGAAAATATTTGAAAACCTCCGAAATAGAGTATGCTAAAATAGTTCTCTGTAGAAACGTGCAGAGAAGCTCGTATCCAGAAGATTATGAAATTCTCTCGAGAGGAAAAGCTGTTGGAAAGGACAGTAGTTTATGGAAACTGACACCAGAGATCGACGATGATGGGTTGTTACGTGTATGCGGACGTATAGACAAAGCATGTGCCGTGGATGAGTACACTAGACGCCCAATAATTCTGCCACAAGGGCATCACGTAACGAAGCTGCTTATAGAATACTTTCACGTGAAATGGAAGCATCAAAACGAGATTACGATCATCGCCGAAATAAGACGGAAATTTTGGATTCCCCATCTACGACAGGAGGTTCGCCGAGCATCACGAGCGTGCTTCGTATGTCACATGGAGAGAGCTTGTCCAGCTCCGCCCTTAATGGGCCAATTGCCTTCGGATAGATTGACTCCTTATGTGCGGCCGTTCTCTTACACTGGAATTGATTATATGGGGCCGTTTGCAGTGGTAAGAGGAAGAGGGACAGAAAAGCGATGGATTTGTATTTTTACCTGTCTGACAGTACTGGCTATACACTTGGAAATAGCCAGGGATTTAACTGCAGATACATGTGTTAAAGTTATACAGAACTTTATGAGGCGGCGTGGCGTACCTGTTAGAATCCGATCCGACAACGGGACCAACTTGGTGGGAGCCGAGCGAATATTGAGACAGGAACTCTACGAGAAAACGGCGGCAGGACTAGCAAACGAGAAAATTGAATGGCTATTCAATTGCCCCTTAAACCCACATGCAGGTGGATGCTGGGAACGCTTAGTTCGAAGTGTGAAACGAGCTATGGGGCATGCCTTGCTGCAGAGGAACCTAAAGGAGGATACACTCTACAGCCTGATGTGCGAAGCTGAAAATATCGTCAACTCGCGTCCCTTGACGCACATTGCCATAGATAGCCCGACAGAGGACCCAATAACCCCAAATCACTTTCTTTTAGGTAATGCTAACTCTTCTCAGACTCCACATCCCCAAGAAGAAGATTATCAGCCAACAACCAAGGACTGGCGAATTAAGCAGCAGCTCGCTCATTCGTTCTGGCGTAAGTGGGTGAACGAATACCTGCCCGATTTGTGTCGTCGCACCAAATGGTACCGTCCGGTACAGCCGCTAGCTGTCGGAGATATCGTCCTCATTTGTGATAGCGCACTGCATCGAACTAACTGCCAGAAAGGCAGAATCAAAGAAGTAACAACCGGACGAGATGGTCAAGTGCGATCTGCAAAAGTGAAGACAAGCACTGGAGAGTTCCGCAGGCCGGCATGCATGTTAGCCAAACTGGATCTTGGTGAATCTAAGACGGACTAGCTTCACGGTGGCGGGGATGTTGCGGAGGATCGCTGAGCCGTTAACTTTAATTTGAATTTGAATTAAGTAACGAATTTTTGTAGTATTAGATGGCACATGTTATGTCATAGTGTTAAGCATGATATATCGATAGTATTGGAATACGTATGCAGTGGTAGGGTTACAAATTGAATAGATAACACGCCACTTGAAAAAGCGACGCCGTGGGAGAAAAGCGTGAGCTAATTTTTGTTAGACTAAATTTAAGATATATTGATTTAATTATTATTTTTTAGGAAATAAAACCACACCAACCCTTCCTTGACTCATTCGATATTATCCACAAGGGGATATATTGGGCGCAAAGGGCGCCAGGGGAACAGTAAGGCGGTTCTTATAAGCTGAGGAAGTCCACGGCCGAGCCTCTCGTCAACAACCCCACAACTGAATGCCAAAAGAGAATTGAAAACCCAAAGTGCGCCAATTGTGGTGGTGGACACATTGCCAGCTACAGAGGCTGCCCGACCTATAAGGTCAAGTTAAAGGAGTTTCTATTTTCTAAAAATTCATTGGCAAATCATCACCGGAAGGCAAATCAACAACAACAACAGCCCAAGATGCAACAACAACAACAACTTATAATTGGAAAGCAGCAGCAACAACAGAAGCAAAACCAGCGACAAATGCAGCTAAATCAGCAGCAGCAAGTTTTAAATAAAAAACAACATAACTCATCCTCTAATAATTATTATAAATCTTTAGATAGTACTTACAATCATGAAGTACATTTTCCACCCCTACCACCAAACAAGGGACAAATTAATATTGCAGTAAATCAAAACAGCAGCCCCAGAAATCAGCAGCCAAAGGGGCAACGCAACTCTACAACAACAAGCAAATTGACGCCCAAGCTACAGCGTGGGCAAATTAAGAAAACACAAAATAATATTACCCCCCAACAACAACAACAGGATTGGAGGCCCCTTCCTACATTGCAGCAGCAGAGCGGACAGCTCTCATATCAACGCCAGCAACAACAACAACAATTGCTCCAGCAAGAAACACCTACTAGTCAACAGTCAAGAAATTCGATAAAAGAAGTTTACCCTACGGCCCAGGAACTGAGGGAAAATATCAATCTGGTTAACTGTCTCAACATGCAACTTGGACCACTAATACAGACAATGACAGATCTTATTAGGCAATTGCAGCCACTACTGCTCTCGATATCTACTAATGCAACAAATGCTTGCGTAGAACCATCAACATAAACAACATCATTAATGCCGCTAATCATCATTAGGAAATATTTTGATATTTATGCTTTCAGATAATTATAAAACAAATAAAGTAAGTAAGTCGCCGGGCCGACTTGGATATACCATGCATTAGGTGAAGAGATATATATTAAATTTCTTTCAAATGCTATCTCTCTTTTGTGGAAACGAGCACTTTAGCGCCCCCCGACCAAATCGGTGATTTGCAGCATATGCTATCTCGCTCTTTTTCGCGTGCATCTGCCTTGCACCGCTATGAGTGAAAAACGTTTCTATGTATAACTCGGCCATTTTTATTCCGATTCTTGTGATATTTGGTGGAATGATAGATATACGTGACATGTATTAGTGTGCCAAATTAAATTACGATACGATAAATATTTCGGCTGAAAATTTCGGGGGCGGAAGGGGGCGTGGCCAAAATTTGAAACAAACTTGGTCTGCGTGCACACTGCACGCATCTAATGTCCAAATCCGAAAGCTCTATCTTTTATAGTTCCCGAGATATGGAGGCTCAAAATATTGTTTTTCAAATAGCGGGGGCGGAAGGGGGCGGGGCGAAAAAAAAAATAAACTCGATCTGCCTGCAGAGCAAACGGGTCTACATGCCAAGTTTGGTAGCTCTAGCTCTTATAGTCTCCGAGATCTCGATGATCCTACAGACGGACAGACGGACAGACAGACGGACATGTCTCAATCGACTCGGCTATTGATACTGATCAAGAATATATATACTTTATAGGGTCGGAGAAGCTTCCTTCTCCCTGTTACATACATTTTGGCGACTTTAATATACCATTTCATTCTACGAATGCATGGTATAAAAATGTTAACAATATAATTATACAATCTATATAATGTTTTTTCAAAGTGAAGATGCTCAAAATCAAACCTCTTAATGCTGGGGATTGTCGCTCTTTAAAAACTATAATTACATTGAACATTTTTAAACCTACAAAAATAATATACTAAATATTCAAATCATAAATAATAGCTCACATGCTTGGAATATAAGCATAATCAAGATAAACACAATACCCTATAAAACATAACACGGTATATTCGTTTAACAAATTTTTCCTTACATTGATGTCAAATTTTTATTAAGTGCAAGTGCAAGTTATATATGCATTTTGCCGACGGCAAATTATGAATGAACAATATAAAATTTTTTTTTTTTCTAAAATTTTTAATTAACAAAAACACTTAAAAGTATTTAATATGCTTAGCGACTGGACCTGGGCGTTTAATATCACTCACACATACACACACACCCAGCACGCAGCTGTGGGCACTGTACACAAATCGCGTGCTGTTTGTTGTTGTTGACAAAAAAAAATTTCTAATGGCTGCAAATGAACGGCTGCTGCTAAAGAAGAGAATATTACACTAGTATTTGCTTGCTGTATTAATCGTAAAAAATTTGCAAATGCATATGAATATTGCAAAAGCAAGGAAATTTTTACGAATTAACAAATTTTTAAACACTCACAGACAAAAGATCAGCTCATAGCTGCAATATTAATTAATTCCCACTTTTTCTAGATACTTTTCAATATATTGAAAATAACATTAGTAAAACCGGCGTCTACACTGGATGGCTTATAAATTGAACTGAGACCTCAGCTACTCGCGCAAGAGTACATGCACAATGGGATACACCCTGCTTCTTCACACTATATGGCATTTCCTGCAAATAGAATATCTCCCATATAATTATTAAGGCACATTTATTTATCTGTTTTTTAATATCAATTTATATATAAGTCAAAATTTTTTCTATTGTACATTATCATTTTAACTCTGTCTTTAATTTAAGTTCAAGTCAAATTTTTCTCCCCTACTCAGATGGGCGGAGCATATCTGGTTCTTATACCGATATGTGAAGCTCAATATCTTTTGGCCTTAAGCCTATGACTTTTTGATGCACTTTGCATCAAACATTAATTATGAGAGCAGAGCATGCTAGATTTATCTGTATGCAAACCTCTCTAAGTTGGCCTTCTGCCAACACCCCCCTATAAATCTTTAACGTTAATAATATTGGAAAACCCCTCTGTGCTTAGTTACGGCAGTGGCCGAGGATCTGTGATCATTAAACCACATATGACCGTTCTCCGTGAGAGTGACCGATTTATTTTGTATGTAGGAAGTCTTAGCCGTTTGTGGCTCTGTACTTTCCTTAACCTTTAGTCTTTCCCCCCCAGCAACTTTGTGTTAGCTGATATTTAATGATGTAATTGCTATAGATTCTAAGGTTTTTGAATGACAGCAATAAAGGAGCCAATGACCCTGCGGGTCATTGGTGCTAGTTTGTGCACCGACACAACGAAAGAAAAGTGCTAAAAAGTTAATAAATAATGGGATTTAAATATCCAAAAAATTACTAAAAATCAAATTAAAGTGCTCTTTAACTGTGGACAATGAAAAAAGTCCAAAAAGTTAATAATCATAGTAAATAAAAGACTTATAAAATTTTTCTTGAGTAACATAACCTCGTCGTCGTGCACAAACGTTACAAATTTGCATCAAATAAGTGTCTAATAAATAAAAGTGAATGTTTTAATAACTTTTAATTTGTCTATACATATACGTGAACGTTTTTATATATGTTTAATTTTAATTGTTTTAAAATTTTACGCATGTGCCATTCGTTCATATGTATATAAGTGCGAGAGAGTGAAAAAAGTGCTTTGGGCATGTATTAGTGTACACACGTACAGCCAGCTAAGCGCTTGCTCCGCCTATATACTACATAAACTCACATACACATACATACAAGCAAAATGGAAAAGAGCGGCAGCACCAACACTAATAAACCGACACACGCCACACAGGCGCAAAAATCTAGCTGTCTCTCTATTGGAAATTTATTGGAAACACGCATACAGACAAGTGCTCCCCACGCACAAAATAAATGCCTTACTGATGGAAATGCCTCAAATCCCAACTCACCCCCAATGTCATTTATAGGACAAATAGCAAAAGAGCGATCGCTTGATTGCACAATAATTAGCCTAGATGACTCTGATGATTCTTTGAATGCAATTCATTTTGATGCAGATCGCACTTTAATATCCGAATTTTGCTCTTCACTAACACCTCAAAAAAAAGAGTATAGCTATTATGGTTTAATAGGGCACATTCGTCCCATTTCCCCTGCCATGGGAATGTCCATGGAAACTGATGACTCCTATAAGTCAACCAAGAGGAGAATAGGTTTCCCACTTAAGCCAATTAAAATGAATAGGGCAAATCCCTTCACACCTGAGCCCATGGATGACTCAACAACTATGGACCCAGAAGGAATCCTTAAATGGAAACTGGATGCGGTTCCCCCAGCTAATGAACAAAATTCTAAGAAAATTGCCACGCCTAAACCAGTGGCAACTAAAAGAACTAAACAACAGATAGAAAAGCAGCAACAGATGATTTTGGATAATATTCCGTCAACATCGAAAGGCTTCTCTCACATAGAACACCTGGACATTAATTTGCCCATAAATGCACAAACGCAGAAGAAACAACCTTCGACTCCCTCTTCTAAATCCCCTACTACCTCTATTGATGGCCATAATAATTCTAATAATTCTTTAAAACATCAAGATGATGACCATCAGGAGAAGTCGCCGGAAAAATTGCCAGTTATTAAACAACTTTTGCTGGAAAGTCAAATTAGACTTCAGCAAATCCAAATGCAAAAGCAAGAGGAATACAGAAGGCTAGAAACGCAACATCAAATGCGGCATCAATTGAGACATCAAGCGCAGCCTAAAAACAAAAAGAAGCCGCCGGCTATTTTTGTCGGAAAAGTAGAAAATGTTTTGACTTTGATTGATAGCCCAGATTGGGCCAAAAATAACATCAAATTTACTACCAAAACTCTGCGTAATGGAGATGTTAAAATTATGTGTGAGGACATGGAATCCTACAAACATGCTATGGCTGCCATGCAGGACGGGCGGGACCAAATACATACTCATCAGACCAAAGAAGACCGTGGATATCGTATTGTTATTAAATATATTCTTCCCTCCACGCCTTGCGATCATATACGGAAATTAATAACAGACATGGGCTACAAGGTGCGCTATGTTAACGTCCTGAAACATAGACGCACACACTTGCCCATTAGTATTTTTGAGATTGAATTAGAGCCTAGAGAGGATGGCAAAAATGAGGAGATCCTGAATGTTACTCAACTTGGCAGGCAGCAGGTCACTGTGCAAAAACAAGCTGCCAGACTAGAACCTGTGCAATGTCATAGATGCCAAAAATTTGGCCATTCAAAAAATTATTGTAGACGTGATTTTGTATGCCTCAAATGTGCGGCAAATCACCCTACAACTGAATGCCAGAAGAGAATTGAGAACCCCAAGTGCGCCAACTGTGGTGGTGGACATATCGCCAGCTATAGAGGCTGCCCGACCTATAAGGTCAAGCTAAAGGAGTTTTTATATTCTCGGAATTTATTGGCAAATAATCACTGGAATGGAAATCAACAGCAACAACAACAGCATAGCAATGGAAAGCAGCAACAACAGCAGCAGCCAATACAGCAACAAAACCAGCAGCAGTTAAATCAACAGCAGCAGGCTACTAATACATCTACCAATTTCAACACATCTCTGCATACTCAGAATTATGGAGTACATTTCCCCCCTACCAACTAACAGGAAACAAGTGAATAATACAGCTAACCAAAACAACAATTCTAAGCAGCAACAAGCAGCCACCATTAACAAATGGATGCCTAAACCACAGCGTAGGCAAACAAAACCAAGACAAAATCAGATGTCATAGCTCCAGCAGCAACAACAACAGCAAGAATGGAGGCCCCTACCTACTATGCAGCAGCAAAGCGGACAGCTTAGTTATCAACAGCAGCAGAATCAACAACAATTGCAGGAGCAATAATCATCTAATCTACAGCAGACAAATAATTTAACTACAACAGAAGTTTACCCTACAGCACAAGAACTAAGAGATAATATTAATTTGGTCAGCAGCCTAAGTATGATGATTGGACCACTAATCGCTAAAATGACAGATCTGATAAATCAATTGCAGCCATTGCTGCCCTCAGTTACAAATAATGCAGCAAAATCTACAACATAATCATCGTCTTAATGCTCGTAATTAAAATACATGGATTTTCTCTTAACTCATTAGAGCTATCTATGTATATGAATTTACAAGTTTCTAAAATTTTATGAACCTACGTCTTTAGATACAATTCAACGAAAATTTGTTTGCAGATACAATATACTAAAATCAACCATGCTATCATATTATGACATTATCAAACAATCTAAATTTTTAACACACGATCAAGAAATTAATAATATAAATTATTCTACGTTGTTAAATCACTTAAATAAATCATCTGTAATAAGCAGCCCATCTGTTGCAGGATATATATGTAGCAATGTCTCATGACCTGAACATGGGCTTGTCGCCTCCCTCTTGATGAAGGCTACAATCATTTTAGCAACTGCAATGAAAGAAATAAATAATTAAATAATCAAATTAAATCGACAAAATAATCTAAATAAACATCATACCCATACAACTCTGACTGTCCCCTCCCTCTTGATGAAGGTGATGGTCATCTGGAATTAAAGAAATAATTAATTTAAATAATCAAATATAATAAAATAATCAAAACAAATATCATACCTTTTCAACTCTTTCTTGAGTTCTCGTTCCATAAGTAAAGCATATTTTATTTGCTTTTACCTGCATGCATCTCCATACAATGCAATACCCTAGAATACACAAAGGATATATTCGTTACATAAACACTATAAACAAAATAATTATATACAAAAATAATCACATAACATGCATATGTATATGTACTTACCTGCGATGGATGATTCTAAACTTTACATACACATTTTAAATTTTTCAAATAATAAACAAAAACACTGAAGAAATAATATGCTCCAATGACCGCTGCACGGAGCATGTGCTATTTTAAAAAACAAGCGCTTGATCTCTGCAGTGGCTACTGTACACAATTATAAGTTGTTTTTGTTGTTGCTAACACAAACACTATTATAACTTATAATCTGCTGCTGCTGCTGTAAATGAATACAAACATAATCTAATGCTGCATCAATCGTAAAAAAGTTGCAAATGCATGTGACTATTGCAAAAGCAAGGAAATTTT
This sequence comes from Drosophila sp. 14030-0761.01, assembly GCA_018150735.1. Lineage (NCBI taxonomy): Eukaryota > Metazoa > Arthropoda > Insecta > Diptera > Drosophilidae > Drosophila > Drosophila sp. 14030-0761.01. The sequence continues at coordinate 382,198 of JAECWO010000035.1, forward strand.
TACGAATCATAAAATTAATCACTTCACTGATAAAAGATCAGCTTATAGCTGCAATTTTTAATAATTTCCAATTTCTCAGGCTCTTTTCAAATAAACGAAAAGAAAACATCACAACAAATGTCAAGCGTCCGCATTGGCTGGAGTTAAATATGAACTGAGATTCTGACTACTCGCGCAAGAGTAACCTGCACAATGGGACACTCCCGGCTCTTTTTCACCAGAAGGCATCATTCCATTATTCCATAAAATAATTTTTTCCGTATTATATTAATGTAATTTATTAAGGCACAAAAATGTTTAATTTTTAATTAATTAATTTAAATTTTTAAAAAATTTTTTATTAACAAATTTGTTAAAAGTTAATATTATTTAAGTCAACATTTTTTGCAAAAACACCCACTGTTTATTGTTTTTGCACGTTACTTTTCTAATTCTAATTCTGTCTTTGTCTAACTGTAAGTCTATTTTTCTCCCCTACTCTGTATGGGCGGAGCATATTTGGTTCTTATACCGATATGTGAAGCTCAATATTTTTTGGCCTTAAGCCTATGACTTTTTGATGCACTTTGCATCAAACATTAATTATGAGAGCAGCGCATGCTAGATTTTATCTGTATGCAAACCTCTCTAAGTTGGCCTTCTGCCAACACCCCCCTATAAATCTTTAACGTTAATAATATTGGAAAACCTCTCTGTGCTTAGTTACGGCAGCAGCCGAAGATCTGTGATCATTAGCTACATATGACCGTACTCAATGAGAGTGACTGATTTATTTTGTATGTAGGAAGTCTTAGCCGTATGTGGCTCTGTACTTTCCTTAACCTTTAGCCTTTCCCCCCCCCCGGAAACTTTGTGTTAGCTGATATTTAATGATGTAATTGCTATAGATTCTAAGGTTTTTGAATGACAGCAATAAAGGAGCCAATGACCCTGCGGGTCATTGGTGCCAGTTTGTGCACCGACACAACGAAAGAAAAAAACTAGCCTCTCGCTCCAATGGAAGGCCCACTGCACAACGCAGAAATCAGCAACAACAACAGCGCGGGCAGCAGCAACAACAACAGCAGCGTCAACGCAATTCTATAAGATCTAATCACCGACAACGGGAACAGCCTACAACTAATCAACGAAATACGTCTCCTTTGTCTCGTCCGAATGCCTGGCTGCAACCCCTGCAGCCCATTCTGGAAAATCTCAACATATTATCTCGCCCCATTTCAGCCAATAAAAATCTTAATGGTAATGGAAATTTAAATTCGTCTCGTCACCTAACTAATAATAATATCTCTCAACAGCCACGAGCAACTAATCAAAAACAAAAAAAGCAGCAAAAAACAATACAGCAAAAACAGCGGTCAGCAACAAAGCAGCTGCAGCACTCTACGCCACTTCAGAATAAGCAACATGTTAAATGGGCAAAGCAGCAGCCTCTGCAGCAAAACAAGCAACAGCAGTTACCCAACCAAATAAATCAACATAAGCAGCAGTCATCTATTTATAGACAACATGCATCTAATACTCATCGAAATTCATTCTTTGGACCAAGTCCCATACAGCAACGATTCCAGCAACAAAAACAACAACAACAATGCACTCCGCAGCGGAATCCAACTCTACCTCATGCCTCGTCGCTACCCAGTGATTACCCAACTGCAGCCGAGATACACAACATGATCTTGCTGGTCAAAGAATTGGCCGAACAAATGCAACCTTTTATTTCTATTTTGTCCTCTTTTGCTAATGGCATCAAGTTAAAATGTCCTATTACTGCTAATGAAAATAAAAATGTCTAGTTCAATTACAAATCCTACCAATATGCAATATATGCAAAATATTCCTTCAAACAGCGTTAATTCTCAGCCCACTAACAAATTGAAGTTGGCCTATTGGAATGCTTGTGGGATAGCCAAGAAAAAATTAGAACTTGAGCAATTTATTAACAGTAATAAAATAGACGTTATGATGGTCATAGAAACTAGATTTGATTCAGCCAATTTTACAGGAGGTGCAAATCAACATCCATTATTAATACAAGGTTTTACAACGTATTATGTACCACACCCAACTACACATCGAAAAGGGGGGGTTGCCATTTTGATTAAGGAAGGTCTTAAGCATTGCTCTTTACAAATTATCTCTGAGGAACACATACAATGTGCTCCTGTTGCAATTGACACAGATATAAATGAGAAAATTGTCATTGCTCCAATTTACTGCCCACCAGTCATAAAATGGGAATCGGATCAATTTACAGAATTATTTAAAACAATTAATGATCTTAGCAATGAAAATAAATTTATACTATGCGGCGACTGGAACGCGAAGCATGGCTGGTGGGGAAATCCTCGCTCCTGCATCCGTGGCAGATTGCTCATGGAGGCGGTCCACATTAATCAAAACATCAGAATACTGGCTACTGGATCGGCCACGCACTACCCATTTGATGTCAGGAAGAATCCATCTGCAATTGATTTTGCAATTTACTCGGGTCTAAATGATGATAGATTGATAACTAGTTCCAATGTTGATCTGCATTCAGATCATGCGGCTATGATCGTTGAATTAGGCATTGGCAGCAATCCTTATTTCAAAAAGGAAAACGAAGCCTCTTGACAAAGCGCTCCAATATAAAGCGTTTTAAAATTGAGCTGGAAAGAAAAATTCAATTAAATGTGGAAATGAAATCAGGACAAGATATTGAAGATACCATCGACTTATTCAACAGAAACATCTGTTCAGCGGTTGCTAAGGCAACACCGCCTGGAAGAAGGAACACAACTACTCCGAGCCATAATTTTCCAATTTCGAATGCCACAAGAAGACTTCTCCGAGAAAAGCGGCAGATGAGACGGGCAATCGTTAGAATTAAAACTTCTCAAGTCATGATTGCATATAATCTCCTGTATAAGAAATTGAAAAAATCATTAGAATTAGATCGAGTAAATTATTTTAATAATCTGTTCAATCAAATAAACTCTAATGACAGATATCGTTATGCCAAATTGTGGAAACTTACGAATCGTTTCAAAAGACAAGTTGAACCAAATCACCCGCTCAAATTTGAAAAGCCCATAAATCCAAATACGGCTGATTGTCGTATTTGGGCTAAAACAAACGAGGAAAAAGCTGAAATTTATGTTTCTCACCTGGAATCTCGCTTCACGCCAATCCACACTAACTCTGCGGAATTTCGCGATCGTATTGCTGCTGAAACCAAATCCTTGGTAAGGCAAAAAACCCTTCAAATGACGTCCGAGCTGATGTTGAGAGAGGATGCCAAATATCTTTTTGGAAAAAATGAGCTGCCCCCACCTATCTTCAGACACATTACATTTCAGGAGGTGATGCTGGAAGTTAAAGGCCTTGATTTGTCCAAGGCACCTGGAAAAGATAGAATATGTAATCAAATTATTAAAAGCTTGCCTAATAAAGCCATAATTCTACTTACCAATATCTACAACTGCATGCTAAGAACTGGTCATTTTCCTAAACAATGGAAATGTGCCTCTATTAAAATGATACTCAAGCCCGGAAAATCTTCAAGCGAGGTTGCTTCATATCGGCCAATAAGCCTCCTGGCTGGATTTTCCAAACTTTTTGAATCGTTACTTATGAAACGTATGTTTGAGTGCGAGGCTTTTGCTGCTGCTATTCCGGATCAGCAATTTGGTTTCCGCAAGGAACACAGTGCGGAACAACAGATGGCCAGAGTTGTTCAATATATTCTGGAATCACAAGATAATAATCGATTCTGCTCAGCTGTTTTTATTGACATTAGCGAGGCGTTTGATCGAGTTTGGCACGAGGGCCTGCGCCATAAGCTTATTAAGCTCTTGCCAATACCGCTATATAAGATCCTTGAATCCTACTTGACGGCTAGGACATTTGAAGTTTGCTGCAATGATGGAACAATATCAAGAGAAGGGTGCATAAATGCGGGCGTTCCGCAAGGAAGTGTACTTGGACCTGTTTTATATTCAATTTACTCATCAGATATCCCGCTGCCTTTTCTTGAAAAATGTAACCCATTCAGAAACGAGCCTCAAATTACAATTACAATGACAAGTACCTTAGCAAATTCTTAAACTGGGCTGATAAATGTTGTGTAACTATCAATGTCAAGAAAACAGTTCATGTATTATATACCCGTAAGGTGATCACACCAGCTATTGCCAAATTAGCACCAACTATTAAGGGACATAAAATTCCAAATGCATCATCTTATAGATATTTGGGAATTCATCTGGATAGGAAATTATCTATGTCTGCCCATGTTACTCATTTGAAGTCAAGAACCAAAGGTTTTGAATGCAAGTTGAATTGGCTGCTGGGTAAACCTAGCAAACTTCCAACGGAATGCAAAATTTTACTCTATAAACAAATGGTTGCCTCAATCTGGCAGTATGCACTTCCAATTTGGGGTGCTCTTACATCGGATACGTTATTTAATAAAATTTGTGCAATACAAAATAAAGCTGTTAGACGTATTGCTGGAGCAAATATATACACAAGTAATCAGATTTTGAGAGACAAATTCAACATAAAATCTGTTGAGGAAGTTTATGATGCAGCAAGTGAACGGCTTTTTGGCTCACTCTGCAATCATATTAATCCAGAGGCTGCTATTCTCTTTTTAAACTCATTCAGACCCAATCGCATCTTGAGGCCAAGATACACCAAACAATTGGAGCAACATTTAGATCCACAGTTAATCACATATAAAAGACTGCAATTGCCTATATTAGGTGATGTGGTGCGTTTGGCTGCTCAGCGGACACCTACAATTCCAACTTTAATCAAAATAAATCAAAATGAAGCTGCTCAAGCACAGAGAGAGGAGGATGAGAGACAGCAAGAAGTGGCGAGACAAAGGAGATTACTAGATGGTCCTGTCCCTAGAATCCCTGGATGGTATATAAATGACCTTGCCAGAAGCTACAGAACTGGCATGCAGTCACGTGAATCTATACAAAGGAGTATTGAAAACCAGCCCTTGGTCATACAACGGCTAATTTTACCACCCCCAACTGAGGAGGAAATACGCATTGCATCTATATTAACAGAAGACCAAAAAGTTAATTTGGGACTAAAACAAGTTGAAACCCGGTTATTGGAGCTAATTAATCAAACTGATCCTGTAAATTACACTACGGAACCTGTTAATAACACTACGGATCCTGCTGTTACTGCTGCGGAAATTGTCTTGAAAGATTTGCTAACTTCGCCACTTAAAGACAACGATAATCTGAACCTGGCCAGATTCTGGAACACGGATATCGAAGGATTTAATATTGCCCCAAATTGTAAATGCAGAGATCCTTGCAAAAGCAAAGATGGGTGCAAAAAGCTAAAAATAAACATAGAGAAAAAAGATCAGTTACAATCAGTTACTGCAAAAGCTAATAAAAAATCATCCAAACTTTTACAGAAATTATCTTTGTCTAATATGTTTGAGTTGCGACGGCCAACTGGGAAGCGTCGACTGCACAACATAAATCCATTAATCGCCTCTGCCGAGGGAATTGAAGGAAGCCTGTCCTGTCACCGGCAACAAAACACTTACAACATGCGCAGCCGCCTGCAGACTGCCAGGCCCAATAAGGCCGATAAGTGCAAATCTAGATGTCTACGCTTAAGCATGCCCAACATGTGGGCCACTGGTTTACTACTACTATCGATGCTTCATATCTCACCTGGAACTCCAATGGAAAGGGTTGATGACGTTTGGCTGGACCTGGCTGATATGTGTAGAACCCCTGCTACTCCTCCTAATAGACGTATGCGACGCTAGTGGACAAATGACCACCGTAAAATGCGGCCTCCTGATGACCCTGGCTGACACTGGTCTCCAGCTAGATTAACATAAAATACTCTTACTCATTTTCTATTATACTTGCTACTTTGTTTTGTTATTTCGCTATTGATATGTTATTTACTTAAGCTTTTGCTTTTTAATGAGTACTTCTCAATATGTTAATTAACTTACGAGCACACTATGTTGTTTTATTTGGCGGTCTACTTTGAGTTACTACTCAAATTTGAAGATTTGCTAAAACAATTTGGTGTTGACTCAATAAGAATATCAGATTGAATTGTAAACGATATTATGTTTTTTGTTTATATCTCTCCCTAATGATTTATAATTTTGCCCTCAGCACCTATGTTTAAGCTGATATTTAATGATGTAATTTGCTATAGATTCTAAGGTTTTAGAATGACAGCAATAAAGGAGCCAATGACCCTTCGGGTCATTGGTGCTAGTTTGTGCACCGACACAACGCCAAGAAAATTTAATTTAAGTTCAAGTCAAATTTTTCTCCCCTACTCAGATGGGCGGAGCATATCTGGTTATTATACCGATATGTGAAGCTCAATATCTTTGGCCTTAAGCCTATGACTTTTTGATGCACTTTGCATCAAACATTAATTATGAGAGCAGAGCATGCTAGATTTATCTGTATGCAAACCTCTCTAAGTTGGCCTTCTGCCAACACCCCCCTATAAATCTTTAACGTTAATAATATTGGAAAACCCCTCTGTGCTTAGTTACGGCAGTGGCCGAAGATCTGTGATCATTAAACCACATATGACCGTTCTCCGTGAGAGTAACCGATTTATTTTGTATGTAGGAAGTCTTAGCCGTTTGTCTTTCCCCCCCAGCAACTTTGTGTTAGCTGATATTTAATGATGTAATTGCTATAGATTCTAAGGTTTTTGAATGACAGCAATAAAGGAGCCAATGACCCTGCGGGTCATTGGTGCTAGTTTGTGCACCGACACAACGAAAGAAAAAAAAAAACAGTTAAAAAGTGCTAAAAAGTTAATAAATAATGGGATTTAAATATCCAAAAAATTACTAAAAATCAAATTAAAGTGCTCTATAACTGTGGACAATGAAAAAAGTCCAAAAAGTTAATAATTATAGTAAATAAAAGACTTATAAAATTTTTCTTGAGTAACATAACCTCGTCGTCGTGCACAAACGTTACAAATTTGCATCAAATAAGTGTCTAATAAATAAAAGTGAACGTTTTTAATAACTTTTAATTTGTCTATACATATACGTGAACGTTTTTATATATGTTTAATTTTAATTGTTTTAAAATTTTACCCATGTGCCATTCGTTCATATGTATATAAGTGCGAGAGAGTGAAAAAAGTGCTTTGGGCATGTATTAGTGTACACACGTACAGCCAGCTAAGCGCTTGAGTCACTAGAACAAGTCTGGTAGGACTGCCATGTAGAACTCCCCCACCTAAGCCACTGTCAGCATAATCAACGCGGATCATGTTGCAACAAAGCATCCGGCACAAGAAGTGCACACTCAGCAGTCTGGAGGGCAATGGCAATGGCAATGGCAAAGCAAAGATATACAAAATGTTTTAGATACATAAGTTTTGAAAAAGAATAAAGTTTAGTTTAAAAACTGGAGTAAAGAAGGAAAGTCGACATTTTATTGAAATCAAAGAAAGAATAAATTAAACAAATACCAAAAGGGATAACTGGCGCAGCTGAACGAGACGACCATGAAAGAGCTCCAAATCATTCTCATACTAGCGTAAGAATACCTACTAAAATGAAAACATAAATATGTAAAAAGAAAATGTGTCAAAATGCGTAATAGAAAAAAAAGAAAAAAAATTCATATATAGAATGTCACAAATACAAAAAAAAAAAAACCGCAAAGAAAGAAAAATAAATCAACAATGTGAAATAATATAAATCCAAGTGTAAGTGTTCTGTATGTGCGTGGTATGTTGTACAAATACAAGCAAGAAAATAAGCAACTACAAAAAGAAAAAGAGTACTGGTGTGTGCATGTGTAAAACAAAATTCTGAAGTGGCGCTGCATATATATATAAAAAAAAAAAAAAGTTATTCATGTGTATGTGTACATATGTATATGCATTTTTGTACATATACATGAGGAAAAAAAAAAAATATATACATTTGGAAAAAAATTTTACTCCCAAGTAGCGCCACGTCACCTTTTAATAAAAATAATAAAATAATACAAAACACTGTACATGCATACATACGTACCCACACTTAGTACAAAAGAAAATCAAAGATACAAACATACATATATACATATATGGGAAATTACAGACAGCATGGTGGACAATCGTGTACGTGGAACAGGTCACTGAAACTTAATTGTTGGACGCCACGTATACCGATTGTATGCCTACTGTCTAAGTTCAATACATTAATACACAATTGAAATGCAATACATACATATATACATATATGAAAAATCACAGACAAGATTGGGAATAATCGTGTACGTGGAACAGGTCACTGAAACTTAATTGTTGGACGCCACGTATACCGATTGTATGCCTACTGTCTAAGTTCAATACATTAATACACAATTGAAATGCAATACATACATATATACATATATGAAAAATCACAGACAAGATTGGGAATAATCGTGTACGTGGAACAGGTCACTGAAACTTAATTGTTGGACGCCACGTATACCGATTGTACGCATACAGCCTAATCCCAATACGTCAACCGATCAAGGAAGAAGCAAGTGGACGCCCAAAATTCACAGGAACAGGTCACTGAAACTTAATTGTTGGACGCCTGTGAATCAAGGGAACAGGTCACTGAACTTGCGGACAGCTTTGATTGGTATTGTGAAACTGATCTTAAAATAAAAAGAAAATACACAAACATGCCTAAATGTGCACCAGTATATACATACATACTAACAATAATAAATGCAGAAAACTTATATATACACTAATAGTAAAAAGCGGTAACAAAAAAAAAATAATATATAAAAAATTATACATTTTGACGCATTTGCATACTAAAAAAAACACTGTGAAAAGCATACTAAATCAAAATCGTTACAGAAATCAATATCGATAGAAGCACTACACACCATATACATCAAATATACAACTACAACAATTAAAATAAGTAGCTATACTCTACACCATACACTTCAAACATACATATACAATTACAAATTAATATTAATAACTACACTTACACCATTCACCCCTAAAATAATTTTTAGACATAACCAATAATTAAGACAAATACACAAACCTTTAAATAATCTTAAATGTCAAAAAGAATAGTTTCTAAGTTAATAACTGCGAAAAAGGGAAGTAGAATAGGGCTTAGAACATCAAGTTTGCCTGAGATTAGGGAAGAATTAGATACCAGCGGGGACTCAGGGAATTCAACAGTACCCACAACACCGACCACGAGCGACATGACTAACATAACCACAACACTCGGTCCCACGGACATCTTAGCATTTGTAAAGGAATTGCCGACCTTCGATGGCTCACCGGCAACGCTAGATGGTTTTATAACAAATGTTGAGGAGATAATAATGTTAATTCGCGGCACTGACCAAACTCCCTACGGTCAACTCCTATTAAGAGCCATAAGGAATAAAATAATAGGTAGAGCAGATGAGGGCCTAAAATTGGCAAGCACAAATCTCAATTGGGATACTATAAAAACCAACCTGGTCCGTCTTTATGCAAGCAAGAAAAGCGAAGCAATTCTCCTTAGAGAAATTCAAACACTTCCCGACAATCTCTCACTAGGCCAGCTCTTTTTCGGTATTTCAAGACGTAGGGAAGAATTACTTTCATTACTAAGAAACCACTCGGTAACTACCGAGGTGGTAACAACCAAAAAAACCCTCTATGATGACATTTGTCTCAACGCGTTCTATGTGGGACTTCGGGAACCCCTTAAAACAATAACAAGGGCAAAGAACCCACAAACCATAGAACAAGCATATGAGTTATGCCAGGTAGAACGATCCTTTTTATACCAAGCCGGAAATAACAATAACCGCGGTAATAGAAATCAATACAATCCACAACAACGGAACAAACCCTACAATAATCAACTGAATAACCGAGACCAAAACAAAGGTTACCAGACAAACAAGGATAATGCTAATTACTCCTACCAAAACAAACCTAGCACTTCAAACAAGGATAGGCCCCACAATAGAACTAATTACCAAAATAATGGCACTCAAAATCCTTTTAAAAAAAACGAACAGCAGGGGGGAAACTTCCATAACATGGAAGTTTCAAGATCAGAACCTACATCCTCTAACATCGAGGATGGAAATTTTCGACAACCTGCCTCGTCATGCCAACGGGATTCATAAACCCAAACCAACATGGCTCGACCCTACCCTACATCCTAATATTCTCACTAAACAACCAACCACTAAAATTTCTAATAGATACAGGCTCAAATAACTCCTTTATCGACCCAGATTTTCCCTCGACCCATAATATGGAAACGTTCCCATACAATGGTTCAGTAACAACCGCCCTCCACAGTTACACCATAACAAAAAAAGTTGTAATACCAATGCTTTCCGAATTAGGAGGAGTAGGAGAAATGAACCTACTACTTTTCAAATTTCACCCGTATTTCAACGGACTAATAGGAGCAGACATATTAAAAAAATTGAAGGCCACTGTAGATTTCAAAGATAACACAATAAAGATTAATGATATAATAATTAAGATGCATATCGAACCTAATCGAGCTATGGATGCGCAACAAATTCCTGCACATAGCAAAACCATAGTGCCAATACCGGTAAATCTTGAACAGGGAGATTTTCAGTTAATCTCGACATCCATGTATAATCTCGTTTCAATCACAGCCGGTATTTATACGGCCAAAGACGGAATGAGTAATATGGAAGTTACAAACGAATCCGATGAAGATCAACTGTTTTGCTTAGACGAACCTTTAAAGGTAAAACCTCACAGTAACGATGAATTTATCTACTCAGAAACACTGATAAGCCCAATGCCTACTACGACAGGTAGTGCTAATCAAAAAATCTCAATCAACATGGATCACCTCAATTCAGAGGAAAAAGAAAGCCTTTTAAACACTATCAGGGAATTTAAAGACATATTCCATAGCGAAACAGAACACTTGACTTTCTCTAACACTGTAAAACATAGTGTAACAACGACCGATGAAGTCCCCATCCACGTAAAATCATACAGGTACCCGATGGTACACAAGGCCGAGGTCAAACGGCAAATAACCGAACTACTTAAACAAAGTATCATTAGAAGTAGCCACTCGCCATGGAGTTCACCCGTTTGGATTGTACCAAAGAAATCAGGGGCAAATGGCGAAAAAAAGTGGAGACTAGTAATCGATTTTAGGAAACTTAATGACAAAACCGTTTCTGATAGATACCCTATACCAAACATTAACGACCTCCTTGATAACATAGGCAGAGCAATGTATTTCTCTACATTAGACTTGGCAAGTGGGTTTCATCAAATAGAAATGAACCCCCAGGATATTGAAAAAACCGCTTTTACGGTGGAAAACGGTCACTACGAATTCGTTCGCATGCCGTTTGGGCTAAAAAACGCCCCTGCCACCTTCCAAAGAGTCATGGACAATGTCCTTGGAGACTTAGTAGGGTCCATTTGCCTAGTTTATCTAGACGATATTATAATATTTTCTGCATCCCTCCAAAAACACACAGCAGACTTAAGGTTAGTGCTAGAAAAGTTAAGGGAAGCCAACCTAAAGATTCAGATTTCAAAGTGCGATTTCCTTCGTAAAGAAATTGAATTCTTAGGACATATAATCACCCAAGAGGGTATAAAGCCAAACCCTAACAAATTGAAGGCAATCAAAGATTATCCCTGCCCCAAAGACAGGAAAGGAATTAAGTCATTCCTAGGATTACTAGGTTACTACAGGAAGTTTATTAAAGACTTTGCAAGAATCACTAAACCTTTAACACACCAACTAAAAGGGAAAAAATCTGTAGTAATAGATTCCGAATTTATTCAATCTTTCGAAACCTGCAAAACTTTATTGTGTAACCACCCCGTACTCGAGTACCCTAATTTCAACAAACCTTTCATCCTAACAACGGATGCAAGTAATGTTGCACTCGGAGCAGTGTTGTCACAAGGGACCATAAATAATGACAAGCCTATCTGCTATGCGAGCAGAACACTTTCCGACACGGAAGTCAACTACTCAACAGTAGAAAAAGAGATGCTTGCAATTATTTGGTCGACCAAGTATTTCAGACCATACCTCTTCGGTAACAAATTCACCATAGTTACAGACCATAGGCCACTTACGTGGCTAATGAACTTCAAAGAGCCCAGCTCGAAATTGGTCAGATGGAAGTTACAACTCCTAGAATACGATTTTGAAGTCGTATATAGGAAAGGATCGCAGAATGTCATTGCAGACGCTCTTAGCAGAATAAACATAGAGCTGAATGCACTTGACAGCACAACCGAACCAATAGCACACCCAAGCAACCCAATTGCTGTACTTGACTCCATAGAAATAGTCACAAAACCAATAAACGAGTTTAACATACAACTTCTTTTTGGTATCGGAGACCAACCATCCAACAAAACTTCGACACCATTTAGGAATAAATTACGCAGAGAAATATTCGATACCGATTTCACACTAGGGAAAATAACAAAGATACTAAAAGATACCCTCAAACCAAACAAGACTTGCGCGATCTACTCAAATGACTCTATTTTTCAAGTAATTAAGGAGGCGTATAACAAATACTTCTCCAGTTCAAAGTTATATAAAGCCGTTCGTTGTACTAATCTTCTTGAGGATGTAACAGACCAAAACGATCAATTAAATATCATATCCGACTATCATGTTAGAAGCAATCACAGAGGCATAGATGAGACATACGAGCATTTAAAGAGGCAGTACTATTTTCCGTACCTTAAAGGTAGAGTAACGCAATACATCCGTAACTGTAAAGATTGTCTACAACTAAAATACGACAGACAACCGCAGCAGGTACCTTTCCAAATACCTGAGACCCCCAGCAAACCTTTGGACATCATTCATATGGATGTCTACACAATAAATGGTCACAACCACCTGACAATAATCGATAAATTTTCCAAATTTGCACAAGCATATATACTCACCTCGAGAAACACAATAAACATTGTTAGTAGTCTACAAAAATTTGTATCCCAATTCGGAATACCAAAAAAAATAGTCTGCGACCAAGGTGCCGAATTTTCAGGAGCTATGTTTAAAAGCTTTTGCGAACAATTTATTATAGAAATTCACACCACTTCTTTCCAACAATCATCCTCAAATGCCCCGGTAGAAAGACTGCACTCGACCTTGACAGAAATCTACAGAATAATTTTAGCGAAGAAAAAAGAACTTAAATTGGCACAAAACCATGAGGAAATTCTAATGGAGACTGTCATTACTTACAATAACGCGATCCACTCCGCGACCCATTTAACACCCTTCGAACTGTTCACAGGTCGAACTCATATATTCGAAAGAAACTTCGTATTCAACAATGAGCACGACTATTTAACTAAATTAAACAACTACCGAACTGAATTATACCCGACAATAAAAGAATTAATGAGTAAAACGGTACAAAGCAGAATAGAGAAACTAAATGAGGATAGAACTCACCCCGAAACACTTGAAACTAATGACATAGTATATCGAAAAGAGAACAGACGAAATAAAGTTACACCTAGGTTCACTGAGCATAGGGTCTCTCAAGACAAAGGTCCAACAATAGTTACTCATAGAGACCAAAAGATACATAAGTCAAAAGTGAGGAAAATAACTAAAACGAATTCAGAAAACACATTATAAATTCCTTTTTGTTTTTCTATTCCCTCTTCCGAAACCAATTGCAGGTTAGCGCTAACTAACGGGCAAAGGATTAGTATTGAACAATTGGACCACCAACCACTAGCCGTAATTAATTTAGGCCCCGCAAAAACAATTGCTTCTTATCAAATAATAAATCACGTTGTAAAATTAGGACATTTTGAGGGATTGATTAAACAATTGGAGGCAACAATCCAAGGATTGCCGGAAAATAATAGAAAGGAGCAAGTAAAGGAAACATTAAGAGAGAAGTTAAAACAGGTTAGCAGCAGGCTAAGTAATTTAACACCCCTGAAAAGAAGCAGGAGAGGGTTAATAAATGGATTAGGTACTTTGATAAAAACAGTGTCGGGAAATATGGATGCCGACGATCAGGTTAAAATAGACAACCAAATAAGTAAGATTAAGGGTAATATTAACGACAATATAAAAACACAACTTATATTTAATGAACAAGTAGACGAAAGATTTTCTGATATAACAGACCACATAAATAGAGAAAACGAAATCATCGGTAATTTTATTAACAATAACCAGAATAGGATATTTAAAGAATTGGAGAGTGAACAAACAGATATAATGTTCATCCAATATGTAACAAGACTTAGTTTTAGTATCGACATATTATATAACCATTTAACCAATATAGCGGAGAGCCTACTCCTAACGAAACTAGGGGTTTTGCCCAAATACATCTTAAGCGATCGAGAAATCATACAAATTCAAGAAATCTTAAATAATCAAAACATTACGACTCTCACAGAAAGTGAGATAATAAGCACAATAACATTGGAATCGATAATACAAGAAAAAGAAATCATTTTCCAAATCCAAATACCTATAATGTTTCCTAAGCAGTACGAACTTTACCACCTAATACCAATTCCGATCAATGACTCCAAAATATTGGACATTCCGGAATATATTGTAACAAATAAGATAGAAATTAAGGAAATCAAAAAAACCTGTACCAAGATAAGAAATTTACACATTTGCGAGTCGCCCAACGCCATCGACCCCAGTTGCATAAAAAACATCTTAGAGAGAAATAGACCACCAAGGTGTAACGTGAAGGAAGTGGGTAAAGCTACCCAAATCATTGAACCAGAAATAGGCTACTTATTTATTTTGAATGGAGAAAAAACAACAGTGGAATCAGATTGTATGGCCACTACACAAATAAACGGGTCAGCTTTAATTCGACATGACAATTGCTCGGTGCGAGTCAATGGAATACTATTTGCCGACCACACAACAACGTTCAAGGATGACGTCACAATAGCCTTGCCAAACATCCCAAATGTAGAAATCAATGTCACAACTACACCCCTGAATTTGAAGTCTATCCACCTAAAATCTATGGACAACACTATCCACTTCTTAAAGATGGAAAAAGAAACAACAATCCACCGAATAGTCATATATTGCCTCTTGTTCCTCCTCGTTGTAGGAGTCGCACTATTAATTAGATACAAACCAAGCAGAGCCCAATTCAACATTTCGGATCCGAGACCTTTTTCCGTTTCGGCCATTCCACCTTTATGGCCTTCACTTCAATCCAGGGGGGGAGGAGTCACCAGAACAAGTCTGGACACACCCCTAACACCCCCAACGCCCCCACCTAAGCCACTGCGGACTGGCATGTGGAACTCCCCCACCTAAGCCACTGTCAGCATAATCAACGCGGATCATGTTGCAACAAAGCATCCGGCACAAGAAGTGCACACTCAGCAGTCTGGAGGGCAATGGCAATGGCAATGGCAAAGCAAAGATATACAAAATGTTTTAGATACATAAGTTTTGAAAAAGAATAAAGTTTAGTTTAAAAACTGGAGTAAAGAAGGAAAGTCGACATTTTATTGAAATCAAAGAAAGAATAAATTAAACAAATACTAAAAGGGATAACTCTTGCTCCGCCTATATACTGCATAAACTATATACACACATACACATACACTATGGGAAAGAGCGCCAAGAATCGTGGTCGCCTCTCCGCTGGAAATATGCCTCCCACACATACTATGACAAGTGCCTCTCTGGCACGTAATAAACGCCACACAGTGATAGATTCCAAAAATTCCCAATGTCTGCCATTGGGAACTGGAAACCAATTGAAAAAAATAATTATAGAGGAAAAAATTAATAATTTTGCTGCTGATGATTCTCCAATGGAGGACTCGAGTATCAGCTCAAATGAATCCTATGAACATGCTGATGACTCATATAATTCCCCAAATTGCTCATTAATTTCTGGATTATGCTCTACTTTTACAACCAATCAGAAAATAAAATCTAAATATGTGAATAATATGCAGTTTTTTAGCCCCATTTCCCCAGACATGGGAATGTCTATGGGAGCTGAAGGCGCATACAAGCTCTGTCGACGCCAAATAAAGTTTATGCCTATGTCTGACCCAGTGACTTCAGATGACTCTGAAGGCTGGGAATCAATGGAGGAGTTGGATTCCAATGATACTGTAATATTAAAACGCAAAATGAATGCGGCTCCATCAACTAAAGAACAAATGTGTAAGAAAGTGGTCTTGTCAATGGAAGCAAAATCATTGGCAGACAAACCTAATAACCAACAGTTAAAACAAAATCAACAGCATATGGCTCTAGATGACATCCCATCAACGTCTAAGGGCATTACTCATTCTTCGGACTTTATGGATGTGTTGGATAAACAGCAACAACAACAGCTAAATCAATATATCAACTCTAATTATGACTGTAACCCTAATAGCAATCAACAGAATTCTGCTCAGGGTGAGAAGCCACCGGAAAAAATGTCCTATATAAAACAACTTTTGCTAGAAAGTGAAATTAGATTTCAGCAAATCCAAATGGAAAAGTAAGATGAATACAGAAGACTAGAAGCGCAACATCAAATGCGATATAAATTGCGACAACAAGCGCAGCTTAAAAACAAAAATAAGCCGCCGGCTATTTTTGTTGGAAAAGTTAAAAATGTTTTGACTATGTTTGATGGACCAGATGGGGCCAAAAATAACATTAAATACTCTACTAGATCTCTCCGTAATGGTGATGTTAAAATTACGTGTGAGGATATGGAATCATACCAACACGTCATGGATGTCTTGAAAAACAGACCAGACCAAATACATACTCATCAGACCAAAGAAGACCGTGGATATCGCGTTGTTATTAAAAAGTTACATTACACTACACCCTGCGATCATATACGGAATTTAATAACTGATTAGCCCATATCAGGTTCGTTACGTTAATTTTGTTAAACATAGACGCACCCACCTGCCAATGAATATTTTTAAGATCGAATTAGAGCCCAGAACTGATGGCAAAAATGATGAAATTCTGAATGTTACTCATCTTGGCAGGCAGAAGGTTGAGGTAAGACCGGGTTCCACAGGTTCTTGTACGAATAATTAAACAGCGGCACGTCTGTGCCCTTAGCTGTGAGTTTTGTGAATAATCTGTTTTATTTCATTTCATTTGTTCTTAGCATATATTCTTATGCTGCCGTTGGACGGCAGCTACAAATGGAATGCCTGTACATACATATATACAAACAATTGAAGATTGTTTATACTTGCAACAAAGTGTTACAAGTTGAGCTATACTTTAAGTGTGAATGATAGGCGACTATGTGAATACACTACACCTCCCTTTTTTAAGAAATGACGTAATACATGTAGTCATTTAGAGAAAAAGTTTTTTTTTTTTTTGAGAATTAATTATTGAAAAAATGTTTTTTTTTTTGTTTTTTTTTTCTTTCTTTTTTTTTTTTTTTTTGTGTTTGCATAAAATTTAAAAAAAACTTATTTAAAATTTAAAAATTTTTTTTTGAAAAAGGTTGATCAGACCTAATTATTTATTTTTTTATACCCTTGCAGAGGGTATTATAAAATTGGTCAGATGTTTGTAACGCAGAGAAGGGATCGTTTCCGACCCCATAAAGTATATATATTCTTGATCTGCAAGAGAAGACGAGTTGATATAGCCATGTCCGTCTGTCCGTCTGTCTGTCTGGTGCTGCGCGATCTAGTCCCACAGTTTTAGAGCTATCGCATTCAAAGTTCGTATATAAGCTTTTCTATACAGCCACATACACATCTGCGATTTTGAATAAGATCGGACAACTATATCATATAGCTGCCATACAAATACAATCGTTAAATGCGAATAACTTCTCTATTTTTTGAACAATCTTATCCAAACTGATTATGTGCATAAATAAAAAGGGATTACGTCATATGCGTGAATTTCAATCGGATAAACATAACGCCTGATTTCGACGATATAAAATTTGCCTATATAGCGTGCACTGCTTATGGCAGCAGCAGTATGCAGCAGTACTGCTGCCATAAGCAGTGCACGCATAAGCAGTGAAGCACATATATGTGTCAAAATTGCGATTGTGTGTGTGTGAATATGAATATCAATCGCTACATTGTCTACTATTTGGCGATTGGCTGCCCCCGGCCAATGTATTTAAAATATTTCTTTATTGGATTAAGAAACAAAAAATTTTTTAGAAAATAAAATGTAATGGTCAAAAGCTGCAAGGGTATACAAACTTTGGCATAGCCGAAGTTAGCTTCTTTGATATTTTTTTTTTTAGCTTATTTTTTTTTTTTATGAAACGTTTCATTTAATGCAAATTTTTAATCTATCCTTATGTATCTTTTGTTTCTTATTTTTGCTATCTTTTATAAAAATGTTTTCATTATCTCCTATTTTTTCTACTATATAAGGTCCTAAATATACTGGGTCTAATTTATGCCCTGTTTCATTTCTTATGAATACTTTATCTCCTACACTTAATTCAAAATTCCTGCTGGTTTTATCATATAAATTTTTCCTATAAGCCTTGGCTTTTTCTAACATAATTCTAGCTCTTGTGTATGCTATTTCTAATCTATATTTTATTTCCTTAGAATAATCATCTAAATTATAAAGAGGATCTATTCTATCAAGTTTATTAAAATCTATGAACTGTTTTGGCAATCTACCAAATACGAGTTCATATGGACAATACTCATGCGTTGCTGATGGTGTTGTGTTGAAACAATAAGTGAAATATTGAATCCAATCGTCCCAATCAGACTTATCTGCAGAGATATATGAACGAATGTATTCGTTAAATGTTCGATGACTTCGTTCAATTGTCCCTAAAGTCTGGTGGTGATATGCAGTAGAGGTGAGATTCTTCATATACTCATATCTTCATATACTTGCATAGATCTGTTATTATTTGGTTCTTATACTCTGTTCCCATGTCCGAAATGAACGTCTTCATTGGACCGTACTTGAGTATAAAGTTTTCAAAAATTGCTTTTGATCGGTATGGTTACTAAATATTTTGTTAGGTCACATATTAATGTGACTATATATTCGTTACCATGTTCCGATTTTGGTAGTGGACCAATTGTATCCACTATCACTATGTCGAAAGCGTTTACTGGTGTTTCGGTGAAAGTCATTGGAGTTTTTGTATGTGTCGTTGTTTTAGACACCTGGCATTTTTGACATTTACGTACGTACTCTTTTATATGACGTGTCATATTTTTCCAATAGTAATGTCTTTTGATTTTTGCAATCGTTCTTGTAATGCCACTATGACCTCCTTGAATTGGATCATCATGGTATGTAGACAGTATTTGTTGTATCTCTTTTTCGTTTCTTATATGGGTCACCGGTTGGAGTAGCGCTACTCGTAATGATTTTAAAATTTTGTTGCCCATTTGTTTGAAAGTGTCTATTGAAATTGATTCAAAGACCTTTTCACTCGGTGCCACTTTGAGTTGGCTGATGTTTAATATACCGGCCTCTTTTTCAAGCCTTTGGAAGAGCTGACCTAAGTCGAGAATTCCATTAGTATATAAATCGCTAACTTCAATTCTTGCGATAACTTTATTTCCATGTTTAAAAAACATTTAGATTCTGTTATGCGCAAGGTCACTACTTTTCGTACTTCATCATTTGCAATGACTTCGTGTACGTTGGGCTTGGATACATTTAAATGATTTTGCCTCGGCAAAAGTTCATTGTTTTTAACTGTACAGTTTTTCTCTTGTCTACTTTGTCGCCTGGTAGTGACTTTCAGGACTTTATTTTGAATATCTTTGAAATCGTTTATTGTTATGCGGGAAAGTGCATCCGCAACAAAGTTATCCTTACCCTTTAGGTATTCTACTGTAAAATCGTATTCTTCTAGTTCCAGCCGCATGCGTGTTAACTTGGAACTTGGATTTGTCATTGAAAATAAGTAAGTTAATGGTCTGTGATCCGTTTTTACTATGAAATGTTTTCCATAAATATATGGCCTAAAATGTGTGATTGCCCAATGAATTGCTGTTAACTCTTGTTCTGTTGTACTTTTGTTTGTTTCACCTTTTGTAAATGAACGTGATGCATAAGCTATTGGGAGTTGAATTCCACTATGGTTCTGAGTTAGAACCGCTCCACAAGCTTGTTTACTAGCATAATAACTGTATTATACAAAATTCTTTGCTAAAATCAGGATATTGGAGTAGTGTTGGATGCATAAGCTTTTCTTTAAGATGCAAAAATGCGTTTTGGCATTCGCTCGTCCATTCAAAAGGAACATTCTTTTTGCATAATCTAGTTATGTGTCGCGAATGGTCAGCGAAGTTTTCTATGAAGCGACGGTAGTAATTACAAAATGCTACGAATCGCCTCGCGCTATCTGCATCATGCGGAACCGGATAATTTTTTATGACATCGTATTTTTTGTCATCGGGCAGGACTCCTTTATCAGTGCATTTGTGACCTAGGAATGTCACTTCATGCATAAAAAATGAGCATTTTTCTGGATGCAACTTTAGGTTGTATCTCCTACATACGTTAAAAACATCAGTTAAGTTTTTAATCATATGTTTTTCGGAACATCCTATCACCATTAAGTCATCCATATAAAGGAATGCCTGCGAAGGTTCCAATCCTGAAAATGCTATTGTCATCATTCTCTGGAAAGAGTTTGGTGCTATTTTAAGGCCAAATGGCAATCGCGTGAAGCGATATGAGCCATTGCTTGTTGAAAAAGATGTTACGTTTCTTGAACTTTCTTCAAGTTCAATTTGGTGAAAACCGGACATTAGGTCGAGGCAGGAGAAGTATTTAGCTCGACCCAATTGGTCTAGAATGTCATCAATTCTGGGAAGCGGAAATTTATCGGATAATAATTTTTTGTTTATTTGACGATAGTCAATTACTAATCGCCATTTCTTTTCTTCTGAGTTAGATTTTTTCGGGACTAACAAGAGTGGGCTATTATATTCGGATACAGATGGTTCTACGATTTTATCATTTATCAATTTTCCTACTTGTTTTTGGATTTCTTCTACTTGGCTATGCGGGCTTCTATAGTTTTTGATATAAATTGGTTCATCATCCCTTAGTCTTAATGTTTGCGTATAAAAATTATTTGTTGATATCGATTCGGTTTCTAGTCCAAATACATCGCTATATTTAATACATAATTTTGTTAATTGTTCTTTAAATTGAGGTGGGAAATTTTTCTTTAAGGTGTTCAATACTGTTTCGCATCTGATGTCTGGGTTTGTTTGGAGAATTTCGTAATTTGAAAGTGTTTCATACTTTAGTTTTCCAACATTGACCAATTGGTCAGAATTAGTTGTATTCAAAAGACGGACGTAGACATGTTTGGACGTTGCTATTGTATTCGCGACATAAATTCCATTGTGAATTTCTTGATTTGGTATCAATATGTAATCTTCTTCTGTGTTTATTTCTATTTTTCGTACCACTTGGGATCTAGCTGGTAAAAGTAGCGCATTATTGCCAGAACTATATGTAATCGGAACATAAATCGGATAATTTAGGTTGTTTGGTCTAATTATTAACCAATCTTCGATTGGGTTGAAGTCTAACTGGCAATTGAATTTTTTTATGAAGTCAATGCCAATTATTCCATCGCATGGTATTGCGAAATCGGGATCTACTAAATGGAATTCATGTGGAATTATGTATTTGGTTGTTTGAATTTCTATTGCTGTGGTGCCTTGGGATTGAATTATTCCTTGGCCTATGCCTTCAATGTTTATAATTTGATTGTCTTTGATATGATAGTTGTCTGAATTTATTTTTAGGAGTGATATATCTGCTCCCGTATCTACTAAAAATGTTAAGTTTGTGTTAGTTGCGTGATTTGTGAAGCAAACAAATATATTAAGACTAAGGTTGATAGTGTAAATTTTTGAGTTTATTGTATGTTGCCTAAAGGGTTCTGGTGGTTTTCCGATGTATTTTGTAATATTCTGACATTACCAGTGTTATAACCTTGGTTGGAGTTTCCTCGGCCTCTTCCTCTATTCTGGCCTCGTCTTCCACCACGGTTATTATTATTATGGAAGTTGTTGTTATTGTTGCTGTTATTGTTATTGTTATAGTTATAGTTTCTGCCGCGATTATAACCTCGGCCTCCCTATTGTTGTAATTTGTACCTCGTCGATAGTATAGGACTGAATTACTTTGTCCTGTTATCTCCGTACAAGTGTTTACAAATGTGGACACAGCATCATCCATATTTGTGAAAATACCTCCCATCATGATGTTTTTAACCCTTTCTATTGTGCAATTTTTCTTCATTGCCTTTACTGCTGTTGTAGTGCTATACTTGGTAGCAAGAGTCGGGGTCACACCATCGCTGATGTAGGCACCTTCAAGGTCCTTTGCTAATTTTTCCACCTCTTGGGTGTATTGGGTAGCAGTTTTGTTTCTTTGCTGGAGATTGAGAAGCTTAGCAGCTACTACTTCTACTGATTCTCCCTTCACTGTTGTTGACAAGTTAGTGATGATCTCAGCTATTGTCTGTTCAGTGGTTACCAAATTCCTAGCGTGTCCTTTTAATTTTGTTTTTATCAGGCTTATGGCTGTTTGCTCATGCTCGCCTTTTAGTGTGTTTACTAGATTCAACGAATCTAGGAAACTTTGCAAATTTTCGGGCTTACCGTCATAGTCTGATATGAGACTTGAGGCCAGCTTTAGAAAATCCACAACTGTTAGTGTCATTTTTGTAGCGATTATTTCTTCGAACAATGTTTCAATGTCACTATCTTGTTCAATGTCGGCTGTTGGCTTTGACTCGTTTAGCTCGCTTAGTTGATCTACATCGAACTCGGCTAAAGCTAATAGTTCTTCTGGTACTTGTATTTCCAGACTTCTTCTCGTGCTTATTTTTTTCAACCTTTCATTTAAGGATTGTATTAAATTGTAGCACTGTGTTTTGTGAACGAGAGTAAGCTTGTCGTCGACCAATTGAATTTTCAAAACAATATTATTGTATTGTTCGATCAGGTTATTTATATGTAATGTTAGGGTTTCTACTCTAATAACTGTATCTTTATTGATGCAGTTATATGATTTTATAAATTTGTCCTTGGAATTATTGAGATTTCTTACTAAACTATTCCATTCCATATTTTAGAATGTAAAAATGTGTTTTTTTTTTTTTTTAGATTTTGTCTAAATCTATGGCCCTACTCTGGTACCTTTTTTTAATGCATCTATTATGCAATTTATAGAGTTTTGTAAGGGAGTTTGCTAATAGCAACACTACTATTATTACTAATAAAACTGTTATAAATTTTAAATCGATTGAAGATGTCTCGACTGTATTTATAACATTAGCGGTTGAATCCGCTACCTTGGACTCATGGTCCAACATGCTAACTATTTTTTCACTATTTTCTTCTATACTAACTAACTTTGATATGGAGTTAGACTCCATACATTTAATAAAAGTTTCATGTTTTTTTTTTTTTTTTTAAAATTGTTAGTTTTTACTTTTATATTTCTTTTTTTTTTTTTTAATTTTATGCAAATGATAATTAATATTTTTTTTTTTTGATTTTTTAAAATTTTGAAAATCTCAACTGTTTAAACAGTGAGCCAGAGATGAATTTTTTTATGCTTCAACTGTGTCATACAGTGAGCCAGAGAAAAGGAAGAGAATTATAGAACATGCGATAGACTTACATATGTTTTACAAATTTAATTAAATCTATATCTACCGCATGTGTTAGTACAAGCCTAGTGTTTTTGGGTTAGTATTTTTAAACAGTGGTTTCCCGCATAGATTTTGTTAACAATAATTAAAATTAAGGGCAAATTGGGGCTACTGTAATTATACAGCCCGTTTGCTTTACTTCGCACCCTGGCGAAGTTGTTGGTTTATTTGCTGTAGACGCTCTATGTAGCGTTGTCGGTCTTCTGGCTGCTTTGTGGCCTCTATCATATCTTTCATTAATTTCCTCTGTTGAAGTAACTTCACCCGACGGCCACTCCTTTTGTGTTTCCTTGCTTCGGTCTTCTTTTTGTTTCTTGCTTGGTACTCCTCTATTGTCAGAGGGCGAGGTCCATCGCTGGGGCACGCCTCGAGTGCTTCTTCGAGTGTTGGCGCGTCTCTTTGCACGACAGGCGCAGAATTTCCAAATCCAGTGTCACTCATATGTATAGTGGAAACTGCAATCTTCCGTTGCGAGTGTTTGTGGTTGTGCTCTACTTACAGTGCTCTTGCTCATTGGCTATCACTACTGTAGCAAACGACGCATTAATTCAATGAATTTTGAGAATCCCATCTATGGTAAGACCACAACCTCATCGGATCAGGATCACTTCAGTTTGCGCAAGAATCTGCTGGCACGGGTCCTGAGCAGTTAAATTTTTTTTTTTTTTTATTATTTTAATTGTTTTATTAATTATTTAATTTTTGTTAAAAATTTTTATCCATGTCCTGTCACGGTCGCCATGAGGTAAGACCGCGTTCCACAGGTTCTTGTACGAATAATTAAACAGCGGCACGTCTGTGCCCTTAGCTGTGAGTTTTGTGAATAATCTGTTTTATTTCATTTCATTTGTTCTTAGCATATATTCTTATGCTGCCGTTGGACGGCAGCTACAAATGGAAGGGGGGGGGATGGTGTGTGCGGAACGAGTGTACTCACATAGTTGGACGCTCACAGTCTGGGCGGCCAAAGTGCTGACTCAGCGGTCACACGCTTTCTTAGCCCTAGCTCATATTACGCATATGCATAATCAGTATGTATGTATGTGCATGCCTGTACATACATATATACAAACAATTGAAGATTGTTTATACTTGCAACAAAGTGTTACAAGTTGAGCTATACTTTAAGTGTGAATGATAGGCGACTATGTGAATACACTACAAGGCCTTGGTGCAAAAGCAAATTGCCAGACCTGAGCCTGTGCAATGCCATAGATGCCAAAAATTTGGCCATTCTAAAAATTATTGTAGGTGTGAATTTGTCTGCCTTAAATGTGCAGCAAATCACCCCACAACTGAATGCCAAAAGAGAATTGAAAACCCAAAGTGCGCCAATTGTGGTGGTGGACACATTGCCAGCTACAGAGGCTGCCCGACCTATTAGGTCAAGTTAAAGGAGTTTCTATTTTCTAAAAATTCATTGGCAAATCATCACCGGAAGGCAAATCAACAACAACAACAGCCCAAGATGCAACAACAACAACAACTTATAATTGGAAAGCAGCTGCAACAATAGCAGCAAAACCAGCGACAAATGCAGCTAAATCAGCAGCAGCAAGTTTTAAATAAGAAACAACATAACTCATCCTCTAATAATTATTATAAATCTTTAGATAGTACTTACAATCATGAAGTACATTTTCCACCCCTACCACCAAACAAGGGACAAATTAATATTGCAGTAAATCAAAACAGCAGCCCCAGAAATCAGCAGCCAAAGGGGCAACGCAATTCTACAACAACAAGCAAATTGACGCCCAAGCTACAGCGTGGGCAAATTAAGAAAACACAAAATAATATTACCCCCCAACAACAACAACAGGATTGGAGGCCCCTTCCTACATTGCAGCAGCAGAGCGGACAGCTCTCATATCAACGCCAGCAACAACAACAACAATTGCTCCAGCAAGAAACACCTACTAGTCAACAGTCAAGAAATTCGATAAAAGAAGTTTACCCTACGGCCCAGGAACTGAGGGAAAATATCAATCTGGTTAACTGTCTCAACATGCAACTTGGACCACTAATAGCAACAATGACAGATCTTATTAGGCAATTGCAGCCACTACTGCTCTCGATATCTACTAATGCAACAAATGCTTGCGTAGAACCATCAACATAAACAACATCATTAATGCCGCTAATCATCATTAGGAAATATTTTGATATTTATGCTTTCAAATAATTATAAAACAAAAAATTTTAACAATATAATTATACAATTTATATAATGTTTTCTCAAAGTGAAGATGCTCAAAATCAAACCTCTTAATACTGGGGATTGTCGCTCTTTAAAAACTATAATTACATTGAACATTTTTGAACCTACAAAAATAATATACTTAATATTCAAATCATAAATAATAGCTCACATGCTTGGAATATAAGCATAATCAAGATAAATACAATACCCTATAAAACATAACACGGTACATTCGTTTAACCTATTTTTCCATACATTGATGTCAAATTTTTATTAAGTGCAAGTGCAAGTTATATATGCATTTTGCCGACGGCAAATTATGAATGAACAATATGAAATTATTTCTAAAAATTTTAATTAACAAAAAGACTTATAAGTATTTAATATGCTTAGCGACTGGACCTGGGCGTTTAATATCACTCACACATACACACACACCCAGCACGCAGCTGTGGGCACTGTACACAAATCGCGTGCTGTTTGTTGTTGTTGACAAAAAATTTCTAATGGCTGCAAATGAACGGCTGCTGCTAAAGAAGAGAATATTACACTAGTATTTGCTTGCTGTATTAATCGTAAAAAATTTGCAAATGCATATGAGTATTGCAAAAGCAAGGAAATTTTTACGAATTAACAAATTTTTAAACACTCACTGACAAAAGATCAGCTCATAGCTGCAATATTAATTAATTCCCACTTTTTCTAGATACTTTTCAATATATTGAAAATAACATTAGTAAAACCGGCGTCTACACTGGATGGCTTATAAATTGAACTAAAAATTTCGTTTCACTCGTTGACGAAGACGGACGTGTTTTTTTTTACGCTTATAAACTTTTATTTTTTTCCTCGCGACAAAAAATTCCTAAATTTCTCAATACTCAACTCGGCATAGTTGAAATAATTTCCGATTTTTATACCCTTGCAAAAAGGGTATATTAATTTTGGTCAGAAGTGTGCAACGCATAGAAGGAGTCATCTCCGACCATATAAAGTATATATATTCTTGATCAGCATGACAAGACGAGTTCAAATCCGTTTGTCCGTCTGTCTGTCCGTCTGTCCGTCTGTCTGTCTGTCTGGATCAACAGCTTCTCCTCCGAAACCGCTATAGCTACAGAGCTGCAATTTTGCATGAAGTCTTGTATATACTGCAGGCATTGTATATCTCGGATTCATCCGGATCGGACGACTATATCATATAGCTCCCATAGGAACCATCGGTCGAAAAATGAGTTTTAGATCAATAACTTCTTTCTTTTTCACCCGATTATCATAAAACTTAAGATTTGGTAGTTTATTATACATCCAAATATCCATGCCAAATTTGATCAAGATCGGACCACTATATCATATAGCTCCCATATGAACGATCGGACCAAAAATAGTTTTGCTTCTAAAAACTTTTTTGTTTCTTGAGCGATCATCGTCAAACTTGGTAAATAACATTTCTACATAGAAAATTATAATTCTGGTAAATTTTATCAAAATCGGGTGACTATATCATATAGCTGTCATACAAACATATGAAAAAATTGCATGCTGCATGTCTACATGCATGCATATGTATGCGTGCCGTGGATTTTTACACCAGGGTCTTTACATTTATATAACTCTTTTTAGGGATCTAGTAACACAAAAGCTTGCAAGGGTATACAAACATCGGCATGGCCGAAGTTAGCCCGGCCTTCTCGTTTTATTTCCATTTCGCGTTTTGGTTTTTGTTGGTTCTTTACTTGTGCAAACGCAAAATCAAATTTTAACAAAACGTTTATTAACATACAACAAAATCTCCCTAGGCGGTGTTGTTGTTTTTGTTAATTCTTTTGCTCTTGCGTTTTAACATATTTCCGTTAGAACTTACTCTCGCGCCTACGCGTACAAATTGTTGTTGCATGCGTTCAATTTGACGCGCTCTCCCGCTCTTTCCTATTACTTTTTGTTCGCGCTCTCGTCTATTCCTTTCTCGCGTTTGAGTGATACGTGCTTTCGTTTTGTGCTTTTAAGCTTTAAATATATTAACCCTTGTGCTCAGATCTAATCAGTTTTTAAATTTTAAATTTATTTTTAAATTATTTTCTTCAATTTATTTAAAAAAATTATAATGTCTGTCTGCTCCAAAAGAAACTGCAAAGTTTCCACCGAGGCTAAAGATTGTCATGATTATATCTTCTGCTGGTTGTGTGAGAATCCCGTACATGTGAAGTGTGCGGGTCTCACGCCGAAGATTCATGACACTATTAAAATCGGTGGAGACTTGAAGTATGGATGTGATTCTTGCCGCGGTATCGAGAATGAGATGCGGACTTTCATGAAGCGGACTAGAGATGGCTTTACCACTCTGAGGGCTGGATTTAATAAACTCCAAGCGGAGTTTATGTCGTTGGAGGCCCAGTTTAGTAGCCTAAAGCTATTAAATGAGTCGCCTAAACGGAAAAAGACCACTCCTCGAGGTGCATCTCCTGCTCCGCCGGCGTCTCTTCTCGTCCCTGGCGGGTCTCACGCCATATCATCACCCAGTAACCAGCGCCTAATATCGTTTAAAAGCCCGGTAATTCCGGGCATTGAGGTTACTTCCATATCGCCTTGTAGTAACCTCGCATCTAATGCGATAGTAGGCGTAGTATCCGATTTGTCCGGGCAATCTTCCAATCGAATGGAAATTGCCGATAGTTTTATTATAGGAGGCCCTGTTAGTGGCTTTGCTGCGTCAGCAGTTGCAACTCCCAATGTTGCAGCTGCTATTGTAGCACAGCCGCCAAGGGATCTTATTGGTGTTCCACCAAAGAAACATGTATTTGTTTCTAGGCTTGCCCCTGAAGTCACATCTGATGATGTTATAGCCTATATTCGTTCTGTGGTTAAAGACCCGAATATTGCAGTGGAAAAGTTTAAATTTTCGTTTGCCCGTGACATTTCGTCATTTAAAATAAGTGTCTTTGCCAACAGTTTTGACACTATTTGTCATAAACGTTTTTGGCCGGAGCACATTATAGTTAAAGAATATACTGTGAATAAGAAAAATCGGCCACCGATTCGCCTGCCAAGTTCTGCTCAAGCTACTAATACGGTTTCGGGCACACCAGCATCTGCTGGTGTGTCAAAAAACTAGATTCGTCCCTCAATCTGGGTTACCAGAATGTGAGAGGACTGAAATCAAAACTTACTAATCTCTATGTAGATAGCCTTTCTTTTACGAATAACATTTTAGCTTTTACGGAGACGTGGCTAAAACCTGACATTGCTGATGCATCTGTTTTTGCTTCAAAATTTTCTGTATTCAGATGTGATCGAACTCCTCGCGTGGGTGGAGGAGTTTCGATTGCTGTTGATGCTGCTTTACCATCTGAACAGATTCAGCCTTCTTATAATCAGGAGATTGAGTTTGTCAGTGTTAAGGTAGATTATCATTCTTTTTCCGCCTACATCACTTGTTCTTATATTCCACCGCAGTCTGACATGGTGGCTTATTTAAATCATTTAGAGGCAATTCGATCTGTCTCTGCTTTAACTTCTAATCGTGATATTCTCATTGTTCTAGGAGATTTTAATTTACCTTCCATAGCATGGTCCCTTGCGGATGAGTCTACTATACTGATGCTTTCCACGTCACATGACTTTGTTGACGGCCTTCTTGAGATGTCTCTTTCTCAAGTCAATTCAGTGCGTAATACAAATGGAAGATCATTAGATCTGATATTTGTACTTGATCCTTCCAATTGTGCTGTTTCCAGGATTGAACCTTTTGCTCTTCCGGAAGATAAATTTCATCCTACTGTAAATTTAACAATTGATCTACCTTTCCTTCCACCACTACTTGGTGCTAATACGATACCTCGAACCCGATGTTTTCGTAAAACAGATTTTTCTAATCTTAATGATTTCATTCTTGCTACAGATTGGTCTTATCTGTACAATTGTATAGACATGGACTCAGCTATTTCTTTCTTTTATAGTACACTTGATTCACTTTTCGATAATTGTGTTTCTCTCAAGAGACAAGTGATTTCTAATAGACCTCCTTGGTTCTCTCGGGAGTTATCCAACTTGAAAAATGTGAAGTCACGATGCTATAAAAAGTTTAAAAAAACTCGCCGTTCGTCTGATTTCATTCTGTATTCTGTTGCTCGCTCGAGATTTATGGTCCTTAATATGCAATGCTATAAGGATTATCTACGGCGCTGCAAATGTCAGTTTTCTCGCGATCCTAAGCAATTTTATAACTTTGTCAATACTAAATGTAAGACATCATTGCATCCGTCTTCCTTGTCGTTTGAAAATAATAAAGCTAACACTGATCAGGCAATTGCCGATATGTTTGCTGATTTTTTCAAGACTACCTACTCCTCAGCGGAATATCATTCAAGACTTCCGTATCCTTATCAGTTAAAAAAGTCGAACTGTATTTTTAATCCAGTGATTGATGAAAGTTCGCTTCTCAGCGTGCTTAATTTAGTGAAACCTGTGTATTCACCAGGACCTGACGGTATACCTGGTTGCGTACTCAGGTTTTGTGCAAATGCTTTATGTCAGCCAATTTTGAAGTTATTTTTGTTGTCTGTTGAATCGTCCTCCTTCCCATCTATTTGGAAGGAATCATATATTATTCCTCTCCATAAAAATGGTAAAAAGTCCGAAGCTTCAAACTATAGGGGTATTTCCAAATTGTCTGCTATTCCTAAAGCTTTTGAAAAGATAATTACTTCTCAATTGCAACACTTCTGTAGGTCTATTATTTCGACATCCCAGCATGGGTTTGTGAAACGTAGATCCACTACCACTAACCTTTTAGAATTCACTTCTTTAACAATCGATGGATTCAGAAATGCAAAACAAACTGATGTCATATATACTGATTTCAGTAAGACTTTTGATTCTGTTAATCATACGCTTTTGGTTATTAAGTTAAGTGACATTGGCTTTCCGCCAATTTTTCTTTGTTGGATTCGCGAGTATCTAACAAACAGAACGCAGAAGGTACTTTTCAAGTCTTCCTTTTCCAGTTCCATTCATGTGACGTCTGGGGTGCCGCAAGGTAGTCATCTGGGCCCTCTGCTTTTTACACTCTTTATTAATGATCTTCCCTCAGTTATGATACATTCGCGTGTGCTTATGTATGCTGATGACGTTAAACTTTGTTTTAGTTATAAAGATATGATTTCGCCTGCTTGCTTACAAGCCGATCTTAACAGTTTCGAGTCTTGGTGCCGGCTCAACTTGTTAAACCTTAATACTACTAAGTGTAAAGTAATGACTTTTCATAGAACTTCTCCTCAACTGGTAACCTATTTTCTTAATCATAGTCCATTGGAACGTCTAACTGAGATGAACGATTTAGGTGTGCTTATGGACAGCAAACTAACTTTTAATACCCACATTTCCAACATGGTCGGTAAAGCAATGGGTGTTCTTCGTTTTATAAAGCGGTGGTCGAAGGAATTCACCGACCCATACATAACCAAGATTCTCTTCACATCACTTGTACGGCCTATTCTAGAGTACGGTTCTTGTGTATGGTCGCCTCAGTATGAGTCGCACCAAACTAGAATAGAATCAGAAACAATTTCTGCTTTTCGCTCTTCGTGGCTTAAACTGGAATCGCAATGCCAATTTGCCTTTGTACTCCAGTAGACTTCTTTTGATTAACCTTCCTTCTCTCATTAACCGTAGAATTATGCTTGGTGTAATCTTTATGCACAAGCTTTTGAATGGTGATATAGATTCGCCTGAGTTATTTTAATTAGTTCAAGTCAAATTTGCATCAAACATTAATTATGAGAGCAGAGCATGCTAGATTTATCTGTATGCAAACCTCTCTAAGTTGGCGTTCTGCCAACACCCCCCTATAAATCTTTAACGTTAATAATATTGGAAAACCCCTCTGTGCTTAGTTACGGCAGTGGCCGAAGATCTGTGATCATTAAACCACATATGACCGTTCTCCGTGAGAGTGACCGATTTATTTTGTATGTAGGAAGTCTTAGCCGTAGGAAATCTTACTTTCCTTAACCTTTAGTCTTTCCCCCCCAGCAACTTTGTGTTAGCTAATATTTAATGATGTAATTGCTATAGATTCTAAGGTTTTTGAATGACAGCAATAAAGGAGCCAATGACCCTGCTAGTTTGTGCACCGACACAACGAAAGAAAAAAGACGGGCAATCGTTAGAATTAAAACTCCTCAAGTCATGATTGCATATAATCTCCTGTATAAGAAATTGAAAAAATCATTAGAATTAGATCGAGTAAATTATTTTAATAATCTGTTCAATCAAATAAACTCTAATGACAGATATCGCTATGCCAAATTGTGGAAACTCACGAATCGTTTCAGAAGACAAGTTGAACCAAATCACCCGCTCAAATTTGAAAAGCCCATAAATACAAATACGGCCGCTTGTCGTATTTGGGCTAAAACAAACGAGGAAAAAGCTGAAATTTATGTTTCTCACCTGGAATCTCGCTTCACGCCAATCCACACTAACTCTGCGGAATAATTCTACTTACCAATATCTACAACTCCATGCTAAGAACTGGTCATTTTCCTAAACAATGGAAATGTGCCTCTATTAAAATGATACTCAAGCCCGGAAAATCTTCAAGCGAGGTTGCTTCATATCGGCCAATAAGCCTCCTGGCTGGATTTTCCAAACTTTTTGAATCGTTACTTATGAAGCGTATGTTTGAGTGCGAGGCTTTTGCTGCTGCTTTTCCGGATCAGCAATTTGGTTTCCGCAAGGAACACAGTGCGGAACAACAGATGGCCAGAGTCGTTCAATATATTCTGGAATCACAAGATAATAATCGATTCTGCTCAGCTGTTTTTATTGACATTAGCGAGGCGTTTGATCGAGTTTGGCACGAGGGCCTGCGCCATAAGCTTATTAAGCTCTTGCCAATACCGCTATATAAGATCCTTGAATCCTACTTGACGGCTAGGACATTTGAAGTTTGCTGCAATGATGGAACAATATCAAGAGAAGGGTGCATAAATGCGGGCGTTCCGCAAGGAAGTGTACTTGGACCTGTTTTATATTCAATTTACTCATCAGATATCCCGCTGCCTTTTCTTGAAAAATGTAACCCATTCAGAAACGAGCCACAAATAAACTGCGGGCCCGAGAATTGATGCTTTCCAGCTATGCTGATGATACTGTCATTTTATCTGAACACAAAAATGCATTGTACGCCATTAATTACAATGACAAGTACCTTAGCAAATTCTTAAACTGGGCTGATAAATGGTGTGTAACTATCAATGTCAAGAAAACAGTTCATGTATTATATACCCGTAAGGTGATCACACCAGCTATTGCCAATTTAGCACCAACTATTAAGGGACATAAAATTCCAAATGTATCATCTTATAGATATTTGGGAATTCATCTGGATAGGAAATTATCTATGTCTGCCCATGTTACTCATTTGAAGTCAAGAACCAAAGGTTTTGAATGCAAGTTGAATTGGCTGCTGGGTAAACCTAGCAAACTTCCAACGGAATGCAAAATTTTACTCTATAAACAAATGGTTGCCTCAATCTGGCAGTATGCACTTCCAATTTGGGGTGCTCTTACATCGGATACGTTATTTAATAAAATTTGTGCAATACAAAATAAAGCTGTTAGACGTATTGCTGGAGCAAATATATACACAAGTAATCAGATTTTAAGAGACAAATTCAACATAAAATCTGTTGAGGAAGTTTATGATGCAGCAAGTGAACGGCTTTTTGGCTCACTCTGCAATCATATTAATCCAGAGGCTGCTATTCTCTTTTTAAACCCATTCAGACCCAATCGCATCTTGAGGCCAAGATACACCAAACAATTGGAGCAACATTTAGATCCACAGTTAATCACATATAAAAGACTGCAATTGCCTATATTAGGTGATGTGGTGCGTTTGGCTGCTCAGCGGACACCTACAATCCCAACTTTAATCAAAATAAATCAAAATGAAGCTGCTCAAGCACAGAGAGAGGAGGATGAGAGACAGCAAGATGTGGCGAGACAAAGGAGATTACTGGATGGTCCTGCCCCTAGAATCCCTGGATGGGAATCTATACAAAGGAGTATTGAAAACCAGCCCTTGGTCATACAACGGCTAATTTACCACCCCCAACTGAGGAGGAAATACGCATTGCATCTATATTAACAGAAGACCAAAAAGTTAATTTGGGACTAAAACAAGTTGAAACCCGGTTATTGGAGCTAATTAATCAAACTGATCCTGTAAATAACACTACGGAACCTGCTAATACCACTACGGATCCTGCTGTTACTGCTGCGGAAATTGTCTTGATAGATTTGCTAACTTCGCCACTTAAAAACAACGATAATCTGAACCTGGCCAGATTCTGGAACACGGATATCGAAGGATTCAATATTGCCCCAAATTGTAAATGCAGAGATCCTTGCAAAAGCAAAGATGGGTGCAAAAAGCTAAAAATAAACATAGAGAAAAAAGATCAGTTACAATCAGTTACTGCAAAAGCTAATAAAAAATCATCCAAACTTTTACAGAAATTATCTTTGTCTAATATGTTTGAGTTGCGACGGCCAACTGGGAAGCGTCGACTGCACAACATTAATCCATTAACCGCCTCTGCCGAGGGATTGAAGGAAGCCTGTCCTGTCACCGGCAACAAAACACTTACAACATGCGCAGCCGCCTGCAGACTGCCAGGCCCAATAAGGCCGATAAGTGCAAATCTAGATGTCTACGCTTAAACATGCCCAACATGTGGGCCACTGGTTTACTACTACTATCGATGCTCCATATCTCACCTGGAACTCCAATGGAAAGGGTTGATGACGTTTGGCTGGACCTGGCTGATATGTGTAGAACCCCTGCTACTCCTCCTAATAGACGTATGCGACGCTGGTGGACAAATGACCACCGTAAAATGCGGCCTCCTGATGACCCTGGCTGACACTGGTCTCCAGCTAGATTAACATAAAATACTCTTACTCATTTTCTATTATACTTGCTACTTTGTTTTGTTATTTCGCTATTGATATGTTATTTACTTAAGCTTTTGCTTTTTAATGAGTACCTCTCAACATGTTAATTAACTTACGGGCACACTATGTTGTTTTATTTGGCGGTCTACTTTGAGTTAATACTCAAATTTGAAGATTTGCCTAAAACAATTTGGTGTAAACGATATTATGTTTTTTGTTTATATCTCTCCCTAATGACTTGTAAATTTTTGCCCTCAGCACCTATGTTTTTAGCTGATATTTAATAATTGTAATGCTATAGATTCTAAGGTTTTAGAATGACAGCAATAAAGGAGCCAATGACCCTTCGGGTCATTGGTGCTAGTTTGTGCACCGACACAACGCCAAGAAAACAACGCCAAGAAAAAGCTCCGTTAAAAAGTGCTAAAAAGTTAGTAAATAATGGGATTTAAATATCCAAAAAATTACTAAAAATCAAATTAAAGTGCTCTTTAACTGTGGACGATGAAAAAAGTCCAAAAAGTTAATAATTATAGAAAATAAATGACTTTAAAAATTTTTCTTGTGAAACATAACCTCGTCGTGTGCATAAACTTTTATATAAAACCTAAAATAAAGCATCATAAACCTAAAAACACCAGTGAACAATAATAAACTTTTAATATGTGCAAATATATGTATGTAAATGTTTAGTATATGTAAATTTTATTGCGTGTAAAATTTTATTTTATGTTTTACGTTTATTTAACGGCTGGAAAGCGAAACAATTTTTCTGCTTGGGTATGTATTAGTGTAAATACATTCCTATAAGTCTCTCTCGCTGCCTACACATATTACACTCACACATACTATGGAAGAGATAGAAACTTCCAGTGGCTTGACTAGTGCCTCACACGCACGCAAAACTCGGCGGTCTGCAGCAGCCATACATACACATACAATGACAAGTGCCAATCACGCACACAATAATTGCTTAAAAGAGAAAGAGAAAAATTCCCCCCCTGATTATTTGGAATTACATGGAAATCGGCAGCCATTGGCGAATTATGACATGCTCTCAGAGAGGTCTCTGGAAGCGCATAAATTGGATAAGCTGCGATTTTTTCCAGATGCTTACAGCACTTTTGTTTCTTGTGTCGATGTAGACGAAACATCAAATTCGGAACATTTTTTGCCTTCACAATTTCTTATGTATAAATCAATTGCTTCAACCCCCAATGAACCTGCCAATGAGGAGGCCGTGAACTCATTGGACAAGGAAAAAACTATTATACCAAATACGGATATTGGCATAGACGGATATTGGCATTTGGTGGTGCAGCACCCTCTCTCGCCAAGTGATTTATTACCAGCTACCCCTAAAAGGCCGACCAAAATTGCTAGGGAAAATGCTAACACGCCGGAACCGGTGGAAGAAGTGGAAATGCTGGAGCTGTCCAATAAAAATAAGAGGAAAATTACTGCTGAAAAACCACTGCTACTAAGCGGCTTGCCGTCCCGCCAAAACTGCCGGAAACTTCTACTCAACAACAACAACAACCATGCTTGGAACCAAATGTAGCTTTGCAGCAAAAACAGCAATACAACCTACAACAACAACAACAGGAAATTCTAACGCCGTTAATTCAACAACAACAACAACTGCCCGAGGAAATGCAGCAGTCGTTCCAGCCCGTTTTGCCGCCTAGAAACAAAAGAAAACCGCCGGTCATCTTTGTTACTAATGCCTCTGCTATTCTGCCATTTTTGGATAAATTAATAAATATTAAATTTATAACAAAAACTGAGCGCAATGGAAATATTAAAATTTTGTGCGACGATATGGATTCTCACCAGCAGGTTATGGAAGCTATGAAGGACAGCCGTGACCAAATTTATACCTATCAATCTAGTGATGATAGAGGGTATCGTGTTGTCATCAAGAAAATACACTATTCTACGCCATGTGATTCGATTAGAACCGAAATAAACAAGCTGGGTTTAATGGTTCGATTTGTTAGAAATATTATACACCCACGTACACGCTTGCCGAGCAATATGTTTGAAGTGGAACTTGAGCCGCGTGTTGATGGGGCTAATAATAATATTCTTTCAATTACTAAAATTGGCCAGCAACAGGTAATTGTGCAAAAACAAAAAGCAAGACTGGAACCGGTGCAGTGCCATAGATGCCAATGCTTTGGCCATTCAAAAAATGACTGCCGAAGGAATTTTGTTTGCCTTAAATGTGCCGCGGGACATGCCACAATTGATTGCCAGAAGAGACTTGACAATCCAAAATGTGCTAATTGTGGTGGCGGTCACATTGCCAGCTATAAAGGCTGCCCTGCCTACAACGAAGCCCTTCACAAAAAACTATCCTCTCGCTCCAATGGAAGGTCCACTGCACAACGCAGAAATCAGCAACAACAACAGCGCGGGCAGCAGCAACAACAACAGCAGCGTCAACGCAATTCTATAAGATCTAATCACCGACAACGGGAACAGCCCACAACTAATCAACGAAATACGTCTCCTTTGTCTCGTCCGAATGCCTGGCTGCAACCCCTGCAGCCCATTCTGGAAAATCTCAACATATTATCTCGCCCCATTTCAGCCAATAAAAATCTTAATGGTAACGGAAATTTAAATTCGTCTCGTCACCTAACTAATAATAATGTCTCTCAACAGCCACGAGCAACTAATCAAAAACAAAAAAAGCAGCAAAAAACAATACAGCAAAAACAGCAGCAACAAAGCAGCTGCAGCACTCTACGCCACTTCAGAATAAGCAACATGTTAAATGGGCAAAGCAGCAGCCTCTGCAGCAAAACAAGCAACAGCAGTTACCCAACCAAATAAATCAACATAAGCAGCAGTCATCTATTTATAGACAACATGCATCTAATACTCATCGAAATTCATTCTTTGGACCAAGTCCCATACAGCAACGATTCCAGCAACAACAACAACAACAACAATGCACTCCGCAGCGGAATCCAACTCTACCTCATGCCTCATCGCTACCCAGTGATTACCCAACTGCAGCCGAGATACACAACATGATCTTGCTGGTCAAAGAATTGGCCGAACAAATGCAACCTTATATTTCTATTTTGTCCTCTTTTGCTAATGGCATCAAGTCAAAATGTCCTATTACTGCTAATGAAAATAAAAATGTCTAGTTCAATTACAAATCCTACCAATATGCAATATATGCAAAATATTCCTTCTAACAGCGTTAATTCTCAGCCCACTAACAAATTGAAGTTGGCCTATTGGAATGCTTGTGGGATAGCCAAGAAAAAATTAGAACTTGAGGAATTTATTAACAGTAATAAAATAGACATTATGATGGTCATAGAAACTAGATTTGATTCAGCCAATTTTACAGGAGGTGCAAATCAACATCCATTATTAATACAAGGTTTTACAACGTATTATGCACCACACCCAACTACACATCGAAAAGGGGGGTTGCCATTTTGATTAAGGAAGGTCTTAAGCATTGCTCTTTACAAATTATCTCTGAGGAACACATACAATGTGCTCCTGTTGCAATTGACACAGATATAAATGAGAAAATTGTCATTGCTCCAATTTACTGCCCACCAGTCATAAAATGGGAATCGGATCAATTTACAGAATTATTTAAAACAATTAATGATCTTAGCAATGAAAATAAATTTATATTATGAGGCGACTGGAACGCGAAGCATGGCTGGTGAGGAAATCCTCGCTCCTGCATCCGTGGCAGATTGCTCATGGAGGCGGTCCACATTAATCAAAACATCAGAATACTGGCTACTGGATCGGCCACGCACTACCCATTTGATGTCAGGAAGAATCCATCTGCAATTGATTTTGCAATTTACTCGGGTCTAAATGATGATAGATTGATAACTAGTTCCAATGTTGATCTGCATTCAGATCATGCGGCTATGATCGTTGAATTAGGCATTGGCAGCAATCCTTATTTCAAAAAGGAAAAACGAAGCCTCTTGTCAAAGCGCTCCAATATAAAGCGTTTTAAAATTGAGCTGGAAAGAAAAATTCAATTAAATGTGGAAATGAAATCAGGACAAGATATTGAAGATACCATCGACTTATTCAACAGAAACATCTGTTCAGCGGTTGCTAAGGCAACACCGCCTGGAAGAAGGAACAAACTACTCCGAGCCATAATTTTCCAATTTCGAATGCCACAAGAAGACTTCTCCGAGAAAAGCGGCAGATGAGACGGGCAATCGTTCGTAATCTCCTGTATAAGAAATTGAAAAAATCATTAGAATTAGATCGAGTAAATTATTTTAATAATCTGTTCAATCAAATAAACTCTAATGACAGATATCGCTATGCCAAATTGTGGAAACTCACGAACCGTTTCAGAAGACAAGTTGAACCAAATCACCCACTCAAATTTGAAAAGCCCATAAATCCAAATACGGCCGCTTGTCGTATTTGGGCTAAAACAAATGAGGAAAAAGCTGAAATTTATGTTTCTCACCTGGAATCTCGCTTCACGCCAATCCACACTAACTCTGCGGAATAATTCTACTTACCAATATCTACAACTGCATGCTAAGAACTGGTCATTTTCCTAAACAATGGAAATGTGCCTCTATTAAAATGATACTCAAGCCCGGAAAATCTTCAAGCGAGGTTGCTTCATATCGGCCAATAAGCCTCCTGGCTGGATTTTCCAAACTTTTTGAATCGTTACTTATGAAGCGTATGTTTGAGTGCGAGGCTTTTGCTGCTGGTATTCCGGATCAGCAATTTGGTTTCCGCAAGGAACACAGTGCGGAACAACAGATGGCCAGAGTCGTTCAATATATTCTGGAATCACAAGATAATAATCGATTCTGCTCAGCTGTTTTTATTGACATTAGCGAGGCGTTTGATCGAGTTTGGCACGAGGGCCTGCGCCATAAGCTTATTAAGCTCTTGCCAATACCGCTATATAAGATCCTTGAATCCTACTTGACGGCTAGGACATTTGAAGTTTGCTGCAATGATGGAACAATATCAAGAGAAGGGTGCATAAATGTGGGCGTTCCGCAAGGAAGTGTACTTGGACCTGTTTTATATTCAATTTACTCATCAGATATCCCGCTGCCTTTTCTTGAAAAATGTAACCCATTCAGAAACGAGCCTCAAATAAACTGCGGGGCCCGAGAATTGATGCTATCCAGCTATGCTGATGATACTGTCATTTTATCTGAACACAAAAATGCATTGTACGCCATTAATTACAATGACAAGTACCTTAGCAAATTCTTAAACTGGGCTGATAAATGGTGTGTAACTATCAATGTCAAGAAAACAGTTCATGTATTATATACCCGTAAGGTGATCACACCAGCTATTGCCAAATTAGCACCAACTATTAAGGGACATAAAATTTCAAATGCATCATCTTATAGATATTTGGGAATTCATCTGGATAGGAAATTATCTATGTCTGCCCATGTTAGTCATTTGAAGTCAAGAACCAAAGGTGTTGAATGCAAGTTGAATTGGCTGCTGGGTAAACCTAGCAAACTTCCAACGGAATGCAAAATTTTACTCTATAAACAATTGGTTGCCTCAATCTGGCAGTATGCACTTCCAATTTGGGGTGCTCTTACATCGGATACGTTATTTAATAAAATTTGTGCAATACAAAATAAAGCTGTTAGACGTATTGCTGGAGCAAATATATACACAAGTAATCAGATTTTGAGAGACAAATTCAACATAAAATCTGTTGAGGAAGTTTATGATGCAGCAAGTGAACGGCTTTTTGGCTCACTCTGCAATCATATTAATACAGAGGCTGCTATTCTCTTTTTAAACCCATTCAGACCCAATCGCATCTTGAGGCCAAGATACACCAAACAATTGGAGCAACATTAAGATCCACAGTTAATCAAAGACTGCAATTGCCTATATTAGGTGATGTGGTGCGTTTGGCTGCTCAGCGGACACCTACAATCCCAACTTTAATCAAAATAAATCAAAATGAAGCTGCTCAAGCACAGAGAGAAGAGGATGAGAGACAGCAAGAAGTGGCGAGACAAAGGAGATTACTGGATGGTCCTGCCCCTAGAATCCCTGGATGGTATATAAATGACCTTGCCAGAAGCTACAGAACTGGCATGCAGTCACGTGAATCTATACAAAGGAGTATTGAAAACCAGCCCTTGGTCATACAACGGCTAATTTTACCACCCCCAACTGAGGAGGAAATACGCATTGCATCTATATTAACAGAAGACCAAAAAGTTAATTTGGGACTAAAACAAGTTGAAACCCGGTTATTGGAGCTAATTAATCAAACTGATCCTGTAAATAACACTACGGAACCTGCTAATACCACTACGGATCCTGCTGTTACTGCTGCGGAAATTGTCTTGATAGATTTGCTAACTTCGCCACTTAAAAACAACGATAATCTGAACCTGGCCAGATTCTGGAACACGGATATCGAAGGATTCAATATTGCCCCAAATTGTAAATGCAGAGATCCTTGCAAAAGCAAAGATGGGTGCAAAAAGCTAAAAATAAACATAGAGAAAAAAGATCAGTTACAATCAGTTACTGCAAAAGCTAATAAAAAATCATCCAAACTTTTACAAAAATTATCTTTGTCTAATATGTTTAAGTTGCGACGGCCAACTGGGAAGCGTCGACTGCACAACATTAATCCATTAATCGCCTCTGCCGAGGGAATTGAAGGAAGCCTGTCCTGTCACCGGCAACAAAACACTTACAACATGCGCAGCCGCCTGCAGACTGCCAGGCCCAATAAGGCCGATAAGTGCAAATCAAGATGTCTACGCTTAAACATGCCCAACATGTGGGCCACTGGTTTACTACTACTATCGATGCTCCATATCTCACCTGGAACTCCAATGGAAAGGGTTGATGACGTTTGGCTGGACCTAGCTGATATGAGTAGAACCCCTGCTACTCCTCCTAATAGACGTATGCGACGCTGGTGGACAAATGACCACCATAAAATGCGGCCTCCTGATGACCCTGGCTGACACTGGTCTCCAGCTAGATTAACATAAAATACTCTTACTCATTCTCTATTATACTTGCTACTTTGTTATGTTATTTCGCTATTGATATGTTATTTACTTAAGCTTTTGCTTTTTAATGAGTACCTCTCAACATGTTAATTAACTTACGGGCACACTATGTTGTTTTATTTGGCGGTCTACTTTGAGTTAATACTCAAATTTGAAGATTTGCCTAAAACAATTTGGTGTTGACTCAATAAGAATATCAGATTGAATTGTAAACGATATTATGTATTTTGTTTATATCTCTCCCTAATGACTTGTAAATTTTTGCCCTCAGCACCTATGTTTTTAGCTGATATTTAATAATTGTAATGCTATAGATTCTAAGGTTTTAGAATGACAGCAATAAAGGAGCCAATGACCCTTCGGGTCATTGGTGCTAGTTTGTGCACCGACACAACGCCAAGAAAAAAAAAAAGTTAATAAATAATGGGATTTAAATATCCAAAAAATTACTAAAAATCAAATTAAAGTGCTCTTTAACTGTGGACAATGAAAAAAGTCCAAAAAGTTAATAATTATAGTAAATTAACTTTTTTTATTACTATAGTAATAAAAGACTTATAAAATTTTTCTTGAGTAACATAACCTCTTCGTCGTGCACAAACGTTACAAATTTTGTACCAATTAAGTGTCTAATAAATAAAAGTGAATGTTTTAATAACTTTTAATTTGTCTATACATATACGTGAACGTTTTTATATATGTTTAATTTTAATTGTTTTAAAATTTTACCCATGTGCCATTCGTTCATATGTATAAGTTAACACACGCCTTTGTTCCAATAGTTAACATACGCCTTGTTCTAATCACCGAATTATTATTACACAATCCCAAACCGATACATGACACTTCGAACGCCTCCAAATGAACCATCCCCGAAAACATGTGTCCCACGCTAAGAATGCAGACTCAGCAATGTACTTAAACGTACTTGAAGTGGAGGATCAGGTTCACCATTGCATCACCCTTTTTGAACCAAGACCAGACATAAACAATTTCCCATAAACAATCCCACGATGTCCGAAAAACATTTGCCTAAATTGGACCATGGACCCTGACAACTTCGCTGCCAGCGCCGATGCCCACAATAGAAGGCTTCATGATAACAGAGTCCCTTTCAGTCAAGTCAGTCTAGAATTCGGTCTTAACTTATTTACATCTAAGGTCTTAGATCCAGTTCTGAACTCAGGAGTTCTCTAAAGTATTGTGCAAATCTTCCAGTGAAACATAGAAATGAATGTACACACAAGATCAATAAAAATTAATTTTTTTTAAAATCAATACAAGGAGAATTCTTAATTGGCGCCCGAGCAGGGACAGTGTCTAAAATCACATTGAGTGCAAAATAACTTAACAAGTTAAACGTTATAAAGATCGTTCTAAAAGTAACCATAGTAACGTAGCTTAGTGTGAACACTGTGCCAAAAGGACAACAACCCTTTAAACCCTAAACCCGACTATCGCCGTAACCTTTGTAGTACCAGTTCGCAAAGGACCTGGAAGGAAGTATCGGACCGAAGCACTAGTACTCGCAATCATCGCCAGAAACGTGAACAACTTCGCAGGATCATCCAGGAGAGACGCCGAAATTATGCTAATATTGTAAGTTATTAATAAGCAAATCAAACAAATCAAACAAACATAGAATTTAAGTGAATTCCAATATAGAATTTAAGTGAATATCAAAAAGAGCCAAGAACCGAAACCATATATTCTAAGAAAATTTAAAAATCCAAGTGTTAAAAATATTTAAGAAAAAGGAAAAGTGAATAGGTAACAAAACAAAATTTTTTTTTAAAAGGAAAAAATATAGATCATTTAAGTGAAGTGACTCCTTTCCAACCATAACTTGAGCATACAAAAATTTTATTATACCAGCATTGGTTGTCTAAACTTACATAGTTCGAATCCCTCACCTCGTGAAATATTCGACAAAATTTTTTCTTTTAACAAAAACAAAATGGGAAAACAAGACGAGTGGATTAAATCATCAGTTCTCCAGTCTCAGGTTAGATCACAGACCTCAGAGCCAACTGCTTCCACCTCAGCCGAAGCAGCAGGTAGGGTAGAGCCCATGTCAATGCAAGCATTAGAAGCAATAATTCAGAATGTAGTGGCTCAGACTATGCTAAGGCAAAACCCTAATGCTAGAGAAGAACATGA
Organism: Drosophila sp. 14030-0761.01; assembly: GCA_018150735.1. Classification (NCBI taxonomy): domain Eukaryota; kingdom Metazoa; phylum Arthropoda; class Insecta; order Diptera; family Drosophilidae; genus Drosophila; species Drosophila sp. 14030-0761.01. Next base: position 426,309 of record JAECWO010000035.1, read on the forward strand.
AGAATTCAGGGATGCAACTATAGAAGGATTAGGAGATAATTTTGGAAACAATGGGGCACTGTCCAGCGGCATTATCAGCAATGACAGATCACATTAGGACCACGGCATTAGACACTTTTATTAGAGGCTTAAACGGTGACTTGTCAGATAGAATAACCTTGGCACAGCCGACCGATCTAAAGCATGCCTTACAATTATGTGAGATGCTGGATAATCGACGCGCTTGAAATAATATTAGTTGTCGCGATATTCGTCCTAATGTAGGGCCTAAACCTCCCCAATATCAGAGAATAAATAATCCTCAACCACAAAGAATATACGTACCTGTGCCCGCAAACTACCAGACTTTTCCACAAAAAACCAACCAACAATTTTTTGTACCACAGCCAAGGCCAATCAGCCAACCCAACTATCAGCAGCAATCATATGCAGCACCCCCACCAAGACCTTTCGGTCCCAAGCCTCAACCTCCTCCAACGCCTATGGATGTTGATGGGTCAATCCAGACCAGAAACATAAATTATATGAACAAACCCAAGAATAATTATCCGCAACAATACGCCATTAAGCGATTTAACCCTCCGACAACTCAAATACCAAATAAGATTCAAAGGCAATTCCACATTGGAACTGACCATCTTGGTGAACACTACACCACAAATTCTGTTCAATACGAACAATTGTCCGATCAGTCCAATCAAGAGGTATACCAAATGTCCGATTACAGATATCAGTATCCAGAGCCTAATGCTCAGAGCATGCAAAACCAAGAAGAAGTTGAACAAGCTCAGTACATTCAGCATTGTATAGCCGAAGCAGGGGAAGAAATATTAGAAATACCTTCTCAGACTAACCAAGAGCCACAAGTACAATCCAAGGTACTATTTCGTCCTACTAATGATGACATCGAAGACACGGTCATCAATTTTTTAGTCTAAACCGTTCCTCCTTACCATACTTTGTATGTAGAAATAAGGATGGAACGACGTATAATTTTTTAATTGATACAGGCTCTAACAAAAATTACATTCAACCGGACATAGCGAAAAACATCAAACAGAATAATCGAACTTTCTATGCAAAAACCGTCAGCGGTAGAACCATGATAACACAACATGTTCTCTTAGGTTTATTTGATCAACCAGAGAATCCCATTCAGTTCTTTTTACTTGACAATTTGAAACCATTCCACGGTATTCTGGGTAACGATACCCTCAGAGAGCTTAACGCTATCATTGATATTGGGAAAGACCTACTTTATATTAACAATTCATTCACGATTAAAATTAAACAGATGACGGCCCAACAATTGAACGCCGTTAGAGGAGACTGTCTCTCCGATTCGCAATCCCAAGGTCTTAACGCGCTTCAAGAGGAGTATAAACACCTCTTCGCTGATCCCAACAAAAAATTAACATTTACAACAAATGTCCAAGGTGAAATCCGAACCACGTCCGACACCCCAGTTTATACGAAACATTATCCTTATCCGACTTCCTTAAGAGGAGTAGTTGAAGATCAACTAGAGGAATTGCTACGAGATGGCATCATTAGACCCTCACGGTCACCGTACAACGCCCCAGTTTGGGTTGTACCAAAGAAGTCCGATCCATCCGGTCCAAGAAAATATAGAATAGTAATCGATTATAGAAAACTCAACCTTGTCACCATTTCGGATAGGTACCCTATCCCTGAAATTGGAGAAACAATTGCCCAATTAGGCAACAATAAATATTTCTCTGTCCTTGACTTAAAAAGTGGTTTCCATCAGATTCCCCTAAAAGAATCTGATATTGAAAAAACTGCGTTCGCTGTAAATGGAGGAAAATATGAATTCACTAGGTTACCATTTGGTTTAAAGAATTCACCATCGATTTTCCAGAGAGCTCTTGATGACATTCTAAGAGATCATATCGGGAAAATTATCTTTAGTAAAACTGAAGAAGAGCATTTCCAACATTTATCCAGCATATTCTCGACTTTGGCTAAGGCTAATATGAAAGTCCAAATGGAAAAGTGTAACTTCTTCCAATCAAGTGTTGATTTCTTGGGAGTAGTAATCTCGAGAGATGGGGTAAAAACGAATCCAGAAAAGGTTTCAGCTATAAAAATTTTCCAACACCAAAAACATTGAAGGATCTTCGATCATTTTTGGGATTGGCAAGCTATTACCGTAGATTCGTTAAAGATTTTGCAAAGATAGCAAAACCTCTAACAACATTGTTACGTGGAGAGTTTGGAAGAACGAAAAAAACGACTTCCAGCAATGTAGAAGTACATTTAGGAAATTCAGAAATAGATGCGTTCAACAAAATCAAGAACACTTTAGCCTCGCAAGATGTAGTTCTTGCTTACCCGGATTTTAATCACAGTTTTCACTTAACAACGGATGCTTCAAACAAAGCAATAGGAGCAGTCTTAGAACAGGGCGGCAGACCAATTACGTTCATATCTAGGATACTTACTAAAACCGAGGAAAACTATGCCACCAATGAGAAGGAAATGTTAGCCATTGTGTGGGCATTACAAAAACTTAGGATGTACCTTTATGGCAAATCAAAAGTTGTCATACACACAGATCACCAGCCACTCACATTCGCCTTAAGTACAAAAAACCACAGCGGAAAACTCAAACGATGGAAAAGCTATCTTGAGGAATTCGACTATGAAATGAAATATAAACCAGGTAGTTCGAATTCAGTTGCAGACGCGTTATCTCGAAACCCGATTGATACTTGTGTAAATGCAACCAGTACGTTATCCACGGTACACAGTGATGAGAGTTCTGGCCATGAACTCATTCCAAATGTAGAAGTCCCCGTAAACGTTTTTAAAAACCAAATTTTCATTCTCACCGGCAATACTGCAAGCTCTAATTTCGTTATACCATTCCCAACCTACCATAGACACATTATAACCCAACCTCATTATACAGAAGCTAACCTAATCCAAATTTTAAAGGAAAAAATGGATCCGAACTTAGTAAATGGTATCTTCACTTCAGAAGAAATCATGGGTAGAATTCAAGAAATTTTCCCAAGTCATTTTCGGAATTACAAAGCCAGATATTCTCAAACACAAATAATAGATATTCAAAATGAAAGCGAACAAGAAGAAATTATCATAAAAGAACACACTAGAGCCCATAGAAATGCCATAGAAAATAAAGAACAGATACTTTCAAAATATTTCTTTCCTAGCATGAAAAAAAAGGTATCCACTATTGTCAACAACTGTCAGACATGTAAACTTTCAAAATATCAACGACACCCCCCAAATGGAGAAATCCAATCAACCCCCATTCCTACCTATCCAGGTGAAATAATTCATTTAGACCTATATTCTACAGAAAACAAAATAATATTAACCGCAATAGATAAATTCTCAAAATATACCCAAGTAAAGTTAGTGAATTCTAAAGCCGCAGAGCATTTGAAGGTTCCTTTGCGCGAGCTGTTAATAGCGTTTGGAGTAACGAAAACGGTCGTTATGGATAACGAGAAAGCTCTGAATTCCGCTTCTATTAAATTTCTACTGAATAACCAATTAGGTATTCAAATACACACTACACCTCCTTATAACTCAGCAAGCAATGGTCAAATCGAAAGATTTCATTCCACTTTCACAGAAATAATGAGATGCTTAAAACATCAAGATGCAACCATAGAATTTGAAGATCTAGTTTTCAAGGCCATATCAGAATATAATAAATCTATCCATAGTACTACTAGAAAGAAACCGATTGAGGTCTTTTTCGCCACTCAGTTAGCCGACAAACCAGAGAAACTAGCGAAGGAAAGAGAAAACATAAGAGAAAGAATTGGGGAAAAACAACAGTCAGATTTGAAGTATCATAATAAGAAGAAAAACCAAATACGCATTTATGACCCAGGAGATACAGTTTACGTCAAGATAAATAAAAGATTAGGTTCTAAAATCACTTCGAAATATAAAAAAGAAATAGTAAGACAAGACTTAAATACAAAAATTAAAACTATGTCAGGCCGTATTGTTCATAAAAACCATTTAAAATATTAATTTCGCTACAGATTTGTTGTATCACTTTTGCCATTCTGCTTAGCGCAGACTACAATACTAGACTACTCCAAGTCTAGGATAATAACATTGGATACGGGATTTGCTGCCAGACAAAACGGAACTTTTAAAATCATCCATGAAATCAGGATTGAGAAGTACGAGTTAGCATTATCAGTTCTAAAAGAAATAGTCCACAACGCCACGAAAACAAGTCCGTTATTCCCTTTTCTAAATTATGAGATCATTAGAGTGGAAAATGAACTGCGTAGGTTAAAACCAATGAAAAATAGGACAAAAAGATCCTTAGATATTTTGGGAACCGCGTGGAAATGGTTGGCAGGTAGTCCTGATCACGATGATTATCAAATAATAGTTAACAAAATTAACCAACAACTTTTCAACAATAATAAACAAGTAGTAATTAATGAATTAGTTGGAAGTAAAATCAATGAAATAATCAAAATTACCAATCAAATTATTCACACACATAAAGAAGACGATGATGAGAAGGATACTGAATTAGAAATATTAAAATATAAATTAAGCCTCCTGCGTGAGGAAATCACAAATATTATTTACGCCATTGATTGGGCAAAGACAAATACAGTAAATTCATTAATTTTGGCAGAACCAGAAATTGACATAATTACCGGCATAATAGCAGAAACAGATATTTTTATTAACGTAGAGGAATTAATAGAATTTGCCGAGGTATCAGTAGCATCAGATGGAAAAAATTTACTCTATATAATAAGTATCCCTCGCATCATCAAACAAAATTGTAAAACCATGTTAGCTGTTCCCGTTAAACGTAAGAAAATGATTGAAGAACTTGATTATAATAATATTCTTAAATGTAAACATAATCACTATGGAATAAGAAACCAATGTAAAAAACACAACACAAAAACAATTTGTAAACTGGAAGATTTAGTAGAGGTATCTCATAGTAATTGTATAGGAGCTTACTTGACTAGGAAACGACCCCAATGCACATCCACCAACAGTCAACACATAAAAACGCACTTTGAAATCTTGCCAGGCATAATCCTATTAAATAACTTTCAAGGAGAAGTTAGAATCAACGAGGAAGTACTAAACCTAGATGGAACCTTTGTGATCCAGACGCATAATTCCACAATAAAAATTGGAAATTCATGGTACGTCACGAAGTCGAGCCAACCCGCCGAGGTATTACCTCCATTATTACAACTTTTACCTGATAAACAAAGCACACAGGAAACGCTATCACTCGAGATGATGAAAGAACTCCACCTAAACAATACGGACAATATAGAAAAAATTCACACCGATAGCATCATTTGGTCTTCGTCTAGCGGACTAACAGTAATAATAATCATAGCTATTTTAATTAGTTATGCTGTTGTAAGAAAATATTATTTTGCCGCCACACATAACGCACAAAATCACCCACCATTGGAATCACAATCAGCACCAGTACAATTTATTATTGCGTCCGAGGACGTACGCATTTAAGAGGGGGAGAGTTAACACACGCCTTTGTTCCAATAGTTAACATACGCCTTGTTCTAATCACCGAATTATTATTACACAATCCCAAACCGATACATGACACTTCGAACGCCTCCAAATGAACCATCCCCGAAAACATGTGTCCCACGCTAAGAATGCAGACTCAGCAATGTACTTAAACGTACTTGAAGTGGAGGATCAGGTTCACCATTGCATCACCCTTTTTGAACCAAGACCAGACATAAACAATTTCCCATAAACAATCCCACGATGTCCGAAAAACATTTGCCTAAATTGGACCATGGACCCTGACAACTTCGCTGCCAGCGCCGATGCCCACAATAGAAGGCTTCATGATAACAGAGTCCCTTTCAGTCAAGTCAGTCTAGAATTCGGTCTTAACTTATTTACATCTAAGGTCTTAGATCCAGTTCTGAACTCAGGAGTTCTCTAAAGTATTGTGCAAATCTTCCAGTGAAACATAGAAATGAATGTACACACAAGATCAATAAAAATTAATTTTTTTTAAAATCAATACAAGGAGAATTCTTAATTTATATAAGTGCGAGAGAGTGAAAAAAGTGCTTTGGGCATGTATTAGTGTACACACGTACAGCCAGCTAAGCGCTTGCTCCGCCTATATACTACATAAACTCACATACACATACATACAAGCAAAATGGAAAAGAGCGGCAGCACCAACACTAATAAACCGACAACCGCCACACAGGCGCAAAAATCTCGCTGTCTCTCTACTGGACTCTCTACAGACAAGTGCTCCCCACGCACAAAATAAATGCCTTACTGATGGAAATGCCTCAAATCCCAACTCACCCCCAATGTCATTTATAGGACAAATGGAAAAATACTTGACAGAGAGAAAATTAAATCAGCCAATAGCAAAAGAGCGATCGCTTGATTGCACAATAATTAGCCTAGATGACTCTGATGATTCTTTGAATGCAACTCATTTTGATGCAGATCGCACCTTAATATCCGAATTTTGCTCTCCACTAACACCTGAAAAAAAAGAGTATAGTTATTATGGTAAAATAGGGCACATTAGTCTCATTTCCCCTGCCATGGGAATGTCCATGGAAACCGAAGACTCCTATAAGTCAACCAACAGGAGAATAGCTTTCCCACTTAAGCCAATTAAAATGAATAGGACAAATCCCTTCACACCTGAGCCCATGGATGACTCAACACCTATGGACCCAGAAGGAATCCTTAAACGGAAACTGGATGCGGTTCCCCCAGCTAATGAACAAAATTCTAAGAAAATTGCCACGCCTAAACCAGTGGCAACTAAAACAACTAAACAACAGATAGAAAAGCAGCAACAGATGATTTTGGATAATATTCCGTCAACATCGAAAGGCTTCTCTCACATAGAACACCTGGACATTAATTTGCCCATAAATGCACAAACGCAGAAGAAACAACCTTCGACTCCCTCGTCTAAATCCCCTACTACCTCTATTGATGGCCATAATAATTCTAATAATTCTAAAAAACAACAAGATGATGACCATCAGGAGAAGTCGCCGGAAAAATTGCCAGTTATTAAACAACTTTTGCTGGAAAGTCAAATTAGACTTCAGCAAATCCAAATGCAAAAGCAAGAGGAATACAGAAGGCTAGAAACGCAACATCAAATGCGGCATCAATTGAGACATCAAGCGCAGCCTAAAAACAAAAAAGAAGCCGCCGGCTATTTTTGTCGGAAAAGTAGAAAATGTTTTGACTTTGATTGATAGCCCAGATTGGGCCAAAAATAACATCAAATTTACTACCAAAACTCTGCGTAATGGAGATGTTAAAATTATGTGTGAGGACATGGAATCCTACAAACATGCTATGGCTGCCATGCAGGACAGGCGGGAGCAAATACATACTCATCAGACCAAAGAAGACCGTGGATATCGTATTGTTATTAAATATATTCTTCCCTCCACGCCTTGCGATCATATACGGAAATAAATAACAGACATGGGCTACAAGGTGCGCTATGTTAACGTCCTGAAACATAGACGCACACACTTGCCCATTAGTATTTTTGAGATTGAATTAGAGCCTAGAGAGGATGGCAAAAATGAGGAAATCCTGAATGTGCAATGTCATAGATGCCAAAAATTTGGCCATTCAAAAAATTATTGTAGACGTGATTTTGTCTGCCTCAAATGTGCGGCAAATCACCCTACAACTGAATGCCAAAAGAGAATTGAGAACCCCAAGTGCGCCAACTGTGGTGGTGGACATATCGCCAGCTATAGAGGCTGCCCGACCTATAAGGTCAAGCTAAAGGAGTTTTTATTTTCTCGGAATTTTTCGGCAAATAATCACCGGAATGGAAATTAACAACAGCAACAGCACAGAACCAGCACCAGTTAAATCAACAGCAGCAGGCTACTAATACATCTACCAATTTTAACACATCTCAGCATACTCAGAATTATGGAGTACATTTCCCCCCCCCTACCAACTACCAGGAAACAAGTGAATAATGCAGCTAACCAAAACAACAACTCTAAGCAGCAACAAGCAGCCACCATTAACAAATGGATGCCTAAACCACAGCGTAGGCAAACAAAACCAAGTCAAAATCAGATGTCAAAGCCCCAGCAGCAACAACAACAGCAAGAATGGAGGCCCCTACCTACTATGCAGCAGCAAAGCGGACAGCATAGTTATCAACAGCAGCAGAATCAACAACAATTGCAGGAGCAAGAATCATCTAATCTACAGCAGACAAATAATTTAACTACAACAGAAGTTTACCCTACAGCACAAGAACTAAGAGATAATATTAATTTGGTCAGCAGCCTAAGTATGATGATTGGACCACTAATCGCTAAAATGACAGATCTGATAAATCAATTGCAGCCATTGCTGCCCTCAGTTACAAATAATGCAGCAAAATCTACAACATAATCATCGTCTTAATGCTCGTAATTAAAATACATGGATTTTCTTTTAACTCATTAGAGCTATCTATGTATATGAATTTACAAGTTTCTAAAATTTTATGAACCTACGTCTTTAGATACAATTCAACGAAAATTTGTTTGCAGATACAATATACTAAAATCAACCATGCTATCATATTATGACATTATCAAACAATCTAAATTTTTAACACACGATCAAGAAATTAATAATATAAATTATTCTACGTTGTTAAATCACTTAAATAAATCATCTGTAATAAGCAGCCCATCTGTTGCAGGATATATATGTAGCAATGTCTCATGACCTGAACATGGGCTTGTCGCCTCCCTCTTGATGAAGGCTACAATCATTTTAGCAACTGCAATGAAAGAAATAAATAATTAAATAATCAAATTAAATCGACAAAATAATCTAAATAAACATCATACCCATACAACTCTGACTGTCCCCTCCCTCTTGATGAAGGTGATGGTCATCTGGAATTAAAGAAATAATTAATTTAAATAATCAAATTTAATAAAATAATCAAAACAAATATCATACCTTTTCAACTCTTTCTTGAGTTCTCGTTCCATATGTAAAGCATATTTTATTTGCTTTTACCTGCATGCATCTCCATACAATGCAATACCCTAGAATACACAAAGGGTATATTCGTTACATAAACACTATAAACAAAATAATTATATACAAAAATAATCACATAACATGCATATGTATATGTACTTACCTGCGATGGATGATTCTAAACTTTACATAAACATTTTAAATTTTTCAAATAATAAACAAAAACACTGAAGAAATAATATGCTCCAATGACCGCTGCACGGAGCATGTGCTATTTTAAAAAATAGTAGTAAAAATAGTAGGACAGATGTTTAATCTTTATAGTATAGATATAGTAAAATAAAGTAAGTAAGTCGCCGGGCCGACTTGGATATACCATGCATTAGGTGAAGAGATATATATTAAATTTCTTTCAAATGCTATATCCACTATATTCCACTCTTATGTGGAAACGAGCACTTTAGCGCCCCCCGACCAAATCGGTGATTTCCAGCATATGCTATCTCGCTCTTTTTCGCGTGCATCTGCCTTGCACCGCTATGGGTGAAAAACGTTTCTATGTATAACTCGGCCATTTTTATTCCGATTCTTGTGATATTTGGTGGAATGATAGATATACGTGACATGTATTAGTGTGCCAAATTAAATTACGATACGATAAATATTTCGGCTTAAAATCGAATTTTTCGAATTTCGGGGGCGGAAGGGGGCGTGGCCAAAATTTGAAACAAACTTGGTCTGCGTGCACACTGCACGCATCTAATGTCCAAATCCGAAAGCTCTATCTTTTATAGTTCCCGAGATATGGAGGCTCAAAATATTGTTTTTCAAATAGCGGGGGCGGAAGGGGGCGGGGCGAAAAAAAAAAAATAAACTCGATCTGCCTGCAGAGCAAACGGGTCTACATGCCAAGTTTGGTAGCTCTAGCTCTTATAGTCTCCGAGATCTCGATGATTCTTCAGACGGACAGACGGACAGACGGACAGACAGACGGACATGTCTCAATTGACTCGGCTATTGATACTGATCAAGAATATATATACTTTATAGGGTCGGAGAAGCTTCCTTCTCCCTGTTACATACATTTTGGCGACTTTAATATACCATTTCATTCTACGAATGCATGGTATAAAAACAAGCGCTTGATCTCTGCAGTGGCTACTGTACACAATTATGAGTTGTTTTTGTTGTTGCTAACACAAACACTATTATAACTTATAATCTGCTGCTGCTGCTGTAAATGAATACAAACATAATCTAATGCTGCATCAATCGTAAAAAAGTTGCAAATGCATGTGACTATTGCAAAAGCAAGGAAATTTTTACGAATCATAAAATTAATCACTTCACTGATAAAAGATCAGCTTATAGCTGCAATTTTTACTAATTTCCAATTTCTCAGGCTCTTTTCAAATAAACGAAAAGAAAACATCACAACAAATGTCAAGCGTCCGCATTGGCTGGAGTTAAATATGAACTGAGATTCTGACTACTCGCGCAAGAGTAACCTGCACAATGGGACACTCCCGGCTCTTTTTCACCAGAAGGCATCATTCCATTATTCCATAAAATAATTTTTTCCATATTATATTAATGTAATTTATTAAGGCAAAAAAATGTTTAATTTTTAATTAATTAATTTAAATTTTTAAAAAAATTTTTATTAACAAATTTGTTAAAGTTAATATTATTTAAGTCAACATTTTATGCAAAAACACCCACTGTTTATTGTTTTTGCACGTTACTTTTCTAATTCTAATTCTGTCTTTGTCTAACTGTAAGTCTATTTTTCTCCCCTACTCTGTATGGGCGGAGCATATTTGTTTCTTATACTGATATGTGAAGCTCAATATTTTTTGGCCTTAAGCCTATGACTTTTTGATGCACTTTGCATCAAACATTAATTATGAGAGCAGAGCATGCTAGATTTATCTGTATGCAAACCTCTCTAAGTTGGCCTTCTGCCAACACCCCCCTATAAATCTTTAACGTTAATAATATTGGAAAACCCCTCTGTGCTTAGTTACGGTAGTGGCCGAAGATCTGTGATCATTAAACCACATATGACCGTTCTCCGTGAGAGTGACCGATTTATTTTGTATGTAGGAAGTCTTAGCCGTTTGTGGCTCTGTACTTTCCTTAACCTTTAGTCTTTCCCCCCCAGCAACTTTGTGTTAGCTGATATTTAATGATGTAATTGCTATAGATTCTAAGGTTTTTGAATGACACCAATAAAGGAGCCAATGACCCTGCGGGTCATTGGTGCTAGTTTGTGCACCGACACAACGAAAGAATAAAAAAAAAAAATTAATCAAACTGATCCTGTAAATAACACTACGGAACCTGCTAATACCACTACGGATCCTGCTGTTACTGCTGCGGAAATTGTCTTGATAGATTTGCTAACTTCGCCACTTAAAAACAACGATAATCTGAACCTGGCCAGATTCTGGAACGCGGATATCGAAGGATTCAATATTGCCCCAAATTGTAAATGCAGAGATCCTTGCAAAAGCAAAGATGGGTGCAAAAAGCTAAAAATAAACATAGAGAAAAAGATCAGTTACAATCAGTTACTGCAAAAGCTAATAAAAAATCATCCAAACTTTTACAGAAATTATCTTTGTCTAATATGTTTGAGTTGCGACGGCCAACTGGGAAGCGTCGACTGCACAACATTAATCCATTAATCGCCTCTGCCGAGGGAATTGAAGGAAGCCTGTCCTGTCACCGGCAACAAAACACTTACAACATGCGCAGCCGCCTGCAGACTGCCAGGCCCAATAAGGCCGATAAGTGCAAATCAAGATGTCTACGCTTAAACATGCCCAACATGTGGGCCACTGGTTTACTACTACTATCGATGCTCCATATCTCACTTGGAACTCCAATGGAAAGGGTTGATGACGTTTGGCTGGACCTGGCTGATATGTGTAGAACCCCTGCTACTCCTCCTGCGACGCTGCGACGCTGATGGACAAATGACCACCGTAAAATGCGGCCTCCTGATGACCCTGGCTGACACTGGTCTCCAGCTAGATTAACATAAAATACTCTTACTCATTCTCTATTATACTTGCTACTTTGTTATGTTATTTCGCTATTGATATGTTATTTACTTAAGCTTTTGCTTTTTAATGAGTACTTCTCAACATGTTAATTAACTTACGGGCACACTATGTTGTTTTATTTGGCGGTCTACTTTGAGTTAATACTCAAATTTGAAGATTTGCCTAAAACAATTTGGTGTTGACTCAATAAGAATATCAGATTGAATTGTAAACGATATTATGTATTTTGTTTATATCTCTCCCTAATGACTTGTAAATTTTTGCCCTCAACACCTATGTTTTTAGCTGATATTTAATAATTGTAATGCTATAGATTCTAAGGTTTTAGAATGACAGCAATAAAGGAGCCAATGACCCTTCAGGTCATTGGTGCTAGTTTGTGCACCGACACAACGCCAAGAAAAAAAAAAACAAAAAGCAAGACTGGAACCGGTGCAGTGCCATAGATGCCAATTCTTTGGCCATTCAAAAAATTACTGCCGAAGGAAGTTTGTTTGCCTTAAATGTGCCGCGGGACATGCCACAATTGATTGCCAGAAGAGACTTGACAATCCAAAATGTGCTAATTGTGGTGGCGGTCACATTGCCAGCTATAAAGGCTGCCCTGCCTACAAGGAAGCCCTTCACAAAAAACTAGCCTCTCGCTCCAATGGAAGGCCCACTGCACAACGCAGAAATCAGCAACAACAACAGCGCGGGCAGCAGCAACAACAACAGCAGCGTCAACGCAATTCTATAAGATCTAATCACCGACAACGGGAACAGCCCACAACTAATCAACGAAATACGTCTCCTTTGTCTCGTCCGAATGCCTGGCTGCAACCCCTGCAGCCCATTCTGGAAAATCTCAACATATTATCTCGCCCCATTTCAGCCAATAAAAATCTTAATGGTAATGGAAATTTAAATTCGTCTCGTCACCTAACTAATAATAATGTCTCTCAACAGCCACGAGCAACTAATCAAAAACAAAACCAGAAGGCCGGGCTAACTTCGGCCATGCCGAAGTTTGTATACCCTTGCAAGCTTTTGTGTTACTAGATCCCTAAAAAGAGTTATCTAAATGTAAAGACCCTGGTGTAAAAATCCGTTTTTACACGCCATAGCACGGCACGCATACATATGCATGTATGTAAACATGCAGCATGCCATTATTTCATATCTTTGTATGACAGCTATATGATATAGTCATCCGATTTTGATCAAATTTACTATTTTCAATGGAAATGTTATTCACCAAGTTTGACGATGATCTCTCAAGAAACAAAAAAGTTTCTAGAAGAAAAACTATTTTTGGTCCGATCGTTCATATGGGAGCTATATGATATAGTAATCCGATCTTGATCAAATTTGCCATGGATGTTTGGATGTACAATAAACTTTCAAATGTTAAGTTTTATGATAATCGGGTGAAAAAGAAAGAAGTTATTGATCTAAAACTCATTTTTCGACCGATGGTTCCTATGGGAGCTATATGATATAGTCGTCCGATCCGGATGAATCCGAGATATACAATGCCTGCTGTATATACAAGACTTCGTGCAAAATTGCAGCCCTGTAGCTTTAGCGGTTTAGGAGGAGAAGCTGTTGATCCAGACAGACAGACAGACGGACAGACGGACAGACGGACGGACGGACAGACGGACAGACAGACGGACAAACGGATTTGAACTCGCCTTGTCATGCTGATCAAGAATATATATACTTTATATGGTCGGAGATGCCTCCTTCTATGCGTTGCACACTTCTGACCAAAATTAATATACCCTTTTTGCAAGGGTATAAAAAGCAGCAAAAAACAATACAGCAAAAACAGCGGTCAGCAACAAAGCAGCTGCAGCACTGTACGCCACTTCAGAATAAGCAACATGTTAAATGGGCAAAGCAGCAGCCTCTGCAGCAAAACAAGCAACAGCAGTTACCCAACCAAATAAATCAACATAAGCAGCAGTCATCTATTTATAGACAATATGCATCTAATACTCATCGAAATTCATTCTTTGGACCAAGTCCCATACAGCAACGATTCCAGCAACAACAACAATGCACTCCGCAGCGGAATCCAACTCTACCTCATGCCTCATCGCTACCCAGTGATTACCCAACTGCAGCCGAGATACACAACATGATCTTGCTGGTCAAAGAATTGGCCGAACAAATGCAACCTTTTATTTCTATTTTGTCCTCTTTTGCTAATGGCATCAAGTCAAAATGTCCTATTACTGCTAATGAAAATAAAAATGTCTAGTTCAATTACAAATCCTACCAATATGCAATATATGCAAAATATTCCTTCTAACAGCGTTAATTCTCAGCCCACTAACAAATTGAAGTTGGCCTATTGGAATGCTTGTGGGATAGCCAAGAAAAATTAGAACTTGAGGAATTTATTAACAGTAATAAAATAGACATTATGATGGTCATAGAAACTAGATTTGATTCAGCCAATTTTACAGGAGGTGCAAATCAACATCCATTATTAATACAAGGTTTTACAACGTATTATGCACCACACCCAACTACACATCGAAAAGGGGGGTTGCCATTTTGATTAAGGAAGGTCTTAAGCATTGCTCTTTACAAATTATCTCTGAGGAACACATACAATGTGCTCCTGTTGCAATTGACACAGATATAAATGAGAAAATTGTCATTGCTCCAATTTACTGCCCACCAGTCATAAAATGGGAATCGGATCAATTTACAGAATTATTTAAAACAATTAATGATCTTAGCAATGAAAATAAATTTATATTATGAGGCGACTGGAACGCGAAGCATGGCTGGTGAGGAAATCCTCGCTCCTGCATCCGTGGCAGATTGGTCATGGAGGCGGTCCACATTAATCAAAACATCAGAATACTGGCTACTGGATCGGCCACGCACTACCCATTTGATGTCAGGAAGAATCCATCTGCAATTGATTTTGCAATTTACTCGGGTCTAAATGATGATAGATTGATAACTAGTTCCAATGTTGATCTGCATTCAGATCATGCGGCTATGATCGTTGAATTAGGCATTGGCAGCAATCCTTATTTCAAAAAGGAAAAACGAAGCCTCTTGACAAACGCGCTCCAATATAAAGCGTTTTAAAATTGAGCTGGAAAGAAAAATTCAATTAAATGTGGAAATGAAATCAGGACAAGATATTGAAGATACCATCGACTTATTCAACAGAAACATCTGTTCAGCGGTTGCTAAGGCAACACCGCCTGGAAGAAGGAACAAACTACTCCGAGCCATAATTTTCCAATTTCGAATGTGTAGTGTGTACGTGTAATTGTCTGCCTCAAGTTGCTGTGCCATTCTAGGCAAAAAGGCTAACTTAGACACAAGTTTGTACGCTAAAGATCGGGGTCGTGCACTTCTAGCGTTGCTCTTGCTTAGCTCGTCGGATGGGGCGGGGTTCTTTCCTACTCTAGACATACTCACAAAACAAAAGAAAAATAAGTGCAATATCGGAAACTAAATGGATGAGAAGCAAAATGTTGTTGAAAGTTAATGTGATTTAAGTCCCCTAAATACTAACAATTGTGCGAGCAGATACTTTACAGGCTAGCTAATGGTGTCGTTTGCTAACCCTTTCTGTACCCACCCTACCTTGGCAACTATTTGGGTTTCTTTCGGTTGCCCCTAAACAGACACTGAGATGATTATTAAAAGAAAAGTATCGGCGGCATGGTATTAAATCGGGCGACGGATTCCAATATAAAGAAGACTACACAATCATTTTAAGATTTCATGGTAATATAATTATTTCAAATGCAAGATTGTTCATGGCTTAAACCTCTAACGAAACTTATCAGATATGTTGATAACTAAAACTATAGACAGAAGTAGAACGATTTAAGTATGATAATATAACTGAATCTCTTAGTCATTTTAAATAGAAAAAGAGATTGGGGTTGGGGTTATGGGCAGCGTGGCTTGTTAGGCGTTGATACAATTCTTAATATTATTGTTTACATTAACTCACGATTAATCCAGCGGTGCGATCTCTGGGCCCATCGATGCTGCAGGGATTTGCTGTGGAATTTCAATTATTAGAAAAAGGAACAGTAGCAAAGCCATTCATGACGCATTACATACCCAACTTAACTTCTCTTAAATAGAAGTTTTCATTACTTAAAATTAAATTTTGACTTATACTAAATTGTATTACATTAGGAAATTTAATCTACAGTATAAAAAAAAAATTACTTCATTTAAATTCTTTTAAGGCAGGTGCGTTAATTGAAATTATGTTAAAGTAACAGTGTTGTCGTGTCACAGAAAAAGAAAGTAGCATCCAAATTGCTGTGGGCTATTCCATATTTATAAGCATGCGAGGTTACAAAGAAAAAGTAGTAGATCTGCTACTATGTATACATGTGACTACCGTAGCACAAAAAGGTAGTGATTTGCGGGGCTACTAGTCGGAGTAATGTTACTTAATTATGCGCGGAGTTTGCATTTTCCTTTTCTTGTCTGACCCTACTTCGTCGATCGTATGGGGTTGGGTTTTTAACCCGTAGAAAATCCGAGGCTAGCATGAACTTATTTAGCGAAGCCAGTTCACAGGAAATTGATGACCCGCCAGACGGTTTCTAGAATAATCTTCAGACCACCGGTCCCAAGGCATGTGCCCGGCACCGTTATGTAATATTTGTCTGAAAACATAATGCGTTAGCACACCTATATTTCTTTAAATAAAATAAAATATCACCTTGCTTAGCACTTCTCTATTATTTTCACAATAATTTATTTGTTGCACGCACTGTACTTTAAATAGGTGTAAGTTCACGTTTTTCCACGTGTTAAATTAATTTCAATTTTTATATGTGCATATATGCACTAAGACGTCTTTTCTCTATCAGAGTATCAAATCAATTGAAAGAATGCCTGTACCAAAATCTGTTGCTAAGCTACCCAAAAGCATGCATATGAATTCTAACGGATCTTTTCCATGCTCTCTTCTTGGTTTCTGCTTTGCCTTTTGATGCGCTTATTGAGAGTAAGAACCGTACTAAGCGTAGGCATGTGCGTAGATGGCAAAGGGGTTGTAATGACCATTGCAAAATTATTCAATAAAATAAAAAAAAATTAATTGTCTTGCTGAGGGCTACTACACCACAGTTAATGCTACGGAGGTATACTGACGGAGTCGTTAACTGAAATAAGACCTCTGTATCTCGTAGATGCTTCTTAACTAATTACGAATGTCCTTCAAATGATAAACACCGATTGGTTTGCCCTGCTCATTAGCTAATTCATAATAGGATGGACTGACCTTTCTCAAAACCTTAGCTGAGATAAAGACTGGTGCTAACTTGCTATTAAACTTCTTCGGGGCTGAACTTTGTGCGAAATTACGGGCGTGAACTTTGTCACCGATTTTGAGCTGTCTGATTCTGCTGCGTAAGTTGTAAATGCGAGCATTGGTGGCATGTGACGCGGCAATGTTGTCTTTAGCTTTCTGTCGAACAACTTGTAACGCCTCGAATTTCTGCAAAGAAGTATCCTCAGTCAACAAATTCAATTTCCTTAGAAGTTCGTAATCCTTTCCATTCAAAAGCATGTTCTGCCCAAAACACAGGTAGTAGGGGGAATATCCAGTGCTACGATGGATGGAAGATCGAAAAGCTGCGCTAATTTCCGTAAGATGATTATCCCAATTGGTATGATCCTGCCCTATGTATGCGCGAATGGCTGCTAATACGGAACGGTTGAGACGTTCACTAGCGTTAGCCTGAGGCGAATGAATAGCAGTGCATATGTGCGACACACCAAAACGAGTAAGAAAGGATTTAAAGAATCCTGATTTAAATTGCGACCCGTTGTCCGTTAATATTGATTCCGTCACGCCAAATGTATTAAACACAGACTTTTCTTAAAATTCACAAATGCGGTTCGATGTAAACTTCTTAAGCGGATGCAGAAAATGAAATTTGGGTTTATGGTCGACGATAATCAAAAGTCCAATGTTTCCCTGTTTGGATCTAGGATAAGGTCCTAGTAAATCCATATAAAGCTTTTTGAAAGGTCTTTCTGACGTCAGGGGTTTTCCCATTGGAGGTCGAAGAATTGAGTTGCTGCTTTTCGTTGACCGACAAGTCGAACAATTGGTTATATAATTTCTAATCTGAGTTACCATATTAGGCCAAAAGAAATATCGTTTAATCTTCTCAATAGTTTTACCTATTCCACAATGTGCCGAATTCGGGCAGCTATGTGCTCGATATATTAAATCTTCGCTAAGTCTGGAGGGAATCCACAATTTCCAAGAATCATTTTCTTGTACCTCATCTCCGCTAGCATGTTCAGTTCGCTTATATACATATTTATTATCTACTCGCAAGTCAGGTAACCGATTTTGGTTGTCAACAATGCGTTTCGCCAAATCTCGATATTCTTCAGCATCAAATTCTTCGGAGGACAGATCGACCAGTGGACCTATGTCTGACAGTTCTGAAACTTCATCGCGTCGCGACAATGAGTCTGCTACTACGTTTTGAGAACCAGGTCGATGAATAATCTTGAAAGAAAAAGCTTGCAATTTGAGTGACCATCTGGCTAGTCTGCCAGAAAGGTCTTTTTGTTTCATGAGCCATTGTAACGACGCATGGTCCGTAACGACTACAAATTCTTGTCCCTCAATATAGGCTCTAAATTTCTTTATCGAGTTCCGATATCGTGTAATTTCTTTGTGCTTTATTTAGTTTTTCTGACATATAAGCTATTGGCAATTCGATGCCCTCGGAATTTGTTTGCGCCAATACGCAACCTATACCGACTAAACTGGCATCACATAGCAGAATAAAAGGTTTCTTAAAATCTGGGGTGGCCAAAATGGGTGCAGAAGTTAAAGTACTTTTCAAATCCGAAAAAGCGCGATCAGCCATTTCGTTCCAATTTAACGATTGGTTTTTCTTCAAGAGTTCTGTCAATGGAAAGCTAACGGTGGCATAATTTGCAACGAAACGTCGATACCAGCCAGCGGGTCCTAAAAATCTTCTTAATTGTTTTACTGTCTTGGGAATCGGAAAATCATTAATTGCAATAATCTTGCTGGGATCTGTTTTGACATGTCCATATCCGATAATAAAGCCGAGGTATTTGATCTCCTGCATACAGAACTTAGACTTAGCTACATTAATTGTAAGATTTGCCTTGCGAAGTCTCAGAGCTACCTCTTGTATTAGAGCAATATGTGATTCAAAATCTTCAGAAAGTATCAAAAGGTCATCTAAATAAACAAATACCCTTGTGCGCAAGTGGAATGGTATAACTCGATCCATCAGTCTACATAGAGTCTGCGGGGCGTTACATAATCCAAATGGCATCACTTTATACTGGTAGAGTGGCCGATTAGGTATTGTGAAGGCGGTATATTGTCGAGAACTTTTCTCTAAGGGAATTTGCCAGAAGGCATGTTTCATGTCAAGACCAGTAATGAATCGGGAGGGTGGCAGTCTACTAAGTATTCCGTCAATATGCGGAAGGGGATAAGCGTCCTTACGGGTACTCTGGTTGACTACTCGGGAATCTAAGCATAATCGAACTTTGTCTCCTCGTCTTACTAATACAGAATTTGAGCTCCATGGACTGTTGCTTTCTTCGATGATGTCCAACTCCAACATTCTATCTATTTCGGTAAAGACCAGCTTTTCAATGGCAGGTGAAATAGACCAATGACGCTGTTTAATAGCTCTAGTGCCATCGACTTCAATCTTATGCTCCATGAGATGAGTGCGACCTAAGCCTTCTTTGTCGTATGAGGGCAGCTTGGCAATTGTTAAATTGAGTTTTAAGCGCTCTGACTCAGACAAGCAATGCATTTTCAAAGGCTCCTTCTCATCGTCTTCTATTTTTGCATCTATTTCAGATATTATCAGTGGTTGGTCCATTAGTTTGTCTAATAAACCAAATTTGCGAAAGAAATCTATCCCTAGATATACGTCTTGTTTTAAATCGGGAATGATAAAGAACTCGAGTGGTTTGGTATTCTGACTATAAGTAATCTCACTTGTCAATCTGCCTTTAACGGAACATTGAGAATCATCAGCGATCGTTATACTGCCAAAACATTTACGTAACCTAGGATGTCTTAAAAATTCGTTAGCTGCCTTACTTCCTAAGCAACTAATATTAGCGCCACAATCTAAAAGAGCAACAAAACTTTTGCCTTCTACTTGAATGTCGGTGTATAAACGTTCATCTGACCCAAAAAATATACTTGATACCATTCGTTTACGACTGTTTTTAACTTTGCTCCAGAACGCACGTTGTCTGTTTGTGGAGCGCTTAGGCTTTATCATTGTTTGGATGCTGTTTACTTCGCCGAATATACGTTTTCGAGCTTCCTGATATTGAGTCAAGCGAACATGTAAGGGACGAAATTGGGTTTTGTTGACTATAGTCGAGTTAGGTTCTGCATGTGAATGCTCCTCCTCATTCCTAACAAAGGGTTCACATTCCCCTGTCTGAGAATATTGATCTTTTTTTATTGAACTGGATGCGCCAGAGAGGTGTTGGTCTGGGCATCCACCAGTCGGTTTTCCTGCGGATTGCAATTACGACATTGAGGCTTAAATATATTTATAGCTCCGCAACCGTAACAGAATACAGTGCGTGGTTCTAGACAATTATCAAAACGATGTCCAGGTTTTCGGCAGTTCCAACATGTAAGCTTATGTTGAAAAGCTTCAACTTCTTCATGGATATAATTCTCACAATTAGAGTGTAATTCCGATATTTTTGGACGCTGTCCGAAGGTATTTCTGAGAGAATTTTGGTTTTCATTTGCTTAGCAAATTGCTCATGGGTGCGCACTTCTTGTCTCAAATGCGTTAAGGTAGATATGCTTCAATGCATTAGTTCATACCGAATTGCTGACTTTGAATGTCTAATTAATAGTTTGACTAATGAATCTTCCGAGATCGGTGTGGTTAATCGACCTACGAGTTTCTCAACATTAAACTGATAATCCTCAAACGTTTCGTTCTCGCTTTGCTGTCTACTATTAATCAGCTCCCATGTGTCCATATCGTTGTCTACGTCATCGAACCTTTTCCTAAATTCTACACAAAATTTATTCCAACCAAAATGAGGATTCGCTCGGTGAAATTTCCAAAACCAATCATTCGCTTTACCTGCGAAGAGTAAGTACAAATGATCACAAAGAAGATGATAATCTTCGTTTAAATTTTGTTCCGCTAACGAACGAATTCGATAAAGAAAATCTTCTGAATGCATGCCTTCCTTTGAACCATCAAATTTTATTCTCCAACTCTGCATAAGGCTGGATACTTTTTCGGGTGATAATGACGAACTAGCTCGCGTGCCTCTAACTGAGTTCTGAGTCTGACTACTGAGGTCTCTAGATACTGGTACACGAATGGAATGTTCCTCTGGTCTGTCAGCTAAAGCTCGTATAGATCCAGGACGTTCTTGCATAAAGTTCAGGTCATCGCGCTCTAATTGCATTGCTGCAAACTTTTTATCAATAAGCGAGGTCAGTTGATTTATTAATCGATCCTGCTGTGCTTGCATAGCTGTTTGTATTAAGTTTGTTAAGTCTGGAGTTACCGTCTGTCTGGGGCTACTAGCTTGACTAGGCTGGGGCTTCGGTTGAAGTGTAGCGGTCGAAGATCTAGTGGTGTTCCCTCTTTTGGGAAATGCTCCCTGATTACGAGTATTCTTAGTTTTTGTCTTTGGTCGACCGGGTCCTGGCCGAGTGTTAAAAGGGGTTAAGGGCTGGGCTAATTGTTCAACTGATTTGGCTGCTTCTTGTAGTTCAGCTGCCAAGTTAATGTTGGATCTTACTAATTGTTTCACCGTGCAAGGGTGCTTACAGGTAGGGCATAAATTCGACGTTTTTAAGCAATCTGTTATGCACCTATCGTGGAATTTATGATTGCAAGGCGACGAAGCCACTGCATCATTTACATTTAAAATTTCAAGGCAAATGCCGCAAAATGGGTCATTTTCGATTAAAGCTTGCGCAATGTTTTCGTGACTGTGTATAACAGACATGGTTTAAATATATTTTTATGTAAGTAACACTACTTAATTTCATTTAGTTGTTTTGGAATCCGCCAACCTTCTTCAATACTTTCGCCGCTATTCAAAATTTATCCGCTCTGCACAAAAGAAATATCTTTTTAATTTTTGTTTTTGTTAATGTATTCTATTGCCAATTTGTCCAAATGACGATTCCCTATACTGGTCATATACCGACGCTCTGCCAGTGATATGCTATTCCTAGAAAGGTTCTATCAATTCGTTCAAATTTTAGGTCTAAGAATGCTTATTCTATGATATTGTAGTCCTTCTACGGCTCTATTGGTCAGCCAACCCGTAATTACCGAGTTGCAGCTGCAATTCCTAACGATTACCTCAAACTACAAAAGTCCTAAAACGCGTTCTCGCCTAGCTATGCTAAGACTGTTGTTACTGGAATAGTTTCTTCTGGTTGACCAATCCATAAATACTTGAATTGCAATCACTATTCACACTATTCACCAGACAACATCGCATTGCGAATCCGCATAGCTAGCTTGAAAAACAAATAATTTAGTGACTATTGGATAATTATGAGCAAATTGTGTGGATACATATGTAGGTGTTGTTGATATCCAAATATTTCAGGTCCCACGTGTTGGGCGCCATTTCTTTGTAGTGTGTACGTGTAATTGTCTGCCTCAAGTTGCTGTGCCATTCTAGGCAAAAAGGCTAACTTAGACACAAGTTGTACGCTAAAGATCGGGGTCGTGCACTTCTAGCGTTGCTCTTGCTTAGCTCGTCGGATGGGGCGGGGTTCTTTCCTACTCTAGACATACTCACAATACAAAAGAAAAATAAGTGCACTATCGGAAACTAAATGGATGAGAAGCAAAATGTTGTTGAAAGTTAATGTGATTTAAGTCCCCTAAATACTAACAATTGTGCGAGCAGATACTTTACAGGCTAGCTAATGGTGTCGTTTGCTAACCCTTTCTGTACCCACCCTACCTTGGCAACTATTTGGGTTTCTTTCGGTTGCCCCTAAACAGACACTGAGATGATTATTAAAAGAAAAGCATCGGCGGCATGGTATTAAATCGGGCGACGGATTCCAATATAAAGAAGACTACACAATCATTTTAAGATTTCATGGTAATATAATTATTTCAAATGCAAGATTGTTCATGGCTTAAACCTCTAACGAAACTTATCAGATATGTTGATAACTAAAACTATAGACAGAAGTAGAATGATTTAAGTATGATAATATAACTGAATCTCTTAGTCATTTTAAATAGAAAAAGAGATTGGGGTTGGGGTTATGGGCAGCGTGGCTTGTTAGGCGTTGATACAATTCTTAATATTATTGTTTACATTAACTCACGATTAATCCAGCGGTGCGATCTCTGGGCCCATCGATGCTGCAGGGATTTGCTGTGGAATTTCAATTATTAGAAAAAGGAACAGTAGCAAAGCCATTCATGACGCATTACATACCCAACTTAACTTCTCTTAAATAGAAGTTTTCATTACTTA
Organism: Drosophila sp. 14030-0761.01; assembly: GCA_018150735.1. NCBI lineage: Eukaryota > Metazoa > Arthropoda > Insecta > Diptera > Drosophilidae > Drosophila > Drosophila sp. 14030-0761.01. The sequence continues at coordinate 449,954 of JAECWO010000035.1, forward strand.
AAATTAAATTTTGACTTATACTAAATTGTATTACATTAGGAAATTTAATCTACATTATAAAAAAAAATTACTTCATTTAAATTCTATTAAGGCAGGTGCGTTAATTAAAAGATGTTAAAGTAACAGTGTTGTCGTGTCACAGAAAAAGAAAGTAGCATCCAAATTGCTGTGTGCTATTCCATATTTATAAGCATGCGAGGTTACAAAGAAAAAGTAGTAGATCTGCTACTATGTATACATGTGACTACCGTAGCACGAAAAAAAGGTAGTAGATTTCGCGGGGCTACTAAGTCGGAGTAATGTTACTTAATTATGCTGCGGAGTTTGCATTTTCCTTTTTCTTGTCTGACCCTACTTCGTCAGATCGTATGGGGTTGGGTTTTTAACCCGTAGAAAATCCGAGGCTAGCTATGAACTTATTTAAGCCGAAGCCAGTTCACAGCGAAATTGATGACCCGCCAGACGGTTTCTAGAATAATCTTCAGACCACCGGTCCCAAGGCATACACAAGTGCATGGACCAGGCACCGTTATGTAATATTTCGTCTGAAAACATAATGCGTTAGCACACCTATATTTCTTTAAATAAAATAAAATATCACCTTGCTTAGCACTTCTCTATTATTTTCACAATAATTTATTTGTTGCACGCACTGTACTTTAAATAGGTGTAAGTTCACGTTTTTCCACGTGTTAAATTAATTTCAATTTTTATATGTGCATATATGCACTAAGAGAGTAAGAACCGTACTAAGCGTAGGCATGTGCGTAGATGGCAAGGGGGTTGTAATGACCATTGCAAAATATTTCAATGAAATAAAAAAAAATAATTGTCTCGCAGAGGGCTACTACAAATGCCACAAGAAGACTTCTCCGAGAAAAGCGGCAGATGAGACGGGCAATCGTTAGAATTAAAACTCCTCAAGTCATGATTGCATATAATCTCCTGTATAAGAAATTGAAAAAATCATTAGATCTAAAGTGAGAGACATGCTTGTGGAGTACTAGCTTCTGGTCGAGGTGGACTCCCAGATAGAAATGAGACAATGAGGTTTTTATTTTACCTTGGTCTAATTTAGGTGAGTAATCATTGGCAATTTTTTCATCAATTTTCATATTTGTGAATAGTACATGATTTGTTTTGTTTTGGTTTAGTTTCAGGCCCCATCTGTCGGCCCACAGCTTGAACTCAGTGAGGTATATCTGATTTGTTTCAAGAGCATTTTGAAGCCTTGGCAACGCAGTCATAATGATGGTGTTTGGTTCAGGTTGCCTTTTTATAGAGTTAGTTAATCGCCAAAGTTTTGTCATTTTTGACCTGTCCGTTGGATCAATAGTCTTTAGCAGATTGTTAAGCCTATTTGTTTTGTCTCTCTTAAGAGCATGTGTCAACTTGCGTGCTGCCTCTTTGTATTCCATGTTGTTAGCTTGAGTATTGTGCTTATTTAGCTTCCGCTTTGCTCGCCTTTTATTCTGAACTAATAGTTTAAGTTTCCTACTGATTGGAAATTGTGAATGATGTTTATTTTTGTACAATTGCAGTTTTCTGATGCAGGACTTAGAAGTGGCAACAGCCGCTGCTTGGTGTATTTTCATGGTAAGTGTATCTATGGCATCTTCAATGTCCCTGCCTGATTTAATCTCCAGATTTAACTTAATAGATTTGGCGAGCACGCTTTGGAGCTTTTTAAGGTTCGCTCCCTTCGGTAGTAGTGGATAGTTTGTGGTGTCTGGGGGTGACGTACCAGGAGTAGCAAGGTCGATTCTGATTGGGAGATGATCAGAGCTTAGTTCGTTGGTTGAGTAGGTACGAAGTCTGTCATCGTGAATTCCCTTATATATTGCTATGTCGATTGCTGAGGGGTTTTTCCTGGTGTCGTGAGGGAAGTGAGTAGCACCACCAGTAGCCAGAACATTAATTTTTTTATTTTTGTGGATGGCCTCTAACAACTTTCTTCCTCTATTACAGGATCTAGTATTACCCCACCACTGATGTTTGGCATTAAAGTCGCCGCATATCAAAAATTTTGAGCTTTTGCTCTGCTCCTCCGTCCAGTCATCTTGCGGAGGAATGTATATAGCTGCAATTGTAACGACCTCACCATTTGACTTGCATTTGGATTTGGAGTTAGCAGTGATTTCCTTAGAAGTTCGTAATCCTTTCCATTCAAAAGCATGTTCTGCCCAAAACACAGGTAGTAGGGGGAATATCCAGTGCTACGATGGATGGAAGATCGAAAAGCTGCGCTAATTTCCGTAAGATGATTATCCCAATTGGTATGATCCTGCCCTATGTATGCGCGAATGGCTGCTAATACGGAACGGTTGAGACGTTCACTAGCGTTAGCCTGAGGCGAATGAATAGCAGTGCATATGTGCGACACACCAAAACGAGTAAGAAAGGATTTAAAGAATCCTGATTTAAATTGTGACCCGTTGTCCGTTAATATTGATTCCGGTACGCCAAAAGTATAAAACACAGACTTTTCTAAAAATTCACAAATGCGGTTCGATGTAAGCTTCTTAAGCGGATGCAGAAAATGAAATTTGGTGTTATGGTCGACGATAATCAAAAGTCCAATGTTGCCCTGCTTGGATCTAGGATAAGGTCCTAGTAAATCCATATAAAGCTTTTGGAAAGGTCTTTCTGACGTCAGGGGTTTTCCCATTGGTGGTCGAAGAATTGAGTTGCTGATTTTCGTGGACCGACAAGTCGAACAATTGTTTATATAATTTCTAATCTGAGTTACCATATTAGGCCAAAAGAAATATCGTTTAATCTTCTCAATAGTTTTACCTATTCCACAATGTGCCGAATTCGGGCAGCTATGTGCTCGATATATTAAATCTTCGCTAAGTCTGGAGGGAATCCACAATTTCCAAGAATCATTTTCTTGTACCTCATCTCCGCTAGCATGTTCAGTTCGCTTATATACATATTTATTATCTACTCGCAAGTCAGGTAACCGATTTTGGTTGTCAACAATGCGTTTCGCCAAATCTCGATATTCTTCAGCATCAAATTCTTCGGAGGACAGATCGACCAGTGGACCTATGTCTGACAGTTCTGAAACTTCATCGCGTCGCGACAATGAGTCTGCTACTACGTTTTGAGAACCAGGTCGCAGAATAATCTTGAAAGAAAAAGCTTGCAATTTGAGTGACCATCTAGCTAGTCTGCCAGAAAGGTCTTTTTGTTTCATGAGCCATTGTAACGACGCATGGTCCGTAACGACTACAAATTCTTGTCCCTCAATATAGGCTCTAAATTTTTTTATCCCTCTAACTACTGCTAAACATTCGAGTTCCGATATCGTGTAATTTCTTTGTGCTTTATTTAGTTTTTCTGACATATAAGCTATTGGCAATTCGATGCCCTCGGAATTTGTTTGCGCCAATACGCAACCTATACCGACTAAACTGGCATCACATAGCAGAATAAAAGGTTTCTTAAAATCTGGGGTGGCCAAAATGGGTGCAGAAGTTAAAGTACTTTTTAAATCCGAAAAAGCGCGATCAGCCCTTTCGTTCCAATTTAACGATTGGTTTTTCTTCAAGAGTTCTGTCAATGGAAAACTAACGGTGGCATAATTTGCAACGAAACGTCGATACCAGCCAGCGAGTCCTAAAAATCTTCTTAATTGTTTTACTGTCTTGGGAATCGGAAAATCATTAATTGCAATAATCTTGCTGGGATCTGTTTTGACATGTCCATACCCGATAATAAAGCCAAGGTATTTGATCTCCTGCATACAGAACTTAGATTTAGCTACATTAATTGGAAGATTTGCCTTGCGAAGTCTCAGAGCTACCTCTTGTATTAGAGCAATATGTGATTCAAAATCTTCAGAAAGTATCAAAAGGTCATCTAAATAAACAAATACCCTTGTGCGCAAGTGGAATGGTATAACTCGATCCATCAGTCTACATAGAGTCTGCGGGGCGTTACATAATCCAAATGGCATCACTTTATACTGGTAGAGTGGCCGATTAGGTATTGTGAAGGCGGTATATTGTCGAGAACTTTTCTCTAAGGGAATTTGCCAGAAGGCATGTTTCATGTCAAGACCAGTAATGAATCGGGAGGGTGGCAGTCTACTAAGTATTCCGTCAATATGCGGAAGGGGATAAGCGTCCTTACGGGTACTCTGGTTGACTACTCGGGAATCTAAGCATAATCGAACTTTGTCTCCTCGTCTTACTAATACAGAATTTGAGCTCCATGGACTGTTGCTTTCTTCAATGATGTCCAACTCCAACATTCTATCTATTTCGGTAAAGACCAGCTTTTCAATGGCAGGTGAAATAGACCAATGACGCTGTTTAATAGCTCTAGTGCCATCGACTTCAATCTTATGCTCCATGAGATGAGTGCGACCTAAGCCTTCTTTGTCGTATGAGGGCAGCTTGGCAATTGTTAAATTGAGTTTTAAGCGCTCTGACTCAGACAAGCAATGCATTTTCAAAGGCTCCTTCTCATCGTCTTCTATTTTTGCATCTATTTCAGATATTATCAGTGGTTGGTCCATTAGTTTGTCTAATAAATCAAATTTGCGAAAGAAATCTATCCCTAGATATTCTACGTCTTGTTTTAAATCGGGAATGATAAAGAACTCGAGTGGTTTGGTATTCTGACTATAAGTAATCTCACTTGTCAATCTGCCTTTAACGGAACATTGAGAATCATCAGCGATCGTTATACTGCCAAAACATTTACGTAACCTAGGATGTCTTAAAAATTCGTTAGCTGCCTTACTTCCTAAGCAACTAATATTAGCGCCACAATCTAAAAGAGCAACAAAACTTTTGCCTTCTACTTGAATGTCGGTGTATAAACGTTCATCTGACCCAAAAAATATACTTGATACCATTCGTTTACGACTGTTTTTAACTTTGCTCCAGAACGCACGTTGTCTGTTTGTGGAGCGCTTAGGCTTTATCATTGTTTGGATGCTGTTTACTTCGCCGAATATACGTTTTCCAGCTTCCTGATATTGAGTCAAGCGAACATGTAAGGGACGAAATTGGGTTTTGTTGACTATAGTCGAGTTAGGTTCTGCACGTGAATGCTCCTCCTCATTCCTAACAAAGGGTTCACATTCCCCTGTCTGAGAATATTGATCTTTTTTTTATTGAACTGGATGCGCCAGGGAGGTGTTGGTCTGGGCATCCACCAGTCGGTTTTCCTGCGAATCATTGGCAATTTTTTCATCAATTTTCATATTTGTGAATAGTACATGATTTGTTTTGTTTTGGTTTAGTTTCAGGCCCCATCTGTCGGCCCACAGCTTGAACTCAGTGAGGTATATCTGATTTGTTTCAAGAGCATTTTGAAGCCTTGGCAACGCAGTCATAATGATGGTGTTTGGTTCAGGTTGCCTTTTTATAGAGTTAGTTAATCGCCAAAGTTTTGTCATTTTTGACCTGTCCGTTGGATCAATAGTCTTTAGCAGATTGTTAAGCCTATTTGTTTTGTCTCTCTTAAGAGCATGTGTCAACTTGCGTGCTGCCTCTTTGTATTCCATGTTGTTAGCTTGAGTATTGTGCTTATTTAGCTTCCGCTTTGCTCGCCTTTTATTCTGAACTAATAGTTTAAGTTTCCTACTGATTGGAAATTGTGAATGATGTTTATTTTTGTACAATTGCAGTTTTCTGATGCAGGACTTAGAAGTGGCAACAGCCGCTGCTTGGTGTATTTTCATGGTAAGTGTATCTATGGCATCTTCAATGTCCCTGCCTGATTTAATCTCCAGATTTAACTTAATAGATTTGGCGAACACGCTTTGGAGCTTTTTAAGGTTCGCTCCCTTCGGTAGTAGTGGATAGTTTGTGGTGTCTGGGGGTGACGTACCAGGAGTAGCAAGGTCGATTCTGATTGGGAGATGATCAGAGCTTAGTTCGTTGGTTGAGTAGGTACGAAGTCTGTCATCGTGAATTCCCTTATATATTGCTATGTCGATTGCTGAGGGGTTTTTCCTGGTGTCGTGAGGGAAGTGAGTAGCACCACCAGTAGCCAGAACATTAATTTTTTTATTTTTGTGGATGGCCTCTAACAACTTTCTTCCTCTATTACAGGATCTAGTATTACCCCACCACTGATGTTTGGCATTAAAGTCGCCGCATATCAAAAATTTTGAGCTTTTGCTCTGCTCCTCCGTCCAGTCATCTTGCGGAGGAATGTATATAGCTGCAATTGTAACGACCTCACCATTTGACTTGCATTTGGATTTGGAGTTAGCAGTGATTTCCTTAGAAGTTCGTAATCCTTTCCATTCAAAAGCATGTTCTGCCCAAAACACAGGTGGTAGGGGGAATATCCAGTGCTACGATGGATGGAAGATCGAAAAGCTGCGCTAATTTCCGTAAGATGATTATCCCAATTGGTATGATCCTGCCCTATGTATGCGCGAATGGCTGCTAATACGGAACGGTTGAGACGTTCACTAGCGTTAGCCTGAGGCGAATGAATAGCAGTGCATATGTGCGACACACCAAAACGAGTAAGAAAGGATTTAAAGAATCCTGATTTAAATTGTGACCCGTTGTCCGTTAATATTGATTCCGGTACGCCAAAAGTATAAAACACAGACTTTTCTAAAAATTCACAAATGCGGTTCGATGTAAGCTTCTTAAGCGGATGCAGAAAATGAAATTTGGTGTTATGGTCGACGATAATCAAAAGTCCAATGTTGCCCTGCTTGGATCTAGGATAAGGTCCTAGTAAATCCATATAAAGCTTTTGGAAAGGTCTTTCTGACGTCAGGGGTTTTCCCATTGGTGGTCGAAGAATTGAGTTGCTGATTTTCGTGGACCGACAAGTCGAACAATTGTTTATATAATTTCTAATCTGAGTTACCATATTAGGCCAAAAGAAATATCGTTTAATCTTCTCAATAGTTTTACCTATTCCACAATGTGCCGAATTCGGGCAGCTATGTGCTCGATATATTAAATCTTCGCTAAGTCTGGAGGGAATCCACAATTTCCAAGAATCATTTTCTTGTACCTCATCTCCGCTAGCATGTTCAGTTCGCTTATATACATATTTATTATCTACTCGCAAGTCAGGTAACCGATTTTGGTTGTCAACAATGCGTTTCGCCAAATCTCGATATTCTTCAGCATCAAATTCTTCGGAGGACAGATCGACCAGTGGACCTATGTCTGACAGTTCTGAAACTTCATCGCGTCGCGACAATGAGTCTGCTACTACGTTTTGAGAACCAGGTCGATGAATAATCTTGAAAGAAAAAGCTTGCAATTTGAGTGACCATCTAGCTAGTCTGCCAGAAAGGTCTTTTTGTTTCATGAGCCATTGTAACGACGCATGGTCCGTAACGACTACAAATTCTTGTCCCTCAATATAGGCTCTAAATTTTTTTATCCCTCTAACTACTGCTAAACATTCGAGTTCCGATATCGTGTAATTTCTTTGTGCTTTATTTAGTTTTTCTGACATATAAGCTATTGGCAATTCGAAGCCCTCGGAATTTGTTTGCGCCAATACGCAACCTATACCGACTAAACTGGCATCACATAGCAGAATAAAAGGTTTCTTAAAATCTGGGGTGGCCAAAATGGGTGCAGAAGTTAAAGTACTTTTTAAATCCGAAAAAGCGCGATCAGCCCTTTCGTTCCAATTTAACGATTGGTTTTTCTTCAAGAGTTCTGTCAATGGAAAGCTAACGGTGGCATAATTTGCAACGAAACGTCGATACCAGCCAGCGAGTCCTAAAAATCTTCTTAATTGTTTTACTGTCTTGGGAATCGGAAAATCATTAATTGCAATAATCTTGCTGGGATCTGTTTTGACATGTCCATACCCGATAATAAAGCCGAGGTATTTGATCTCCTGCATACAGAACTTAGATTTAGCTACATTAATTGTAAGATTTGCCTTGCGAAGTCTCAGAGCTACCTCTTGTATTAGAGCAATATGTGATTCAAAATCTTCAGAAAGTATCAAAAGGTCATCTAAATAAACAAATACCCTTGTGCGCAAGTGGAATGGTATAACTCGATCCATCAGTCTACATAGAGTCTGCGGGGCGTTACATAATCCAAATGGCATCACTTTATACTGGTAGAGTGGCCGATTAGGTATTGTGAAGGCGGTATATTGTCGAGAACTTTTCTCTAAGGGAATTTGCCAGAAGGCATGTTTCATGTCAAGACCAGTAATGAATCGGGAGGGTGGCAGTCTACTAAGTATTCCGTCAATATGCGGAAGTGGATAAGCGTCCTTACGGGTACTCTGGTTGACTACTCGGGAATCTAAGCATAATCGAACTTTGTCTCCTCGTCTTACTAATACAGAATTTGAGCTCCATGGACTGTTGCTTTCTTCAATGATGTCCAACTCCAACATTCTATCTATTTCGGTAAAGACCAGCTTTTCAATGGCAGGTGAAATAGACCAATGACGCTGTTTAATAGCTCTAGTGCCATCGACTTCAATCTTATGCTCCATGAGATGAGTGCGACCTAAGCCTTCTTTGTCGTATGAGGGCAGCTTGGCAATTGTTAAATTGAGTTTTAAGCGCTCTGACTCAGATAAGCAATGCATTTTCAAAGGCTCCTTCTCATCGTCTTCTATTTTTGCATCTATTTCAGATATTATCAGTGGTTGGTCCATTAGTTTGTCTAATAAATCAAATTTGCGAAAGAAATCTATCCCTAGATACACGTCTTGTTTTAAATCGGGAATGATAAAGAACTCGAGTGGTTTGGTATTCTGACTATAAGTAATCTCACTTGTCAATCTGCCTTTAACGGAACATTGAGAATCATCAGCGATCGTTATACTGCCAAAACATTTACGTAACCTAGGATGTCTTAAAAATTCGTTAGCTGCCTTACTTCCTAAGCAACTAATATTAGCGCCACAATCTAAAAGAGCAACAAAACTTTTGCCTTCTACTTGAATGTCGGTGTATAAACGTTCATCTGACACAAAAAATATACTTGATACCATTCGTTTACGACTGTTTTTAACTTTGCTCCAGAACGCACGTTGTCTGTTTGTGGAGCGCTTAGGCTTTATCATTGTTTGGATGCTGTTTACTTCGCCGAATATACGTTTTCCAGCTTCCTGATATTGAGTCAAGCGAACATGTAAGGGACGAAATTGGGTTTTGTTGACTATAGTCGAGTTAGGTTCTGCATGTGAATGCTCCTCCTCATTCCTAACAAAGGGTTCACATTCCCCTGTCTGAGAATATTGATCTTTTTTTTATTGAACTGGATGCGCCAGGGAGGTGTTGGTCTGGGCATCCACCAGTCGGTTTTCCTGCGGATTGCAATTACGACATTGAGGCTTAAATATATTTATAGCTCCGCAACCGTAACAGAATACAGTGCGTGGTTCTAGACAATTATCAAAACGATGTCCAGGTTTTCGGCAGTTCCAACATGTAAGCTTATGTTGAAAAGCTTCAACTTCTTCATGGATATAATTCTCACAATTAGAGTGTAATTCCGATATTTTTGGACGCTGTCCGAAGGTATTTCTGAGAGAAGTGGTTTTCATTTGCTTAGCAAATTGCTCATGGGTGCGCACTTCTTGTCTCAAATGCGATAAGGTAGATATGCTTAAATGCATTAGTTCATACCGAATTGCTGACTTTGAATGTCTAATTAATAGTTTGACTAATAAATCTTCCGAGATCGGTGTGGTTAATCGACCTACGAGTTTCTCAACATTAAACTGATAATCCTCAAACGTTTCGTTCTCGCTTTGCTGTCTACTATTAATCAGCTCCCATGTGTCCATATCGTTGTCTACGTCATCGAACTTTTTCCTAAATTCTACACAAAATTTATTCCAACCAAAATGAGGATTCGCTCGGTGAAATTTCCAAAACCAATCATTCGCTTTACCTGCGAAGAGTAAGTACAAATGATCACAAAGAAGATGATAATCTTCGTTTAAATTTTGTTCCGCTAACGAACGAATTCGATAAAAAAATCTTCTGAATGCATGCCTTCCTTTGAACCATCAAATTTTATTCTCCAACTCTGCATAAGGCTGGATACTTTTTCGGGTGATAATGACGAACTAGCTCGCGTGCCTCTAACTGAGTTCTGAGTCTGACTACTGAGGTCTCTAGATACTGGTACACGAATGGAATGTTCCTCTGGTCTGTCAGCTAAAGCTCGTATAGATCCAGGACGTTCTTGCATAAAGTTCAGGTCATCGCGCTCTAATTGCATTGCTGCAAACTTTTTATCAATAAGCGAGGTCAGTTGATTTATTAATCGATCCTGCTGTGCTTGCATAGCTGTTTGTATTAAGTTTGTTAAGTCTGGAGTTACCGTCTGTCTGGGGCTACTAGCTTGACTAGGCTGGGGCTTCGGTTGAAGTGTAGCGGTCGAAGATCTAGTGGTGTTCCCTCTTTTGGGAAATGCTCCCTGATTACGAGTATTCTTAGTTTTTGTCTTTGGTCGACCGGGTCCTGGCCGAGTGTTAAAAGGGGTTAAGGGCTGGACTAATTGTTCAACTGATTTGGCTGCTTCTTGTAGTTCAGCTGCCAAGTTAATGTTGGATCTTACTAATTGTTTCACCGTGCAAGGGTGCTTACAGGTAGGGCATAAATTCGACGTTTTTAAGCAATCTGTTATGCACCTATCGTGGAATTTATGATTGCAAGGCGACGAAGCCACTGCATCATTTACATTTAAAATTTCAAGGCAAATGCCGCAAAATGGGTCATTTTCGATTAAAGCTTGCGCAATGTTTTCGTGACTGTGTATAACAGACATGGTTTAAATATATTTTTATGTAAGTAACACTACTCAATTTCATTTAGTTGTTTTGAAATCCGCCAACCTTCTTCAATACTTTCGCCGCTATTCAAAATTTATCCGCTCTGCACAAAAGAAATATCTTTTTAATTTTTGTTTTTGTTAATGTATTCTATTGCCAATTTGTCCAAATGACGATTCCCTATACTGGTCATATACCGACGCTCTGCCAGTGATATGCTATTCCTAGAAAGGTTCTATCAATTCGTTCAAATTTTAGGTCTAAGAATGCTTATTCTATGATATTGTAGTCCTTCTACGGCTCTATTGGTCAGCCAACCCGTAATTACCGAGTTGCAGCTGCAATTCCTAACGATTACCTCAAACTACAAAAGTCCTAAAACGCGTTCTCGCCTAGCTATGCTAAGACTGTTGTTACTGGAATAGTTTCTTCTGGTTGACCAATCCATAAATACTTTAATTGCAATCACTATTCACACAAGCAATCTATACCAGACAACATCGCATTGCGAATCCGCATAGCTAGCTTGGAAAAAAAAGAATTTAGTTACTATTGGATAATTATGAGCAAATTGTGTGGATACATAGGCGTTCTTGATATCCAAATATTAGTGGTGTGCTCTACGCTCCTTTCGGGCCCCACGTTGGGCGCCATTTCTTTGTAGTGTGTACGTGTAATTGTCTGCCTCAAGTTGCTGTGCCATTCTAGGCAAAAAGGCTAACTTAGACACAAGTTGTACGCTAAAGATCGGGGTCGTGCACTTCTAGCGTTGCTCTTGCTTAGCTCGTCGGATGGGGCGGGGTTCTTTCCTACTCTAGACATACTAACAATACAAAAGAAAAATAAGTGCACTATCGGAAACTAAATGGATGAGAAGCAAAATGTTGTTGAAAGTTAATGTGATTTAAGTCCCCTAAATACTAACAATTGTGCGAGCAGATACTTTACAGGCTAGCTAATGGTGTCGTTTGCTAACCCTTTCTGTACCCACCCTACCTTGGCAACTATTTGGGTTTCTTTCGGTTGCCCCTAAACAGACACTGAGATGATTATTAAAAGAAAAGCATCGGCGGCATGGTATTAAATCGTGCGACGGATTCCAATATAAAGAAGACTACACAATCATTTTAAGATTTCATGGTAATATAATTATTTCAAATGCAAGATTGTTCATGGCTTAAACCTCTAACGAAACTTATCAGATATGTTGATTAATAAAACTATAGACAGAAGTAGAACGATTGAAGTATGTTAATATAACTGAATCTCTTAGTCATTTTAAATAGAAAAAGAGATTGGGGTTGGGGTTATGGGCAGCGTGGCTTGTTAGGCGTTGATACAATTCTTAATATTATTGTTTACATTAACTCACGATTAATCCAGCGGTGCGATCTCTGGGCCCATCGATGCTGCAGGGATTTGCTGTGGAATTTCAATTATTAGAAAAAGGAACAGTAGCAAAGCCATTCATGACGCATTACATACCCAACTTAACTTCTCTTAAATAGAAGTTTTCATTACTTAAAATTAAATTTTGACTTATACTAAATTGTATTACATTAGGAAATTTAATCTACAGTATAAAAAAAAAATTACTTCATTTAAATTCTATTAAGGCAGGTGCGTTAATTAAAAGATGTTAAAGTAACAGTGTTGTCGTGTCACAGAAAAAGAAAGTAGCATCCAAATTGCTGTGGGCTATTCCATATTTATAAGCATGCGAGGTTACAAAGAAAAAGTAGTAGATCTGCTACTATGTATACATGTGACTACCGTAGCACAAAAAAAAGGTAGTAGATTTCGCGGGGCTACTAAGTCGGAGTAATGTTACTTAATTATGCTGCGGAGTTTGCATTTTCCTTTTTCTTGTCTGACCCTACTTCGTCAGATCGTATGGGGTTGGGTTTTTAACCCGTAGAAAATCCGAGGCTAGCTATGAACTTATTTAAGCCGAAGCCAGTTCACAGCGAAATTGATGACCCGCCAGACGGTTTCTAGAATAATCTTCAGACCACCGGTCCCAAGGCATACACAAGTGCATGGACCAGGCACCGTTATGTAATATTTCGTCTGAAAACATAATGCGTTAGCACACCTATATTTCTTTAAATAAAATAAAATATCACCTTGCTTAGCACTTCTCTATTATTTTCACAATAATTTATTTGTTGCACGCACTGTACTTTAAATAGGTGTAAGTTCACGTTTTTCCACGTGTTAAATTAATTTCAATTTTTATATGTGCATATATGCACTAAGAGAGTAAGAACCGTACTAAGCGTAGGCATGTGCGTAGATGGCAAGGGGGTTGTAATGACCATTGCAAAATATTTCAATGAAATAAAAAAAAATTAATTGTCTCGCAGAGGGCTACTACAAATGCCACAAGAAGACTTCTCCGAGAAAAGCGGCAGATGAGACGGGCAATCGTTAGAATTAAAACTCCTCAAGTCATGATTGCATATAATCTCCTGTATAAGAAATTGAAAAAATCATTAGATCTAAGGTGAGAGACATGCTTGTGGAGTACTAGCTTCTGGTCGAGGTGGACTCCCAGATAGAAATGAGACAATGAGGTTTTTATTTTACCTTGGTCTAATTTAGGTGAGTAATCATTGGCAATTTTTTCATCAATTTTCATATTTGTGAATAGTACATGATTTGTTTTGTTTTGGTTTAGTTTCAGGCCCCATCTGTCGGCCCACAGCTTGAACTCAGTGAGGTATATCTGATTTGTTTCAAGAGCATTTTGAAGCCTTGGCAACGCAGTCATAATGATGGTGTTTGGTTCAGGTTGCCTTTTTATAGAGTTAGTTAATCGCCAAAGTTTTGTCATTTTTGACCTGTCCGTTGGATCAATAGTCTTTAGCAGATTGTTAAGCCTATTTGTTTTGTCTCTCTTAAGAGCATGTGTCAACTTGCGTGCTGCCTCTTTGTATTCCATGTTGTTAGCTTGAGTATTGTGCTTATTTAGCTTCCGCTTTGCTCGCCTTTTATTCTGAACTAATAGTTTAAGTTTCCTACTGATTGGAAATTGTGAATGATGTTTATTTTTGTACAATTGCAGTTTTCTGATGCAGGACTTAGAAGTGGCAACAGCCGCTGCTTGGTGTATTTTCATAGTAAGTGTATCTACGGCATCTTCAATGTCCCTGCCTGATTTAATCTCCAGATTTAACTTAATAGATTTGGCGAGCACGCTTTGGAACTTTTTAAGGTTCGCTCCCTTCGGTAGTAGTGGATAGTTTGTGGTGTCTGGGAGTGACGTACCAGGAGTAGCAAGGTCGATTCTGATTGGGAGATGATCAGAGCTTAGTTCGTTGGTTGAGTAAGTACAAAGTCTGTCATCGTGAATTCCCTTATATATTGCTATGTCGATTGCTGAGGGGTTTTTCCTGGTGTCGTGAGGGAAGTGAGTAGCACCACCAGTAGCCATAACATTAATTTTTTATACCATGCATCCATAGGATGAAATGGTATATTAAAGTCGCCAAAATGTATGTAACAGGGAGAAAGAAGCTTTTCCGACCCTATAAAGTATATATATTCTTGATCAGCATGAGAAGAGAAATTGATAGAGCCATGTCCGTCTGTCCGTCTGTCCATCCGTCCGTCTGTCCGTCCGTCCGTCTATCCGTCTGTCCGTCCGTAAGAGTGCAGAGATCTTAGCAACTATAAATGATAGAGCTACCAAATTTAGAATGTAGACTCGTGTAGTCTTGGCGCAGACCAAGTTTATGTTTTTTTTTTTGCCACGCCCCCTTCCGCCTCCGGAATTTAATAAAAAGTGATTTTCTCCCGTAATATTTATCGTATCATAATTTAATTTGGCACACTCATAGATCTTATGAACATCTATCATTCCACCAAATTTTTTTTGCCACACCCCCTTCCGCCTCCGGAATTTAATAAAAAGTGATTTTCTCCCGCAATATTTATCGTATCGGAATTTAATTCGGCACACTTATATATGTTATGGACATCTATCATTCCACCAAATATCATAAAAATCGGAATAAAAATGGCCGAGTTATGCATTGAAACGTTTTGCACTCAAGGCGGTGCAAGGGCGAATTTGGCCGGTGGGGCGCTAAAGTGCACACACATAAGAGTGAGCGAGATAGCATATGTTAGAAATCGCGCATACGAAAGAAATTTAATATATGAAATAAGTTTTATAAACTCAAGGAAATTTGTTTTCCCCTGATGCATGGTATATCCAAGTCGGCCCGGCGACTTACTTACTTTATTTTTTATTTTTATACCATGCATCCATGGGATGAAATGGTATATTAAAGTCGCCAAAATGTATGTAACAGGGAGAAGGAAGCTTTTCCGACCCTATAAAGTATATATATTCTTGATCAGCATAAGAAGAGAAATTGATATAGCCATGTCCGTCTGTCCGTCTGTCCGTCCGTCCGTCCGTCCGTCCGTCCGTCTGTCCGTCCGTACGTAAGAGTGCAGAGATCTCAGCAACTACAAATGTTAGAGTTACCAAATTTAGAATGTAGACTCGTATAGTCTTGGCGCAGACCAAGTTTATGTTTTTTTTTTGCCACGCCCCCTTCCGCCTCCGGAATTTAATAAAAAGTGATTTTCTAACGTAATATTTATCGTATCGTAATTTAATTTGGCACACTCATAGATCTTATGAACATCTATCATTCCACCAAATTTTTTTTTGCCACGCCCCCTTCCGCCTCCGGAATTTAATAAAAAGTGATTTTCTCCCGCAATATTTATCGTATCGGAATTTAATTCGGCACACTTATATATGTTATAGACATCTATCATTCCACCAAGTTTCATAAAAATCGGAATAAAAATGGCCGAGTTATGCATTGAAACGTTTTGCACTCAAAGCGGTGCAAGGGCGAATTTGGCCGGTGGGGCGCTAAAGTGCACACACATAAGAGTGAGCGAGATAGCATATGTTAGAAATCGCGCATACGAAAGAAATTTAATATATGAAATAAGTTTTATAAACTCAAGGAAATTTGTTTTCCCCTGATGCATGGTATATCCAAGTCGGCCCGGCGACTTACTTACTTTATTGTGGATGGCCTCTAACAACTTTCTTCCTCTATTACAGGATCTAGTATTACCCCACCACTGATGTTTGGCATTAAAGTCGCCGCATATCAAAAATTTTGAGCTTTTGCTCTGCTCCTCCGTCCAGTCATCTTGCGTAGGAATGTATATAGCTGCAATTGTAACGACCTCACCATTTGACTTGCATTTGGATTTGGAGTTAGCAGTGATTTGGTGAGTGTTGCAATTTGTAATACTATTCATGTTTGATGTCATTAGCGTATGTGAGTTGAGTTATTGTTTCTAAAAGGGCTTCTATTCTTTTCCCTAGGTCTACAATAACCGTCATAGACTCCTTAAGAGCATGGAGTGATGCACCCGAATTCACTCCTGCTGTTTGCTGCTGATTCAGTTTTCGCTGCTGCCCGTTAGCGCTTGTGTTCTTATTCTGCTGGCCGCCCGTATGGTAAGAATCCTGCCTGCGGGTATTTGTTGTAAGTACCGGGTTTATCCGGTTAGTGTTGTTGTGTCTTAGTTTTAGATTGTAAGCGTTATTGTTTTTTTGTAAATTTAGAGGATTGTTTTTTGTATTTTCAGCCCTAACAATGTATTGCTGCCTGTGAACATTGCCAGTGTGCACTTGTTGTCTGCCATGCTGAGAGTGATGGTTCGCTGCCTCTTGCTGTTCCCTCCTGAGAGACTGCTGCAGTCTTTTGAGGTGGGCAGATGACGGATTTTTAGGTGTAGATTGCCTGAAGGGATGCATTATATGGGCGTCGATGTCCATTTGCTCCTGGTGGAGCGCGCATCTTTCCTTTATTTTTAGGGAGATCCCGCCTGAGAAGGGCTAATTCCTGCTGGTACACCGGGCACCCACTGTAACTGGATATGTGGTTGCCGTTGCAGTTGTAACATTTTGGGTTCGGGTGCCTGGTGTATGTGCAGAGGACAGTTGGATGAATACCTGCACATTTCATGCAGCGGAACGGGAGGCGACAGTAATTTTTAGTGTGCCGGTAGCCTTGGCAACGATGGGATTGGGATGGAAAGAGTCGCCTCATGACTCTTTCTATTTGGATCTTCTGCAGGCCAAATGCAGCAACTTTAAGGATATTTTCATTAAGGTCGTCTGGCTGTGGATCTATTTCGGCTTCAAAGAGATTTAACGGCTGTTTTGATCGATGATGCTTTATTAAATTTACAAAACGGATTGGATAGCCTAGTTTCTGAATTTCAGCTTTAATCCACTCTGGAGCTGTGGTGAAATGCAACCCCTAATCAAAATTCTGAAACCCTTGCTAGATGGCGATTGGCGAGTATAAAGCTGTGCATTAAGAGAGTCTAATTTATTGATAATGTTTAGGGTTTTAATGGCAACTTCCTGTGAGGACTTGCTGTGCCTTTTTACAGCTTCATTGTCATTTTCCAGAAATATTTTCATATCATTTGTAGTTTTCCCCCTTGGGCTAATAGAACTTTCAAGGGGGTGTAGGTTGGAAATTATTTTATTATGTAGCAGTGCTTTAATGTTGGGTAAATCTTTAGAATTGGTATCCATATTGGCGTTGGTGTTGATAATAGTTGGTTCAGAATCCGAGGCTAGTCCAGCGTCCATGACTAGTTCATCATCGTCTCCATTCGTACCTTTAATTCGGGCCATCTGTTGATTAGGATGCTTATACGGCGGAGGAGTAATAAGCATTGTCAAGTTAGGTTCAAGGGAATCCATAGCTAAGTCAAAGATATCTGACTTGTCATTTATTTTTTCATCAGTAGTGGGTATTGTCGCCATTTAAATTTTCAATCGGTGTTGCTTAGCTCCTGAGATGTTTTATTTGCTATTAGTTCCTTAGTTCTCTTTTTTTTTTTTTTTTCTTTTTTTTAAAGAGAGTAGTTGTAAAGATGGCAGCTCCTCTCTTATCAAGTTTGGTATTGGTTCAAGAGCGCAGTAAAAAGAAAGATGTCTTAGTTTCTCTTGTGGTCAGGTTTTTCTTTTTTTTTTCTCGTTGTATAAGAGAAATAGTTAGAATGCCCTCTCTTAGTAAATTTGGTTTGTGTAAGAGCAGAATTAAAAGATGGCGATGTTTCTCTTTGTGGTCAAATTTTACAGTGTGAAAGAGAAATAGTTAAAATGCCGGCTATGTATGTTGCCGATACATAGGGATTTACATATATATTTAATTCTTTTCATTTATTTGTCAAACTTAAGTAATTGACACACTTTTACGTAGATTAAAAATGGACATTACAAAGGTGAGACACTGAAGACATGCAAGATGGAGGCCAAAGTATATAGTTGGGGTAATACATATGTGTTCCTCGTCGTCAAGGAGGGGCAGGATTGCTTATATATTGCTTTATAGTTTTAGTTACCGAGTTTGCTTTTAATTAGTTTCAGCTTTTCTTAGATTTTTGATTTAGTTATAGCACATCAACTTTTTACTTATTTTTAAAAAAAAATTTTTTTTTAACTTTTACGTTTTACATTTCATTTTTTTTTTTTACTTTTTTACTTCTTTTTACTTCTTTTTTTCCTTCTTTTACTTCTGACGATCGATGATCGCACATTCCAAGCAACTGCAAGGAAATTTTTATTGTTCACCCTGAGTTGGGTCTTTACAATTTTGACTTAATAGTAGAGTATATATGGAGTAGATTAGGGTAGGTTATAATATAAGTAGTACTTAATATTAGTTTGTTTGATAATATTTGAGAATTGATTAATAATATTGATATTTTCTTTTATTTTCTTTCTTTTTATACCCTTGCAAAAAGGGTATATTAATTTTGGTCAGAAGTGTGCAACGCATAGAAGGAGTCATCTCCGACCATATAAAGTATATATATTCTTGATCAGCATGGCAAGACGAGTTCAAATCCGTTTGTCCGTCTGTCTGTCCGTCTGTCCGTCTGTCTGTCTGTCTGGATCAACAGCTTCTCCTCCTAAACCGCTATAGCTACAGAGCTGCAATTTTGCACGAAGTCTTGTATATACTGCAGGCATTGTATATCTCGGATTCATCCGGATCGGACGACTATATCATATAGCTCCCATAGGAACCATCGGTCGAAAAATGAGTTTTAGATCAATAACTTCTTTCTTTTTCACCTGATTATCATGAAACTTACCATTTGGCAGTTTATTATACATCCAAACATCCGTGCCAAATTTGATCAAGATCGGACTACTATATCATATAGCTCCCATATGAACGATCGGACCAAAAATAGTTTTTCTTCTAGAAACTTTTTGTTTCTTATGCGATCATCGTCAAACTTAGTAAATAACATTTCCACATTGAAAATTATAATTCTGGTAAATTTGATCAAAATCGGATGACTATATCATATAGCTGTCATACAAACATATGAAAAAATTGCATGCTGCATGTCTACAAACATGCATATGTATGCGTGCCGTGCTATGTCGTGTAAAAACGGATTTTTACATCAGGGTCCTTACATTTAGAAAACTCTTTTTAGGGATCTAGTAACACAAGAGCTTGCAAGGGTATACAAACTTCGGCATGGCCGAAGTTAGCCCGGCCTTCTCGTTTTAGGTAACAAATTGGTTAATAGATTAGATGATAAGTAATTTGATAATAAAATTTGTAATAAAGTTAATAAAAATTGGTATAAATGTAATTGATGTAATTGTTTTAGATTTTTTCTGTTTAGTAGTGTATGATTGTAGTCACATAGGAGCGCAAAATTTTCATGTAATAGCAGAGCAGTTTTAGTTACCGAGTTTGCTTTTAATTAGTTTCAGCTTTTCTTAGATTTTTGATTTAGTTATAGCACATCAACTTTTTACTTATTTTTTAAAAAAAATTTTTTTAACTTTTACTTTTTACTTCATTTTTTTTTTTACTTTTTTTTTACTTCTTTACTTCTTTTTACTTCTTTTTTACTTCTGACGATCGATGATCGCACATTCCAAGCAACTGCAAGGAAATTTTTATTGTTCACCCTGAGTTGGGTCTTTACAATTTTGACTTAATAGTAGAGTATATATGGAGTAGATTAGGGTAGGTTATAATATAAGTAGTACTTAATATTAGTTTGTTTGATAATATTTGAGAATTGATTAATAATATTGATATTTTCTTTTATTTTCTTTCTTTTTATACCCTTGCAAAAAGGGTATATTAATTTTGGTCAGAAGTGTGCAACGCATAGAAGGAGGCATCTCCGACCATATAAAGTATATATATTCTTGATCAGCATGGCAAGACGAGTTCAAATCCGTTTGTCCGTCTGTCTGTCCGTCTGTCCGTCTGTCTGTCTGTCTGGATCAACAGCTTCTCCTCCTAAACCGCTATAGCTACAGAGCTGCAATTTTGCACGAAGTCTTGTATATACTGCAGGCATTGTATATCTCGGATTCATCCGGATCGGACGACTATATCATATAGCTCCCATAGGAACCATCGGTCGAAAAATGAGTTTTAGATCAATAACTTCTTTCTTTTTCACCTGATTATCATGAAACTTAACATTTGGCAGTTTATTATACATCCAAACATCCGTGCCAAATTTGATCAAGATCGGACTACTATATCATATAGCTCCCATATGAACGATCGGACCAAAAATAGTTTTTCTTCTAGAAACTTTTTTGTTTCTTAT
This sequence comes from Drosophila sp. 14030-0761.01, assembly GCA_018150735.1. NCBI lineage: Eukaryota > Metazoa > Arthropoda > Insecta > Diptera > Drosophilidae > Drosophila > Drosophila sp. 14030-0761.01. Next base: position 470,381 of record JAECWO010000035.1, read on the forward strand.
GCGATCATCGTCAAACTTAGTAAATAACATTTCCACATTGAAAATTATAATTCTGGTAAATTTGATCAAAATCGGATGACTATATCATATAGCTGTCATACAAACATATGAAAAAATTGCATGCTGCATGTCTACAAACATGCATATGTATGCGTGCCGTGCTATGTCGTGTAAAAACGGATTTTTACATCAGGGTCCTTACATTTAGAAAACTCTTTTTAGGGATCTAGTAACACAAGAGCTTGCAAGGGTATACAAACTTCGGCATGGCCGAAGTTAGCCCGGCCTTCTCGTTTTAGGTAACAAATTGGTTAATAGATTAGATGATAAGTAATTTGATAATAAAATTTGTAATAAAGTTAATAAAAATTGGTATAAATGTAATTGATGTAATTGTTTTAGATTTTTTCTGTTTAGTAGTGTATGATTGTAGTCACATAGGAGCGCAAAATTTTCATGTAATAGCAGAGCAGTTTTAGTTACCGAGTTTGCTTTTAATTAGTTTCAGCTTTTCTTAGATTTTTGATTTAGTTATAGCACATCAACTTTTTACTTATTTTTTTAAAAAAAATTTTTTTTTAACTTTTACTTTTTACTTCATTTTTTTTTTTTACTTTTTTTTTTACTTCTTTACTTCTTTTTACTTCTTTTTTTACTTCTGACGATCGATGATCGCACATTCCAAGCAACTGCAAGGAAATTTTTATTGTTCACCCTGAGTTGGGTCTTTACAATTTTGACTTAATAGTAGAGTATATATGGAGTAGATTAGGGTAGGTTATAATATAAGTAGTACTTAATATTAGTTTGTTTGATAATATTTGAGAATTGATTAATAATATTGATATTTTCTTTTATTTTCTTTCTTTTTATACCCTTGCAAAAAGGGTATATTAATTTTGGTCAGAAGTGTGCAACGCATAGAAGGAGGCATCTCCGACCATATAAAGTATATATATTCTTGATCAGCATGGCAAGACGAGTTCAAATCCGTTTGTCCGTCTGTCTGTCCGTCTGTCCGTCTGTCTGTCTGTCTGGATCAACAGCTTCTCCTCCTAAACCGCTATAGCTACAGAGCTGCAATTTTGCACGAAGTCTTGTATATACTGCAGGCATTGTATATCTCGGATTCATCCGGATCGGACGACTATATCATATAGCTCCCATAGGAACCATCGGTCGAAAAATGAGTTTTAGATCAATAACTTCTTTCTTTTTCACCTGATTATCATGAAACTTAACATTTGGCAGTTTATTATACATCCAAACATCCGTGCCAAATTTGATCAAGATCGGACTACTATATCATATAGCTCCCATATGAACGATCGGACCAAAAATAGTTTTTCTTCTAGAAACTTTTTTGTTTCTTATGCGATCATCGTCAAACTTAGTAAATAACATTTCCACATTGAAAATTATAATTCTGGTAAATTTGATCAAAATCGGATGACTATATCATATAGCTGTCATACAAACATATGAAAAAATTGCATGCTGCATGTCTACAAACATGCATATGTATGCGTGCCGTGCTATGTCGTGTAAAAACGGATTTTTACATCAGGGTCCTTACATTTAGAAAACTCTTTTTAGGGATCTAGTAACACAAGAGCTTGCAAGGGTATACAAACTTCGGCATGGCCGAAGTTAGCCCGGCCTTCTCGTTTTAGGTAACAAATTGGTTAATAGATTAGATGATAAGTAATTTGATAATAAAATTTGTAATAAAGTTAATAAAAATTGGTATAAATGTAATTGATGTAATTGTTTTAGATTTTTTCTGTTTAGTAGTGTATGATTGTAGTCGCATAGGAGCGCAAAATTTTCATGTAATAGCAGAGCAGTTTTAGTTACCGAGTTTGCTTTTAATTAGTTTCAGCTTTTCTTAGATTTTTGATTAAGTTATAGCACATCAACTTTTTACTTATTTTTAAAAAAAAATTTTTTTTTAACTTTTACTTTTTACTTCATTTTTTTTTTTTTTTTTTTTTTTTACTTTTTCTTTTTTACTTCTTTTTTTACTTCTGACGATCGATGATCGCACATTCCAAGCAACTGCAAGGAAATTTTTATTGTTCACCCTGAGTTGGGTCTTTACAATTTTGACTTAATAGTAGAGTATATATGGAGTAGATTAGGGTAGGTTATAATATAAGTAGTACTTAATATTATTTTGTTTGATAATATTTGAGAATTGATTAATAATATTGATATTTTCTTTTATTTTCTTTCTTTTTTTAGGTAACAAATTGGTAAGTAATTGACACACTTTTACGTAGATTAAAATTGGACATTACAAAGGTGAGACACTGAAGACATGCAAGATGGAGGCCAAAGTATATAGTTGTGGTAATACATATGTGTTCCTCGTCGTCAAGGAGGGGCAGGATTGCTTATATATTGCTTTATAGTTTTATTTACCGAGTTTGCTTTTAATTAGTTTCAGCTTTTCTTAGATTTTTGATTTAGTTATAGCACATCAACTTTTTACTTATTTTTTATACCATGCATCCATAGGATGAAATGGTATATTAAAGTCGCCAAAATGTATGTAACAGGGAGAAGGAAGCTTTTCCGACCCTATAATGTATATATATTCTTGATCAGCATGAGAAGAGAAATTGATAGAGCCATGTCCGTCTGTCCGTCTGTCCGTCTGTCCGTCCGTCCGTCCGTCCGTCCGTCCGTCCGTCCGTCCGTCCGTCCGTCCGTCTGTCCGTCCGTAAGAGTGCAGAGATCTCAGCAACTATAAATGATAGAGCTACCAAATTTAGAATGTAGACTCGTGTAGTCTTGGCGCAGACCAAGTTTATGTTTTTTTTTGCCACGCCCCCTTCCGCCTCCGGATTTTAATAAAAAGTGATTTTCTCCCGTAATATTTATCGTATCGTAATTTAATTTGGCACACTCATAGATCTTATGAACATCTATAATTCCACCAAATTTTTTTTGCCACGCCCCCTTCCGCCTCCGGAATTTAATAAAAAGCAAAATTTTCAGGTAATAGCAGAGCAGTTTAACAGCGTCAGTCAGGCATTCGTAGGTCTGTTAACCAACAGCAACTCTCTTGCAGCGCTGTTAGCCAACAGTCGTCAACATTTTTTACTTTAGTGGTCAGTCAAGAGCCACACAATGACCGAGCTCAGAAGAGTCGGATCCTTTTATTGTTTTCGTCGCCCATACGGGCACATATACAATTTCATTTTTCCAATAGGATTACAATAACAACTAATATGTACAAGTAGTACATTAGCAACATAATTCTTAGTCTTATTGTAAGAGAATTAGTTTCATTTTTCCAGAAGGGATTACAATAGCAACTTACTTGTGTAAGTATTACATTAGCAACATAATTCGTAATATAAGAGAATTAGTTTGTTCTGAATTTCAAATTTCTTAACAGTGGCGGGCTATGTTAGAATTAGAGTAACATTCGGTAATGAGTTACGTTATACTACATAATGTTACAAAGATAATGTTGTAAGAGATTTTTAATGTTAGTCAACACTTAGCAAAAATGAAAACAAGATTGGACAAAAGTAATAAATTAATAAAGTAAGTAAGTCGCCGGGCCGACTTGGATATACCATGCATCAGGGGAAAACAAATTTCCTTGAGTTTATAAAACTTATTTCATATATTAAATTTCTTTCGTATGCGCGATTTCTAACATATGCTATCTCGCTCACTCTTATGTGTGTGCACTTTAGCGCCCCACCGGCCAAATTCGCCCTTGCACCGCTTTGAGTGCAAAACGTTTCAATGCATAACTCGGCCATTTTTATTCCGATTTTTATGAAACTTGGTGGAATGATAGATGTCTATAACATATATAAGTGTGCCGAATTAAATTCCGATACGATAAATATTGCGGGAGAAAATCACTTTTTATTAAATTCCGGAGGCGGAAGGGGGCGTGGCAAAAAAAATTTGGTGGAATGATAGATGTTCATAAGATCTATGAGTGTGCCAAATTAAAGTACGATACGATAAATATTACGTTAGAAAATCACTTTTTATTAAATTCCGGAGGCGGAAGGGGGCGTGGCAAAAAAAAAACATAAACTTGGTCTGCGCCAAGACTATACGAGTCTACATTCTAAATTTGGTAACTCTAACATTTGTAGTTGCTGAGATCTCTGCACTCTTACGGACGGACGGACAGACGGACGGACGGACAGACGGACAGACGGACGGACGGACAGACGGACAGACGGACATGGCTATATCAATTTCTCTTCTTATGCTGATCAAGAATATATATACTTTATAGGGTCGGAAAAGCTTCCTTCTCCCTGTTACATATATTTTGGCGACTTTAATATACCATTTCATCCCATGGATGCATGGTATAACTATTGTTTTTGTGTATACGAAATACTAATTAAATGTTTTCTTTTCTCATTTTAGCGAAGAAGTCTATGCCACTGGAAGTTGGAATATCGGAAGACGGCACAGGAATGGGATCGCCTCTGCACCCGCATGCCTGTCTTCTCTATCAGGTCGGCCCCCCAATTAAGCCAAGCACAACATGTGGTCGTCCAGTATTTAGCAGTACCTACTCTGGTACCAAAACAGGACTTCCGAGAGGTCTAGAAGGCAAAATTGTTAGTGGCAAAGAAATCCACATTTAGGTGCGTCCAACTAGGAGTCGTTCCGTTGTTGCGCCTCTTAGACTATGCGGAGGCCATCAGTTTAATGGACCCCAGTCTGGCCGGAGAAATAAGGCCTCAGTGACAAGTCCATTCCTTAATCACGGGGAGAAGAAGCGCCAGGGATCTGGTCTTTCTGCTGGTCACTCTGCGCCAACCGCCAGCAGGGCAAGGAGTGGATTTTTAGCTTTTAAATGGTGTCGCTGACATCCCGTGGCGATGCAGCAATAAAAATCAGGTCATCAGCAGAATATTGTTCTGCCAGTTTATTTATTAGGTGAGTTCTGTAAGTAGAAATCTTTTTGTCTTAGTGTTGGTTATACTTAACAATGTTGTTCCATTATTAATTGCTTTTCATCTTGTTTTCAGCCATTTTTTCGTTCCGTCTCGGGAGCAAACGTTGGGCCGACTAGTAGCAGAGTCAGGTACGTCTTCATCGTCAATCTTCCTGTATATCTCTTAGCTCAACTTGTGTAACTCTTCCTTACGGGAGGATGAGGTGATCCATAAGTGTTTAGCCGGGATCAGGTGGACGAAATATGATTTGCAGGATGCAAGGTGTTGCAAATTTTGTGCCTTGCATTTTTTTTTTGACAGTAAGATTTTACATTTTTTTCTGTTTTTTTTCATATATTCTGATTATGTAGCGTGTCTGCTATATACTGGAATTGTAGTAGCGGATCTATGAGCCCGGCCCAAAAGATTCGTAGTAGCCGTTATAATTTTGATCACATTGAATTGCATTGGGGATACATTTTAAGATGTAACTTTAGAGGTTTTTTTTTTGTTATATAAAATTAAATTTGTATTAACGATACATTTGAGATGTAATTTAAAAGAAAATTGTTTTTTAAATATAATGTTATTAGCCATTTTATCACAATGTTTAAATTTGTATTAACGATTTGTTTTAGTATCACAATGTTTGCATTAACGATTTGTTTTAGATTATAACTTTAGAATTTTTTTTTATATTTTGTGTTATTAGCATTTGTTAATTTTTATACCATGCATTCATAGAATGAAATGGTATATTAAAGTCGCCAAAATGTATGTAACAGGGAGAAGGAAGCTTCTCCGACCCTATAAAGTATATATATTCTTGATCAGTATCAATAGCCGAGTCGATTGAGACATGTCCGTCTGTCTGTCCGTCCGTCCGTCCGTCCGTCCGTCCGTCCGTCCGTCCGTCCGTCCGATAGAGTGCCTAGATCTCATCAACTATACAAGCTAGAGCTACCAAATTTGGCATGTAGACTCGTTTGGTGTGTACGCTGATCAAGTTTATTTTTTTTTTTCGCCCCGCCCCCTTCCGCCCCCGCTATTTGAAAAACAATATTTTGAGCCTCCATATCTCGGGAACTATAAAAGATAGAGCTTTCGGATTTGGACATTAGATGCGTGCAGTGTGCACGCAGACCAAGTTTGTTTCAAATTTTGGCCAGCGACTTACTTACTTTTTTTATTTTGATTGTAACTTTAGAAATTTTTTTTTTGATATTTTATGTTACTAGCATTTGTTATTTTTTGAGCTCAAGACTTGAAGTTTCTTAGGTTTCTTTTATTTGTTGCATTTTTTCTCCAACTTTGTCGTAGCAAAAATAGTCTTGAAATAGGAGAAGTAGGGAGTCAACCATTGTAGATAAACTTTCAACTTTAATTATTAAGTCATCGATTTGAATTTGTTTATTTATAGTTGGATTAGTTTGGTCTTTTGAAGTTGACTCAGTTTGGTTTTCATTTGTTTGATTAATTTTGTTTGTTTTATAATTATTATTAGCAATAGGGTTATCCTTTTTTTTATTTATTAGGTTAGTATTAGCATTTATTTCTTGCAGGTTAATTGTAGTTTTTGATTTAGGTTTGTTGTTTTTTACTTTAGTGGTCAGTCAAGAGCCTTTTTACTTTTTACTTTAGTGGTCAGTCAAGAGCCACACAATGACCGAGCTCAGAAGAGTCGGATCCTTTTATTGTTTTCGTCGCCCATACGGGCACATATACAATTTCATTTTTCCAATAGGATTACAATAACAACTTATATATAAAAGTATTACATTAGCAACATAATTCTTAGTCTTATTATAAGAGAATTAGTTTCATTTTTCCTGAAGGGATTACAATAGCAACTTACTTGTGTAAGTATTACATTAGCAACATAATTCGTAATATAAGAGAATTAGTTTGTACTGAATTTCAAATTTCTTAACAGTGGCGGGCTAGGTTAGAATTTGAGTAACATTCTGTAATTAGTTACGTTATACTACATAATGTTACAAAGACAGTGTTGTAAGAGATTTTGTATGTTAGTCAACACTTAGCAAAAATGAAAACAAAATTGGACAAAAGTAATAAATTAACTATTGTTTTTGTGTATACGAAATGGATTATCGGAAGCCGGCACAGGACTGGGATCGCCCCTGCACCCGCTTGCCTGTCATCTCCATCATGTCAGCCCTCCAGTTAGGCATGCGTAAGGCCTCAGTAACATGTCCAATCCTCGTCATTGGTTGAAGTAGGGCCAGGGGTCTGGTCTTTCTGTGGGCCACCCTGCACCAGCTGCCAACAGGACGGGGAGTGGATCGCTCAAACCTACATAGAGATACTGACGACCTTGTGATTAGCTGTCTCCTTAGTGAACCAATTGGGCAGGCCATGTGAGCCCCTTCACGCAGCCATGGCGGTGTAGCAACAACAGTCAGATCGTCAGCAGGGGCCTCTTCTGCCAGTTTATTAGGTGAGTTCTGCAAGTAGAAATCTATTGACTTGGTGTTGGTTATACTTAGCAACGTCGTTCCGTTCTTTATTTTTTTGATATCAGCTTTTCTCCCTCCATCACAAGTGCTACAATTTGGCGTGTTAGTAGCAGGGTCAGGTATGACTTCCATATCAATTTCTTGAATTAGCCTTAGCTCAAGTTGTGCAATGTTTTCTTCTAGGAGGACATGATGACCCATGAGTGGCCAGCCAGGATCGGGTGGAGGTAAGGTAAATTTGTAAAATGCAAAATGTAGTCCTTGTAGCTTTTCTTCAACTTCGTCTCTAGTAAATAGTCCGTCTCTCAGGCCTCGTCTATAGTAGTTTATATCAGATTCACTCCATCTCTTGGGAAGGATTCCAGATTTAGCGTCATTTATCCTGTTTAAACGAACCTCTTCTTTGGCTTTATCTTTGATGTCCCTCACTCGTTCCTCCTGTTCCAGTCTGATGAGGGTTGGAAGGTTCTTCCATTTATGAGCTTGCTGCTGTTGGTATCAATTTCTTGCACGGTTGTTTGCTGGATTTAACTATTGGTTTTTTAGCCTGGTTTTGAAGTGGTTTAAAGATGTCCTCTATTTGGTTTGTGTATCTTGGCCAGTTGAGTCGTTTCGGTATGTAAGGTGAAAAGAAAAGTTTCCGAGCTTCCGCATTTGGGTGGCAGCAAAGAGAGTTTGCAAATCTTGTGCTGTCATTTTTGTAAATCTCTTCAGCTGATTTGACGTTTTGCTTCTCCCTTAGTGATTGATTGGTTGTGTATCTTGTGGCTTTAGTGATTTTTCTAAGTAGCTGGCTGTGAAGTATGTTTATACGATTAAATTGGGTTTTGCTGACTAGTGCGCCCCAGACAGGGATTGAGTACTGCCAGATCGGTGTAAGTAGTTCTGCATTCTAGACTTAGCTTACTGTTTTGTCCAATAAGCCAGCTGGTTTTTTTGTAGGCCGCTCGTACTTTAATGAGTGTTTGGGTGATATGTGGGCATAAGTTGAGTCTACGGTCCAGGATCAGGCCTAGGTACCGATGCGTATTAGCGTTGTTTAGTTTTTGGCCATTTATTTTTGGAGAGAGCTCAAGCATATGTTGATTAGTATTTTTTTTTGTAAATAACATGTGGGTGTTTTTGCTATTGTTGATTGTTATACCCCAGTTTTTTGCCCAAATCATAAATTGGGTTAAGAAATATTGATTTCTATTAACCGCTTGGACCTCATGGTTTTCTGCAGAGAGGATAATTGTATCATCTGCGAATGTAGATAATAATATATTGTCATATTCTGTATCATTTATCCCCAGATGATTGGATCTGCCTAGGACATACGGAATGGGGGACACCCGCCTTCACATGACCAACTCTTGACTTAGTTCCATTGTTGCATTTTACAATGAAGGTTCTTTGTGACAGGTAGCTTTCCAGAACATTGAAGAGATGAAGTGGGACTAGTTTAATTAGTTTGTTGAGTAGCCCCACATGCCATACTTTGTCAAATGCCTCACTTATGTCAATAAACACAGCAGAGCAAGATTTTTTGTTGTCAAATGCATTAACTAAGTACTGTGTGACTCGCGCAAGTTGTTGTTCAGCGCTATGATCCCGTCTAAATCCAAATTGGTGATCAGGGATTGCCAATCTGAAGTCGTTCGAGTCAAAGAGGCGTTTCATTAACAGAGATTCAAATATCTTAGAGAATCCATTCAGCAAGCTAATGGGCCTATAGGAGTTTACTGTGGAGGTAGATTTACCTGGCTTAAGTAGCATTGTTATGGAGGCGCATTTCCATAGTCTAGGAAAGTAGCCATTTCTTAATATACAATTGTATATATTAATAAGATAAAGTTCAGCTTTCAAAGGCAAAGATTTAATTACTCTGTTGTTGTTTTTTTTTTTACTTTAGTGGTCAGTCAAGAGCCACACAATGACCGAGCTCAGAAGAGTCGGATCCTTTTATTGTTTTCGACGCCCATACGGGCACATATACAATTTCATTTTTCCAATAGGATTACAATAACAACTTATATATACAAGTATTACATTAGCAACATAATTCTTAGTCTTATTATAAGAGAATTAGTTTAATTTTTCCAGAAGGGATTACAATAGCAACTTACTTGTGTAAGTATTACAGTAGCAACATAATTCGTAATATAAGAGAATTAGTTTGTTCTGAATTTCAAATTTCTTAACAGTGGCGGGCTATGTTAGAATTAGAGTAACATTCTGTAATGAGTTACGTTATACTACATAATGTTACAAAGATAATGTTGTAAGAGATTTTTTATGTTAGTCAACACTTAGCAAAAATGAAAACAAGATTGGACAAAAGTAATAAATTAAAAGTAATAAATTAACTATTGTTTTTGTGTAAACGAAATACTAATTAAATGTTTTCTTGTCTCATTTTAGCGAAGATGTCTATGCCACTGGAAGTTGGAATATCGGAAGACGGCACAGGAATGGGATCGCCTCTGCACCCGCATGCCTGTCTTCTCTTTCAGGTCGGCCCCCCAATTAAGCCAAGCACAACATGTGGTCGTCCAGTATTTAGCAGTACCTACTCTGGTACCAAAACAGGACTTCCGAGAGGACTAGAAGGCAAAATTGTTAGTGGCAAAGAAATCCACATTTAGGTGCGTCCAACTAGGAGTCGTCCCGTTGTTGCGCATCTTAGACCATGCGGAGGCCATCAGTTTAAGGGACCCTTTTTTTTTAGTTAGGGTCGACAGATGCCAACCGATTGGGTGCCCTTTGAGCATTTTATTCATTTATATACTTTTCCAGGGGAACAATTTCATGAACATACATATTTGAGGGGTTAAATCCTCTGGTCCAAAAATGGACTTAAAAAATTTGAAATAAGTTATATAGATAAGTACAAATATCTAACATAACTCATGGCATAACAAATATATCACTTAATTTACGATATAATAATAACAGGAATAAATAAATAAATTTATAATTATTTAGTCTAGTGGGTAAAATAATCTGAGAGACTGTATTGATGGGCTCAAATAGGAGCCATATTGGATTCGCCATAGCTCGTTACAAAGAGCAATTGTTTGCTCTTTTCGGCGAATTTGATGGACCAGTGTTGTACATTATTAGTGTTGTTAATTTATCAACATGTTTCTGGCAGTTGGAGAAAGAAAATACATGAGAAAACAATTTTTTTTTCCTTTTTCTTTGGGCTAAGTTGCCCAACAGGAAATTTGCCAAGGCTGGCGTAGAGGCCGGACCGACCAGCAGTTGTCAGGTGAAGATTGCCAGGGTCCATTGATGTCGTCTAAAAGAAGGTAGCCGCTCACTGCCGGTTTTACTGCATTCCATTGGGACCGCTGCTGCTGCCAACGGATGCCGCTCATCCCACAGGACTGCTCCTTAATTAGGATCAACGACTGGATTTGGATTTGGTATGTCGTCTTTGGGCTCAGTTGCCCAACAGGAAATTTGCCAAGGCTGGCGTAATGGCCGGACCGACCAGCAGCTGTCAGGTGAAAATTGCCAGGGTCCATTGATGTCATCTCAAAGAAGGTAGCCGCTCACTGCCGGTTTTACTGCATTCCATTGGGACCGCTGCTGCTGCCAACGGATGCCGCTCATCCCACAGGACTGCTCCTCAATTAAGATCAACGACAGAATTTGCTGTTGCCAGGAGATGTTTCCAGCAATGAATTGGTCATCTGACCGTATTGTTTTGCATCCACATCCAGTGTTCGCAGCAGACATCGTGTGGTATGTTTAATCTGTAAATAAATAGAAGCAGAACTACTATCCGTTGTCGTCTTGTATTCCAGGAATAGCGTCATCGGGCTCAGTTGCCCAGATATAATTGCCAATAATGGCGCAGTGGTCGGACCGACCAGCAGATCATCGGGAGATAATTGCCAGGGTCCATTGATGTCATCTCAAAGAAGGTAGCCGCTCACTGCCGGTTTTACTGCATTCCATTGGGACCGCTGCTGCTGCCAACGGATGCCGCTCATCCCACAGGACTGCTCCTCAATTTAGATCAACGACAGCATTTGCTGTTGCCAGCAATGAATTGGTCATCTGACCGTATTGTTTTGCATTCACCGTTGGAGAATGCATCGTTGTGATTTTATTGCCAGCATCATGTGGCTCGTTGGCGTATTAACAGCCACGTCCAGTGTTCGCAGCAGACATCATGTGGTATGTTTAGTGTGTAAATAAATAGAAGCAGAACTACTATCCGTTGTCGTCTTGTATTCCAGGAATAGCGTCATCGGGCTCAGTTGCCCAGATATAATTGCCGCAGTGGTCGGACCGATCAGCAGATCATCGGGAGATAATTGCCAGGGTTCATCGATGTCATCATTCGACGGGGGAGCTGTTCACTGTTGGATTTGCTGCTACTATTGGAACCGCTGCTGCTGCCAACAGTCATCGCTCGTCCTACAGGGCCGCTCGTTCAACTGAAATTGTCGACAGCGGTCACTGCTGTCAGGAGACAGCCGATGTGTCATGTCATATGGCTCGATGGCGTATTAGCTGCTCAGAATTAAAATTTAATCAATATAAAATTCATTGACTACCTCACGAGTGTATCAAAATGCCCTAGTGAATATTTGTGTATTAATGGCACCAATTTGCATAGTGTTGAGTGTGGTGCAATACTTATATGCGAAGGCAAACAAGTGAATGCAACGTTTTGATTTTAGATGTTGATTTAAATCAGGCAACTGGTAGAAATTAAATAAATAAAATATTATATTTCATTAAGTAGTAAATAGAATATTAAACAATGTGCCTGTTTTCGAGACCTAATTGTAACGATAGTGTTTTAAATTGGATATTGAACACTGTGTTTGTTGTCAAGGACTTCTTTGGCAACAGTATTATTAGAGTATTTATTTAGCTACTTTTTGTTTGCCGTTATATTTTCTATTACTTTATAGAGTTCATCTATTTTCAGTGAGAGGGCATTAATTTTGTCCTTAGCATGCTGGAGTGTCCGCGTCTTTTCAACCAGGTTGTGTTGATTTGACGGCTGCAGTGGAGTATCTGGATTTTCATCCTTCCTTTTTGGCATCTTCTTAGGGGTGAAGGCTAAGGTTTCTTCTTGTTCCTGTATTGGGCTTCGAGAACAATTATTTTAATAATCTGTTCAATCAAATAAACTCTAATGACAGATATCGCTATGCCAAATTGTGGAAACTCACGAATCGTTTCAGAAGACAAGTTGAACCAAATCACCCGCTCAATTTTGAAAAGCCCATAAATCCAAATACGGCCGCTTGTCGTATTTGGGCTAAAACAAACGAGGAAAAAGCTGAAATTTATGTTTCTCACCTGGAATCTCGCTTCACGCCAATCCACACTAACTCTGCGGAATTTCGCGATCGTATTGCTGCTGCAACCAAATCCTTGGTAAGGCAAAAAACCCTTCAAATGACGTCCGAGCTGATGTTGAGAGAGGATGCCAAATATCTTTTTGGAAAAAATGAGCTGCCCCCACCTATCTTCAGACACATTACATTTCAGGAGGTGATGCTGGAAGTTAAAGGCCTTGATTTGTCCAAGGCACCTGGAAAAGATAGAATATGTAATCAAATTATTAAAAGCTTGCCTAATAAAGCCATAATTCTACTTACCAATATCTACAACTGCATGCTAAGAACTGGTCATTTTCCTAAACAATGGAAATTTGCCTCTATTAAAATGATACTCAAGCCCGGAAAATCTTCAAGCGAGGTTGCTTCATATCGGCCAATAAGCCTCCTGGCTGGATTTTCCAAACTTTTTGAATCGTTACTTATGAAACGTATGTTTGAGTGCGAGGCTTTTGCTGCTGCTATTCCGGATCAGCAATTTGGTTTCCGCAAGGAACACAGTGCGGAACAACAGATGGCCAGAGTTGTTCAATATATTCTGGAATCACAAGATAATAATCGATTCTGCTCAGCTGTTTTTATTGACATTAGCGAGGCGTTTGATCGAGTTTGGCACGAGGGCCTGCGCCATAAGCTTATTAAGCTCTTGCCAATACCGCTATATAAGATCCTTGAATCCTACTTGACGGCTAGGACATTTGAAGTTTGCTGCAATGATGGAACAATATCAAGAGAAGGGTGCATAAATGCGGGCGTTCCGCAAGGAAGTGTACTTGGACCTGTTTTATATTCAATTTACTCATCAGATATCCCGCTGCCTTTTCTTGAAAAATGTAACCCATTCAGAAACGAGCCTCAAATAAACTGCGGGGCCCGAGAATTGATGCTATCCAGCTATGCTGATGATACTGTCATTTTATCTGAACACAAAAATGCATTGTACGCCATTAATTACAATGACAAGTACCTTAGCAAATTCTTAAACTGGGCTGATAAATGGTGTGTAACTATCAATGTCAAGAAAACAGTTCATGTATTATATACCCGTACGGTGATCACACCAGCTATTGCCAAATTAGCACCAACTATTAAGGGACATAAAATTCCAAATGCATCATCTTATAGATATTTGGGAATTCATCTGGATAGGAAATTATCTATGTCTGCCCATGTTACTCATTTGAAGTCAAGAACCAAAGGTGTTGAATGCAAGTTGAATTGGCTGCTGGGTAAACCTAGCAAACTTCCAACGGAATGCAAAATTTTACTCATAAACAAATGGTTGCCTCAATCTGGCAGTATGCACTTCCAATTTGGGGTGCTCTTACATCGGATACGTTATTTAATAAAATTTTTGCAATACAAAATAAAGCTGTTAGACGTATTGCTGGAGCAAATATATACACAAGTAATCAGATTTTGAGAAGTTTATGATGCAGCAAGTGAACGGCTTTTTGGCTCACTCTGCAATCATATTAATCCAGAGGCTGCTATTCTCTTTTTAAACCCATTCAGACCCAATCGCATCTTGAGGCCAAGATACACCAAACAATTGGAGCAACATTTAGATCCACAGTTAATCACATATTAAAGACTGCAATTGCCTATATTAGGTGATGTGGTGCGTTTGGCTGCTCAGCGGACACCTACAATCCCAACTTTAATCAAAATAAATCAAAATGAAGCTGCTCAAGCACAGAGAGAGGAGGATGAGAGACAGCAAGAAGTGGCGAGACAAAGGAGATTACTGGATGGTCCTGCCCCTAGAATCCCTGGATGGTATATAAATGACCTTGCCAGAAGCTACAGAACTGGCATGCAGTCACGTGAATCTATACAAAGGAGTATTGAAAACCAGCCCTTGGTCATACAACGGCTAATTTTACCACCCCCAACTGAGGAGGAAATACGCATTGCATCTATATTAACAGAAGACCAAAAAGTTAATTTGGGACTAAAACAAGTTGAAACCCGGTTATTGGAGCTAATTAATCAAACTGATCCTGTAAATAACACTACGGAACCTGCTAATACCACTACGGATCCTGCTGTTACTGCTGCGGAAATTGTCTTGATAGATTTGCTAACTTCGCCACTTAAAAACAACGATAATCTGAACCTGGCCAGATTCTGGAACACGGATATCGAAGGATTCAATATTGCCCCAAATTGTAAATGCAGAGATCCTTGCAAAAGCAAAGATGGGTGCAAAAAAGCTAAAAATAAACATAGAGAAAAAAGATCAGTTACAATCAGTTACTGCAAAAGCTAATAAAAAATCATCCAAACTTTTACAGAAATTATCTTTGTCTAATATGTTTGAGTTGCGACGGCCAACTGGGAAGCGTCGACTGCACAACATTAATCCATTAATCGCCTCTGCCGAGGGAATTGAAGGAAGCCTGTCCTGTCACCGGCAACAAAACACTTACAACATGCGCAGCCGCCTGCAGACTGCCAGGCCCAATAAGGCCGATAAGTGCAAATCAAGATGTCTACGCTTAAACATGCCCAACATGTGGGCCACTGGTTTACTACTACTATCGATGCTCCATATCTCACCTGGAACTCCAATGGAAAGGGTTCATGACGTTTGGCTGGACCTAGCTGATATGAGTAGAACCCCTGCTACTCCTCCTAATAGACGTATGCGACGCTGGTGGACAAATGACCACCGTAAAATGCGGCCTCCTGATGACCCTGGCTGACACTGGTCTCCAGCTAGATTAACATAAAATACTCTTACTCATTCTCTATTATACTTGCTACTTTGTTATGTTATTTCGCTATTGATATGTTATTTACTTAAGCTTTTGCTTTTAAATGAGTACGTCTCAACATGTTTATTAACTTACGGGCACACTATGTTGTTTTATTTGGCGGTTTACTTTGAGTTAATACTCAAATTTGAAGATTTGCCTAACACAATTTGGTGTTGACTCAATAAGAATATCAGATTGAATTGTAAACGATATTATGTATTTTGTTTATATCTCTCCCTAATGACTTGTAAATTTTTGCCCTCAGCACCTATGTTTTTAGCTGATACTTAATAATTGTAATGCTATAGATTCTAAGGTTTTAGAATGACAGCAATAAAGGAGCCAATGACCCTTCGGGTCATTGGTGCTAGTTTCTGCACCGACACAACGCCAAGAAAAAAAACGAAAAGAAAACATCACAACAAATGTCAAGCGTCCGCATTGGCTGGAGTTAAATATGAACTGAGATTCTGACTACTCGCGCAAGAGTAACCTGCACAATGGGACACTCCCGGCTCTTATTCATCAGAAGGCATCATTCCATTATTTCATAAAATGAATTTCTTCCATATTATATTAATGTAATTTATTAAGGCACAAAAATGTTTAATTTTTAAAAAATTGTTTATTAACAAATTTGTTAAAAATTTAATTTTATTTAAGTCAACATTTTTTGCAAAAACACCCACTGTTTATTGTTTTTGCACGTTACTTTTCTAATTCTAATTCTGTCTTTGTCTAACTGTAAGTCTATTTTTCTCCCCTACTCTGTATGGGCGGAGCATATTTGTTTCTTATACTGATATGTAAAGCTCAATATTTTTTGGCCTTAAGCCTATGACTTTTTGATGCACTTTGCATCAAACATTAATTATGAGAGCAGCGCATGCAAGATTTTATCTGTATGCAAACCTCTCTAAGTTGGCCTTCTGCCAACACCCCCCTATAAATCTTTAACGTTAATAATATTGGAAAACCCCTCTGTGCTTAGTTACGGCAGTGGCCGAAGATCTGTGATCATTAGCCACATATGATCGTTCTCAATGAGAGTGACCGATTTATTTTGTATGTAGGAAGTCTTAGCCGTATGTGGCTCTGTACTTTCCTTAACCTTTAGCCTTTCCCCCCCCGGCAACTTTGTGTTAGCTGATATTTAATGATGTAATTGCTATAGATTCTAAGGTTTTTGAATGACAGCAATAAAGGAGCCAATGACCCTGCGGGTCATTGGTGCCAGTTTGTGCACCGACACAACGAAAGAAAAAAACTAGCCTCTCGCTCCAATGGAAGGCCCACTGCACAACGCAGAAATCAGCAACAACAACAGCGCGGGCAGCAGCAACAACAACAGCAGCGTCAACGCAATTCTATAAGATCTAATCACCGACAACGGGAACAGCCCACAACTAATCAACGAAATACGTCTCCTTTGTCTCGTCCGAATGCCTGGCTGCAACCCCTGCAGCCCATTCTGGAAAATCTCAACATATTATCTCGCCCCATTTCAGCCAATAAAAATATTAATGGTAATGGAAATTTAAATTCGTCTCGTCACCTAACTAATAATAATATCTCTCAACAGCCACGAGCAACTAATCAAAAACAAAAAAAGCAGCAAAAAACAATACAGCAAAAACAGCGGTCAGCAACAAAGCAGCTGCAGCACTCTACGCCACTTCAGAATAAGCAACATGTTAAATGGGCAAAGCAGCAGCCTCTGCAGCAAAACAAGCAACAGCAGTTACCCAACCAAATAAATCAACATAAGCAGCAGTCATCTATTTATAGACAACATGCATCTAATACTCATCGAAATTCTTTCTTTGAACAAAGTCCCATATAGCAACGATTACAGCAACAACAACAATGCACTCCGCAGCGGAATCCAACTCTACCTCATGCCTCGACGCTACCCAGTGATTACCCAACTGCAACCGAGATACGCAACATGATCTTGCTGGTCAAAGAATTGGCCGAACAAATGCAACCTTTTATTTCTATTTTGTCCTCTTTTGCTAATGGCATCAAGTCAAATTGTCCTATTACTGCTAATGAAAATAAAAATGTCTAGTTCAATTATAAATCCTACCAATATGCAATATATGCAAAATATTCCTTCTAACAGCGTTAATTCTCAGCCCACTAACAAATTGAAGTTGGCCTATTGGAATGCTTGTGGGATAGCCAAGAAAAAATTAGAACTTGAGCAATTTATTAACAGTAATAAAATAGACGTTATGATGGTCATAGAAACTAGATTTGATTCAGCCAATTTTACAGGAGGTGCAAATCAACATCCATTATTAATACAAGGTTTTACAACGTATTATGTACCACACCCAACTACACATCGAAAAGGGGGGGTTGCCATTTTGATTAAGGAAGGTCTTAAGCATTGCTCTTTACAAATTATCTCTGAGGAACACATACAATGTGCTCCTGTTGCAATTGACACAGATATAAATGAGAAAATTGTCATTGCTCCAATTTACTGCCCACCAGTCATAAAATGGGAATCGGATCAATTTACAGAATTATTTAAAACAATTAATGATCTTAGCAATGAAAATAAATTTATACTATGCGGCGACTGGAACGCGAAGCATGGCTGGTGGGGAAATCCTCGCTCCTGCATCCGTGGCAGATTGCTCATGGAGGCGGTCCACATTAATCAAAACATCAGAATACTGGCTACTGGATCGGCCACGCACTACCCATTTGATGTCAGGAAGAATCCATCTGCAATTGATTTTGCAATTTACTCGGGTCTAAATGATGATAGATTGATAACTAGTTCCAATGTTGATCTGCATTCAGATCATGCGGCTATGATCATTGAATTAGGCATTGGCAGCAATCCTTATTTCAAAAGGAAAAACGAAGCCTCTTGTCAAAGCGCTCCAATATAAAGCGTTTTAAAATTGAGCTGGAAAGAAAAATTCAATTAAATGTGGAAATGAAATCAGGACAAGATATTGAAGATACCATCGACTTATTCAACAGAAACATCTGTTCAGCGGTTGCTAAGGCAACACCGCCTGGAAGAAGGAACAAACTACTCCGAGCCATAATTTTCCAATTTCGAATGCCACAAGAAGACTTCTCCGAGAAAAGCGGCAGATGAGACGGGCAATCGTTCGTAATCTCCTGTATAAGAAATTGAAAAAATCATTAGAATTAGATCGAGTAAATTATTTTAATAATCTGTTCAATCAAATAAACTCTAATGACAGATATCGCTATGCCAAATTGTGGAAACTCACGAACCGTTTCAGAAGACAAGTTGAACCAAATCACCCACTCAAATTTGAAAAGCCCATAAATCCAAATACGGCCGCTTGTCGTATTTGGGCTAAAACAAATGAGGAAAAAGCTGAAATTTATGTTTCTCACCTGGAATCTCGCTTCACGCCAATCCACACTAACTCTGCGGAATAATTCTACTTACCAATATCTACAACTGCATGCTAAGAACTGGTCATTTTCCTAAACAATGGAAATGTGCCTCTATTAAAATGATACTCAAGCCCGGAAAATCTTCAAGCGAGGTTGCTTCATATCGGCCAATAAGCCTCCTGGCTGGATTTTCCAAACTTTTTGAATCGTTACTTATGAAGCGTATGTTTGAGTGCGAGGCTTTTGCTGCTGCTATTCCGGATCAGCAATTTGGTTTCCGCAAGGAACACAGTGCGGAACAACAGATGGCCAGAGTCGTTCAATATATTCTGGAATCACAAGATAATAATCGATTCTGCTCAGCTGTTTTTATTGACATTAGCGAGGCGTTTGATCGAGTTTGGCACGAGGGCCTGCGCCATAAGCTTATTAAGCTCTTGCCAATACCGCTATATAAGATCCTTGAATCCTACTTGACGGCTAGGACATTTGAAGTTTGCTGCAATGATGGAACAATATCAAGAGAAGGGTGCATAAATGCGGGCGTTCCGCAAGGAAGTGTACTTGGACCTGTTTTATATTCAATTTACTCATCTGACATCCCGCTGCCTTTTCTTGAAAAATGTAACCCATTCAGAAACGAGCCTCAAATAAACTGCGGGGCCCGAGAATTGATGCTATCCAGCTATGCTGATGATACTGTCATTTTATCTGAACACAAAAATGCATTGTACGCCATTAATTACAATGACAAGTACCTTAGCAAATTCTTAAACTGGGCTGATAAATGGTGTGTAACTATCAATGTCAAGAAAACAGTTCATGTATTATATACCCGTAAGGTGATCACACCAGCTATTGCCAAATTAGCACCAACTATTAAGGGACATAAAATTCCAAATGCATCATCTTATAGATATTTGGGAATTCATCTGGATAGGAAATTATCTATGTCTGCCCATGTTACTCATTTAAAGTCAAGAACCAAAGGTGTTGAATGCAAGTTGAATTGGCTGCTGGGTAAACCTAGCAAACTTCCAACGGAATGCAAAATTTTACTCTATAAACAAATGGTTGCCTCAATCTGGCAGTATGCACTTCCAATTTGGGGTGCTCTTACATCGGATACGTTATTTAATAAAATTTTTGCAATACAAAATAAAGCTGTTAGACGTATTGCTGGAGCAAATATATACACAAGTAATCAGATTTTGAGAAGTTTATGATGCAGCAAGTGAACGGCTTTTTGGCTCACTCTGCAATCATATTAATCCAGAGGCTGCTATTCTCTTTTTAAACCCATTCAGACCCAATCGCATCTTGAGGCCAAGATACACCAAACAATTGGAGCAACATTTAGATCCACAGTTAATCACATATAAAAGACTTCAATTGCCTATATTAGGTGATGTGGTGCGATTGGCTGCTCAGCGGACACCTACAATCCCAACTTTAATCAAAATAAATCAATATGAAGCTGCTCAAGCACAGAGGAGGATGAGAGACAGCAAGAAGTGGCGAGACAAAGGAGATTACTGGATGGTCCTGCCCCTAGAATCCCTGGATGGTATATAAATGACCTTGCAAGAAGCTACAGAACTGGCATGCAGTCACGTGAATCTATACAAAGGAGTATTGAAAACCAGCCCTTGGTCATACAACGGCTAATTTTACCACCCCCAACTGAGGAGGAAATACGCATTGCATCTATATTAACAGAAGACCAAAAAGTTAATTTGGGACTAAAACAAGTTGAAACCCGGTTATTGGAGCTAATTAATCAAACTGATCCTGTAAATAACACTACGGAACCTGCTAATACCACTACGGATCCTGCTGTTACTGCTGCGGAAATTGTCTTGATAGATTTGCTAACTTCGCCACTTAAAAACAACGATAATCTGAACCTGGCCAGATTCTGGAACACGGATATCGAAGGATTTAATATTGCCCCAAATTGTAAATGCAGAGATCCTTGCAAAAACAAAGATGGGTGCAAAAAGCTAAAAATAAATGTAGAGAAAAAAGATCAGTTACAACCAGTTACTGCAAAAGCTAATAAAAAATCATCCAAACTTTTACAGAAATTATCTTTGTCTAATATGTTTGAGTTGCGACGGCCAACTGGGAAGCGTCGACTGCACAACATTAATCCATTAATCGCCTCTGCCGAGGGAATTGAAGGAAGCCTGTCCTGTCACCGGCAACAAAACACTTACAACATGCGCAGCCGCCTGCAGACTGCCAGGCCCAATAAGGCCGATAAGTGCAAATCAAGATGTCTACGCTTAAACATGCCCAACATGTGGGCCACTGGTTTACTACTACTATCGATGCTCCATATCTCACCTGGAACTCCAATGGAAAGGGTTGATGACGTTTGGCTGGACCTGGCTGATATGTGTAGAACCCCTGCTACTCCTCCTAATAGACGTATGCGACGCTGGTGGACAAATGACCACCGTAAAATGCGGCCCCCTGATGACCCTGGCTGACACTAGTCTCCAGCTAGATAAATATAAAATACTCTTACTCATTTTCTATTATACTTGCTACTTTGTTTTGTTATTTTGCTATTGATATGTTATTTACTTAAGCTTTTTAATGAGTACTTCTCAACATGTTAATTAACTTACGGGCACACTATGTTGTTTTACTTGGCGGTCTACTTTGAGGTAATACTCAAATTTGAAGATTTGCCCAAAACAATTTGGTGTTGACTCAATAAGAATATCAGATTGAATTGTAAACGATATTATGTTTTTTGTTTATATCTCTCCCTAATGACTTGTAAATTTTTGCCCTCAGCACCTATGTTTTTAGCTGATATTTAATAATTGTAATGCTATATGAATAGGGATTCCGGGGAGAAGGAAAAAATAACCCAAATATTCATTAGTGAATTCAAAACTGAACTGCTTTTATTTGAGAAAGTTCTGAGTTTATATAGGCATTCTTACGCTCTAAGGGGTCACATTTGTGGAGGGTCGGGGTATCTTAGTCTAGTGTTAGAACCAATCGCGAGAGATCATGATCAGCGGCCGGGGTTTGAAATCTATTTTGGTTAATCTCGGCGTTGGCCGTTGCCTGGCTCATGTTTGCCGAGGCTCGTTTAATACATTTGTTATCTATTTTAAGCGGGCCCTTTTGGTGTTCTCAATCTTATGCTATGTTAGTGTCCTCTGTACATAGAGTCGTATTTTATATTATGTTATTGCCATGTACACATTGAGTAGTACTGCGTTTTATTATCAACAATGTTTTTTTCAGCCGCCTCGAAGATTACAGTGTTTATTCTTAAACATTCTGCAAGGGGCCGGCAAATGTTATGGTCTGCAGTCTTCTTGTTACATTCATTTTTCTTATTATATACAGTATTGCTATTATGACTAATATAATTACTATTATCAGAGAAGCATGTCCAGTCACGTGGTGGAAGTTTAACCCTAAAATCTCGATGTTATGTTCTTTTAAGGATGTTAACTCGCCTTTTAATTTTACAAATTCTGCTGTGTGATTTACCATGTTGCCGTCTACCGGGTTCCACACTATTTTCGGTACTACGCTAATGTCCCCTATATGTGATGTAGCAATAGACTGATGTGACTCGGATTGAATGCTATGATGAGCAACTAATATTTTGTCTTCTGTTCTAACGGTGCATTCTGATCTGATGCTTAAAATTCCCTGTTCCGGGAATTAAGAATGTTAAGTTGTTTTGTTATCATGAAAAAGTTAATCGATTCTTTATATACATAGTAGCTTTCTTTCAATAACTCTGTCATGTTCTCAATTCTTCTATTCATGCTACGAAAGTTTTCATTTATTTCTTCGGTAGTGCTTTTGAGAATGTTTGCGGTCGAATCTACCACTGATGTCTGTTTCTCCTCTAGCTCCTTTAAATTTTTCTGATTGGTTAACAGATTTCTCATGTTATTTTCCATTATATCTCTATCGTCCGCATCCATAATGCCGAACAATATGTGGTATAGCGAGCACCCAAACGGTGCTCGCCTATGCCGCGTCTTATCATTTACCATGAATAATTTGTTATTTTCCTGAATCTCGTCCATTTGTTTTACCATATTGTCAAGTACTAAATTGCACTGATCCTCGAAGTTATGTAACTTCTTGCATACTTCCCTCATTTTAGGCACCAACCTGTTCCCTTTACTCAGCATTTCAAAATATGCCGACATGTCGTAGTACACTACAAGATCCCACGAGGAGGCTACTATTTCTACTTCTCCCGTTGGATCTAAATATAATGCCGCTGTTGAATTTATTGCCTTTACTGTTACTTTTGGAACATTTTGTCTGATATTGGCCGCATATGAGACTTGACAAAGTAACATGAGCGTTGACAAAATCATTATAATACCTATTTTAGACAATCCTTTGAAACGGTTACCCTTCTTTGTGGAAACACAATTTGCTTCTTCGTTTTCACTTGTTTTAACTCCAATAAGTGGGCAAATTTTATGAATAGGTCGTGTAATTGACCCTTCCTGTAATTTTACTTTTACTACCCTAACTTTATCGTCCCTGCCTTTGTGTGCTTCCTCCACCTTTCCCAGCGGCCATCTGGCTGGATGACAATTCTCATCTTTAATCAGCACGATTTGCCCTTCCTCTATATTTGTTGTAGGTCGTCTCCATTTATTTCGTTGCTGAAGAGTATACAAATATTCGTCTTTCCATTTCATCCAGAAATCTTTTTTCATTTTCTGAATCAACTTCCACCTGTCTAGATTTCCAATCCTTTCCTCAGATATGGACTCGGCGGCCTCCAACATTGGCCAACCAATCAAGAAATGACCGGGTGTCAACACCACGATGCTGTCAACGTCATCGCCTGATGTATATAGCGGTCGCGAATTCAACACCGCTTCAATTTGGCACAACAATGTTGCCATTTCCTCATATGTGAGATTGCTGTCACCTATCACTCTTTTTAAATGATACTTGACTGATTGAACCCCAGCCTCCCAAATACCTCCGAAGTGAGGTCCTGCCGGGGGGATAAAATGCCAGTGTATGTGTTCTTTTTCTAGAACAGGTGCCACTTGGACGTTATCTTGGATAGCTTTCCTGAAATCCTCATCTACTCCAGTATTGTAGAACGGAAAAGACATCGTGACTCTAGGCTTCGGAAGATTACCCATTATTTGCTCTCCTGTAATTTGACGATATCTTGCACAAGTGAAGCATTCTCTTAAGTACTTTTCAAGAGCACTTCTTAGGCCAAATATCCAAAACCTTCTTTGGATATAAGTTCTCATAAGGTTAACTCCCCCATGCAAGGTTTCCCTGTGAGCATTTCTTATTAACAACAGCCCCAAGTGAGACTTGTCCAGAATCATGGGGTGCTTAGCATCAAAGGCTACATTGGCATTATGCAACCTGCCTCCTACTCGCAGTATTCCTTCGCTGTCCAAAAATGGACTCAGACTCAAAATCTTGCTTTTCATATCTATCTCTTTTTTCTGAGCTAGACAAGCTATTTCCCTGCTGAATTGACATGCTTGTTGATTTTTAATTATTAGTCTTTCCGCATTCTTAAGTTCATTAACTGTCAGGTAAGATGGGTACACTTTCTTTTCTATCTTGACTGAAATAAACCGTAACATGTATGCCGTAATTCTGACTAGCTTATTTTGGCACGAATACTTTTCTATTAGTTCTTGCATCATGCTACTTTCCGTATTTTGAACTACTGTGTTGACAATAATATTGTCAGTACCACCAAATGTCACAGTTCTTTAATTTTTCTGGACACACCCCTCTCGATGCCACATCCGCAGGATTATCTTCGGACTTTACATGCCCCCATACTATTTCTTTCATTTTTCGAATATCCTCTGTTCGACGCCTAACGAATTTTTCTTTACAAGCACCATTCCTTATCCAGCAGAGTGTGATTGTAGAATCACTCCAAGCGTATATCTCTGATGGTATAGCAATTGATGCTTGTACTCTTTTTATACCATGCATTCATAGAATGAAATGGTATATTAAAGTCGCCAAAATGTATGTAACAGGGAGAAGGAAGCTTCTCCGACCCTATAAAGTATATATATTCTTGATCAGTATGAAAAGCCGAGTCGATTGAGACATGTCCGTCTGTCTGTCCGTCCGTCCGTCCGTCCGTCCGTCCGTCCGTCCGATAGAGTGCCTAGATCTCATCAACTATACAAGCTAGAGCTACCAAATTTGGCATGTAGACTCGTTTGGTGTGTACGCTGATCAAGTTTATTTTTTTTTTTCGCCCCGCCCCCTTCCGCCCCCGCTATTTGAAAAACAATATTTTGAGCCTCCATATCTCGGGAACTATAAAAGATAGAGCTTTCGGATTTGGACATTAGATGCGTGCAGTGTGCACGCAGACCAAGTTTGTTTCAAATTTTGGCCACGCCCCCTTCCGCCCCCGAAATTCGAAAAATTTGATTTTCACCCGAAATATTTATCGTATCGTAATTTAATTCGGCAGACTAATACATGTCACGTATATCTATCATCCCATCAAATATCACAAGAATCGGAATAAAAATGGCCGAGTTATACATAGAAACGTTTTTCACTCATAGCGGTGCAAGGCAGATGCACGCGAAAAAGAGCGAGATAGCATATGCTGCAAATCACCGATTTGGTCGGGGGGCGCTAAAGTGCTCGTTTCCACATAAGAGAGATAGCATTTGAAAGAAATTTAATATACATCTCTTCACCTAATGCATGGTATATCCAAGTCGGCCCAGCGACTTACTTACTTTTTTATTAATTGCGACAATAAATGAGCTGCACACAATTCGAGTTTCGGGATTGTTTTTCTATTTTTTATGGGATTGACTTTACTTTTACTGACTATCAATGTGACTTCCTTACCTATCTTTGCATATACTACTGCTGCATATGCCTTTTCTGATGCGTCAGCAAACCCATGAATCTGCACAACCTCTTTTAGCTGTGTCTTTATCCATCTAGGTACTCTTACTTCTTCCAATGCTTTCAAATTGTCCTTGAATGAATTCCATTCTAATGCGTCTTTTTCTGACAATTCCTCATCCCAATTTTGTTCAGCCAGCCATAGTTTTTGCATGAACAATTTTCCAATAACTGTCACTGGTGCTAGCCATCCTAATGGATCATAAATTTTAGCCAGTGTGGATAATACCACTCTTTTATTTAGTTTTCTGTCATCGTCACAGTGTACCTTGAACTTAAATTCATCTTTAAATGGTTCCCACTGTAATCCCAATGTTTTGATTGACTCATTTTGATCAATTTTTAATATTTTATTATCGCCTGTATCAGTGACGTTTTCGATAATCTCCGCTCTGTTAGAGATCCATTTTCTTAAATTCATTCCCGCTCTCTTCAGTTCTCTCGAGATCTGCACTACTTTGTGCTTTAATTCCTCTACAGTGACACCCCCAGTCATTAAATCATCCATATAAAATTCATCTCGAATGACCTCGCTAATTACCTCATCCTGACATCTGCTTGCTATCTCTGCAAGAACCCTTGTAGCTAGATAAGGAGCTGCCGCAGTACCGTACGTCACTGTAGTCAACTTATAAGTTTTTAATTTCTTGTGCGGTGAATTCCTCCATAAAATGTGTAAATATTTTTGATCACCTTGATCAATGTTTATCTGACGATACATCTTCTCAATTCTCCCATTTTCGCCATTTCAAAATTATGTCAACAATATCTTTTTGTAGCCGCGGACCGACCCACATAATGTCATTTAGACTTTTATTATTTGTTGTTTTTGCCGAAGCGTCAAACACCACTCTTAGTTTAGTGGTTAAACTTGAATCTTTAATCACTGCTTGATGGGGTAAATAATAATAACCTTCGTCATTTGTCTCGACCATATGTCCTAATTCCAAGTATTCTTTGATGAACTTAGAATACTCTTCTTTTAAACTTGGAATTTTCTTGAATTTTTTCTCTAAATTGAGAAACCGCGCTATTGCTTGCGCCTTTGAGTCTCCTAACTCTTTTTCATCTTTAAATGGCATTGTTACTACATACCTGCCAGAGACTTCTTGCCTCGTAGTTCTAGTGAAATTATCCTCACATGCGTTAGCTTCTACATCATCTTTCTCGTCTTCTTCCATTTCCCAAAATCGCTCCAAATCGGTTACATCTATTGTTGTGGCTACTATGGACTTATTTCCTTTCGACTTAGTGCATCCTGACACTATCCAACCAAACTGAGTATTTTGGCCTAATAGCCCGTGTATACATCCACCCCCATTATCATATCTACTCTACCAGGTTTATTAAAATTAGGATCAGCTAATACGTAGGATTTCCATTTGGACAAATCTACGTTTGCTGTTTTTAATGGGAGAGTCTTCATTAGTTTTGGGAGTACGATTGCCTCAACCTTAAGAAGGTCTCTCCATGGTTCACGCATTTTTACTGCCAATTTTATTTTATATTTTGATATACGTGATTTTGTCGAAGACACGCCACTTATTTCTGTATGTGCCTTAATTTTAGGCAACTTTAATATTTGGGCTGCCTCCTCCGAAACAATAGTACTCAATCAAGACTCTAAGAGTTTCATATTCTCCATTTATTGTTTTAACTTTTACCAGGGCTGTGGCCAATAATGCTGGTTGCTCTGACACACAAGTATTCACTCTCTCCTTTCTTTCCCCAACGTGGAGCAGAGTATGATGCCCTTTTTACATAATGAACAGACAACTTCATTATTGCATCTTTTATTGCTTGAATGTTTCAAGCATCTTATGCACAACTGCACTTTTCTGGCGATTTCGACCCTTTCTATAGGTGTCAATCCCTTAAATTTGTAACAGTGAAATGTGCTGTGTCCAGCAACCTTGCAAATCGGACAATTTTCTTTAAATACCGCATACGAATTTTTCTGTATCGGTTTTCTTTCTTCATTCTTCATGGAACTTAGTGAGCAATATCTTTGCTCTAAGTATTCCATGACGTCAGAAAGTACTTGTATCTGCTTTGTTTTCTTTACTTGGCTCTCATATAATTGCAGAGCCTCTTTATCAAACTTTCTTAAGATGAGTTGCGCAAATAATACGTCAACTTCATCAGACAAGTTTGTTTTTATTTTTACTAAATGTATTGACTCATTTATTGTGTCAATCACTAATTTTAAATTTTTGGCGGATTCATTGCCCATTATAGGAAGGTCTATTATCCGATTTAATTGTTCGGAAAATATCCTTCGATTATTTTCATACCGCTTGGTTAACAAATCCCAAGCGGCATTATAATTGTCAGCTGAACCTGACAATAAATGAGCAACCATGCTCTTCGCTTCTCCCCGTAACGCGGACTTTAAATAATTAAACTTAAGAGCAGGACTTAGATCCCCTCTTTTTTCGATTAATTCTACGAATAATTCCGCGAACAGGTCCCACTCTTTCGGTTCTCCGAAAAATGTGGGTACCTGAATTTTTGGTAATACCGGTAGTTCTTCCCTACCGTAAATATTCTCACTTTTAACTTCTACCTTCTTATTCATAAGCTCTTCTAACATAGCTAACGTGTTTTGTATATCAAACTCCAACTCTTCGATATCTCCCTTGATCTCGTTGTTGGGTGAAACTGCTTCGTAAAGCTCTTCTATTTTTTTCTGCATTCTTTGCCACATGAAATTTATTTTATTCCTATGGATTTTGAAAATGTCTTCCTTTTTCTCTACTATATCTGAGTTCACCCTCTCCAAATAATCGCGGAGTTGGTGAACCCTGTCTGTAAACTCGTCTGTTACACCCACTAACTCACCCCTGGCCGTATCTACATGGGCAATATCATTATTTTCTGGCAGTCTAACCGTGTCTGTCTCAACGATTGTAGACTTACTAGTCCCTGCTACATCTCCCTTAGCAATGATTGCGGAAATTACCCCTAAAAACTCATCATATTTCTTGTTGTTAAAGTAGTCGTGATCGACTATCTTCCCTTTAATCAAATTATTATGATTAGCTATCCACGATTTCCTTATATCTTCTACTTCTTTTATAACTTCCCGAGTTACCCTGCGCGTCTCTAACTCCCTGATTTTGACCACCAACTTGGACTGCTCCTCTAACAACCGGATTGTTGCTTCGGATAACATTTTTGTTTAGATTTTGTATATATGTATATGATAAGTATATGTATGTATATGTATTTTCTTAATTATTTATTATAATTAATTATATCTTATCTTATGATGTCGACACACGTCCAGATGTTGGTGGTTCTTCCTCTCGTTCGGGTGGTTCTTCCTCTCTTGGGTGCTATTTCACTTCTGGTTGCAATCTCTTCTCTGGTGTTATTGGCATCTGCCAACACTGCTTCTTTTGATTTTATTGTGTTTTCTTTTTCCACTTTCGATATTTTGGCTTCGAATACGCCCACACTCTCGCGAACTATTTTCGATATTTAGGCTTCGAATACGCCTCACACTTTCACAATTTGCTCCCAGCAACAATGTCTTTTAAATCTCCGACGCGGACACTTTTTTGTTTAAGCAATTTAATATGCTTTTATTTTATATTTTACTCTGTCTCTTACCACTGGTGGGGAAAACAAGAGTTTTTTATTTTTGCTACCTTTAGCTGATCTAAGCAGACTTTAAGGAGCTGATCCACCTCTGAGTCTCTTACCACTGGTGGGGGAAAACTGCAGAGTTTCTTTTCTCGAAGGACCAAATGAATAGGGATTCCGGGGAGAAGGAAAAAATAACCCAAATATTCATTAGTGAATTCAAAACTGAACTGCTTTTATTTGAGAAAGTTCTGAGTTTATATAGGCATTCTTACGCTCTAAGGGGTCACATTTGTGGAGGGTCGGGGTATCTTAGTCTAGTGTTAGAACCAATCGCGAGAGCTCATGATCAGCGGCCGGGGTTTGAAATCTATTTTGGTTAATCTCGGCGTTGGCCGTTGCCTGGCTCATGTTTGCCGAGGCTCGTTTAATACATTTGTTATCTATTTTAAGCGGGCCCTTTTGGTGTTCTCAATCTTATGCTATGTTAGTGTCCTCTATACATAGAGTCGTATTTTATATTATGTTATTGCCATGTACACATTGAGTAGTACTGCGTTTTATTATCAACAATGTTTTTCTCAGCCGCCTCGAAGATTACAGTGTTTATTCTTAAACACTATAGATTCTAAGGTTTTAGAATGACAGCAATAAAGGAGCCAATGACCCTTCGAGTCATTGGTGCTAGTTTGTGCACCGACACAACGAAAGAAAAAAAGCCCTTTAGCGCTTGTGTTCTTATTCTGCTGGCCGCCCGTATGGTAAGAATCCTGCCTGCGGGTATTTGTTGTAAGTACCGGGTTTATCCGGTTAGTGTTGTTGTGTCTTAGTTTTAGATTGTAAGCATTATTGTTTTTTTGTAAATTTAGAGGATTGTTTTTTGTATTTTCAGCCCTAACAATGTATTGCTGCCTGTGAACATTGCCAGTGTGCACTTGTTGTCTGCCATGCTGAGAGTGATGGTTCGCTGCCTCTTGCTGTTTCCTCCTGAGAGACTGCTGCAGTCTTTTGAGGTGGGCAGATGACGGATTTTTAGGTGTAGATTGCCTGAAGGGATGCATTATATGGGCGTCGATGTCCATTTGCTCCTGGTGGAGCGCGCATCTTTCCTTTATTTTTAGGGAGATCCCGCCTGAGAAGGGCTAATTCCTGCTGGTACACCGGGCACCCCCTGTAACTGGATATGTGGTTGCCGTTGCAGTTGTAACATTTTGGGTTCGGGTGCCTGGTGTATGTGCAGAGGACAGTTGGATGAAGACCTGCACATTTCATGCAGCGGAACGGGAGGCGACAGTAATTTTTAGTGTGCCGGTAGCCTTGGCAACGATGGGATTGGGATGGAAAGAGTCGCCTCATGACTCTTTCTATTTGGATCTTCTGCAGGCCAAATGCAGCAACTTTAAGGATATTTTCATTAAGGTCGTCTGGCTGAGGATCTATTTCGGCTTCAAAGAGATTTAACGGCTGTTTTGATCGATAATGCTTTATTAAATTTACAAAACGGATTGGATAGCCTAGTTTCTGAATTTCAGCTTTAATCCACTCTGGAGCTGTGGTGAAATGCAACCCCTTAATCAAAATTCTGAAACCCTTGCTAGATGGCGATTGGCGAGTATAAAGCTGTGCATTAAGAGAGTCTAATTTATTGATAATAAGTTTATATGCACTGTTGTCATTACAGTAAATGCACACTTGGCCACTGCTAATAGTCTTCATGGTGTAGCGCTCTCCGAGTGAGGCCTCCGACAACGCTGCTATAAGGAACTGCATTCTTGAGTCTGGGGGGGGTGTTTAGGGTTTTAATGGCAACTTCCTGTGAGGACTTGCTGTGCCTTTTTACAGCTTCATTGTCATTTTCCAGAAATATTTTCCTCTTCGCGCTTCTGTTTAGGGCTGGAGGCTGTTGTTGCATGCAAATTGTAGGTCCAGCAGGTTTATTAGTAGGAAGAGTTGTAGTTGGGATCATTGGAGTGGAGGTGCAATGCTCTGTGAGCATCTTCGTTGGGGTGAACAGCTCCACTGTTTCAATTTTTTTGTTTTGCTCTTTTAGTTTGTTGAAAGTATCCAGAACTTCTATCAAAGATTCATCTGTAGTGCAATTTTTGTCAGGGGTGCAGAAAGCGGTAAAGGTCATATCATTTGTAGTTTTCCCCCTTGGGCTAATAGAACTTTCAAGGGGGTGTAGGTTGGAAATTATTTTATTATGTAGCAGTGCTTTAATGTTGGGTAAATCTTTAGAATTGGTATCCATATTGGCGTTGGTGTTGATAATAGTTGGTTCAGAATCCGAGGCTAGTCCAGCGTCCATGACTAGTTCATCATCGTCTCCATTCGTACCTTTAATTCGGGCCATCTGTGGATTAGGATGCTTATACGGCGGAGGAGTAATAAGCATTGTCAAGTTAGGTTCAAGGGAATCCATAGCTAAGTCAAAGATATCTGACTTGTCATTTATTTTTTCATCAGTAGTGGGTATTGTCGCCATTTAAATTTTCAATCGGTGTTCCTTAACTCCTGAGATGTTTTATTTGCTATTAGTTCCTTAGTTCTCTTTTTTTTTTTTTTTCTTTTTTTTAAAGAGAGTAGTTGTAAAGATGGCAGCTCCTCTCTTATCAAGTTTGGTATTGGTTCAAGAGCGCAGTAAAAAGAAAGATGTCTTAGTTTCTCTTGTGGTCAGGTTTTTCTTTTTTTTTTCTCGTTGTATAAGAGAAATAGTTAGAATGCCCTCTCTTAGTAAATTTGGTTGGTGTAAGAGCAGAATTAAAAGATGGCGATGTTTCTCTTTGTGGTCAAGTTTTACAGTGTGAAAGAGAAATAGTTAAAATGCCGGCTATGTATGTTGCCGATACATAGGGATTTACATTTATATTTAATTCTTTTCATTTATTTGTCAAACTAAAGTAATTGCCACACTTTTACGTAGATTAAAATTGGACATTACAAAGGTGAGACACTGAAGACATGCAAGATGGAGGCCAAAGTATATAGTTGGGGTAATACATATGTGTTCGTCGTCGTCAAGGAGGGGCAGGATTGCTTATATATTGCTTTATAGTTTTAGTTACCGAGTTTGCTTTTAATTTTTTACTTCTTTTTACTTCTTTTTTTACTTCTTTTACTTCTGACGATCGATGATCGCACATTCCAAGCAACTGCAAGGAAATTTTTATTGTTCACCCTGAGTTGGGTCTTTACAATTTTGACTTAATAGTAGAGTATATATGGAGTAGATTAGGGTAGGTTATAATATAAGTAGTACTTAATATTATTTTGTTTCATAATATTTAAGAATTGATTAATAATATTGATATTTTCTTTTATTTTCTTTCTTTTTTTAGGTAACAAATTGGTAAGTAATTGACACACTTTTACGTAGATTAAAATTGGACATTACAAAGGTGAGACACTGAAGACATGCAAGATGGAGGCCAAAGTATATAGTTGGGGTAATACATATGTGTTCCTCGTCAAGGAGGGGCAGGATTGCTTATATATTGCTTTATAGTTTTAGTTACCGAGTTTGCTTTCAATTAGTTTCAGCTTTTCTTAGATTTTTGATTTAGTTATAGCACATCAACTTTTTACGTATTTTTTTTTTTAAATTTTTATACCCTTGCAAAAAGGGTATATTAATTTTGGTCAGAAGTGTGCAACGCATAGAAGGAGCCATCTCCGACCATATAAAGTATATATATTCTTGATCAGCATGACAAGACGAGTTCAAATCCGTCTGTCCGTCTGTCTGTCTGTCTGTCTGTCTGTCTGTCTGTCTGTCTGTCTGTCCGTCTGTCTGGATCAACAGCTTCTCCTCCTAGACCGCTATAGCTACAGAGCTGCAATTTTGCACGAAGTCTTGTATATATTGCAGGCATTGTATATCTCGGATTCATCTGGATCGGACGACTATATCATATAGCTCCCATAGGAACCGTCGGTCGAAAATAGAGTTTTAGATCAATAACTTCGTTGTTTTTCATCTGATTTTTATAAAACTTAACATTTGGCAGTTTACTATACATCTTTACGTCCTTGCCAAATTTGATCAAGATCGGACTACTATATCATATAGCTCACATAGGAACAATCGGAACAAATATAGCTTTGCTTCTAAAAACTTTTTTGTTTCTATTGCGATTATCACCAAAGCAAATAACATTTGCACATAATAAATTATAATCCTACCAAATTTGATCAAAATCGGATTACTATATGATATAGCTGTCATACAAACAGATGGAAAAATTGCATGCTGCAGCATACATATATCTACATACATGCATATGTGTGCGTGCCGTGCTATACCGTGTAGATAAGAGTTTTCACACAAAAACCCTTTCCATTTTGCGATCTCCATTTAGGGATTGAGTAACGCATGAACTTGCAAGGGTATACAAACTTCGGCATGGTCGAAGTTAGCCCGGCCTTCTGTTTTTTTTATATATGTTTATCTGCATTATTATAAACTGTTTTTAACAGACTGTACTCATTCGCCTTGTTTTTTTTAACTTTTACTTTTTACTTCATTTTTTTTTTTTACTTTTTTTTTTTTTTACTTTTTTACTTCTTTTTACTTCTTTTTTTACTTCTTTTACTTCTGACGATCGATGATCGCACATTCCAAGCAACTGCAAGGAAATTTTTATTGTTCACCCTGAGTTGGGTCTTTACAATTTTGACTTAATAGTAGAGTATATATGGAGTAGATTAGGGTAGGTTATAATATAAGTAGTACTTAATATTATTTTGTTTGATAATATTTGAGAATTGATTAATAATATTGATATTTTCTTTTATTTTCTTTCTTTTTTTAGGTAACAAATTGGTAAGTAATTGACACACTTTTACGTAGATTAAAATTGGACATTACAAAGGTGAGACACTGAAGACATGCAAGATGGAGGCCAAAGTATATAGTTGGGGTAATACATATGTGTTCCTCGTCGTCAAGGAGGGGCAGGATTGCTTATATATTGCTTTATAGTTTTAGTTACCGAGTTTGCTTTTAATTAGTTTCAGCTTTTCTTAGATTTTTGATTTAGTTATAGCACATCAACTTTTTACTTATTTTTTTTTTAAATTTTTTTTTTAACTTTTACTTTTTACTTCATTTTTATACCATGCATCCATAGGATGAAATGGTATATTAAAGTCGCCAAAATGTATGTAACAGGGA